>CM046433.1:67441352-68041352 GCA_025506505.1 Flaveria sonorensis | reverse complement strand
TGTCATCTTTGCTATTTGAGGATCCTTAGGCAAGTTCTTCTGAAACTCTTTGTGGTCCTTTATCTCTTTATACCTACTGTATGTTTGCTCATTCTCATTCTTCATTACTTCTTGAAAGTCCTTGAGCAAGTCTTTAACCTTGGTTACGTTAATGCATGAAGGCATTGTATGGGAAACCTCTAGCTGCTAACTCTACACCCATGAGGGATTTTGGATCATCTGGTAGTAGATCTTGAATGCTTTATGTCTCATCTTCGTCTCTTTCTTCTTCATCTTCAGAATCAGACAGTATGATGATTGGCTCTTGCTGTTAATCAAGTGATTAATCAATTTCACCTTCTTCTAGGTTGACTGGTTCTAATTCTTTCTTTTTGAACTCATCTTTATCTATTGGTTCTACTTTTACTTTTAGGAACTTTAGAGGTGGAGAATCAGGTTCTTCTTGCTCTTGCACCTTTTCTTTTCCTTTCCTAAAGGCAGCAAGATACATTTTGTTCCTCTTTCTTTCATAAGTTTTCAATTGGGGCTGAGATGATGATGATGCTTGGTGTTTAGAAGATTCACTGTGCACTTTTAGAGACTTAGCAAACTATCTGATGAGCTTATTTTGTTTCTCAGATAAGGGATTAACTGGAATAATGCTTGATTGATCTTGTTGTGTGTCTGGTATATGGAAATGTTGTCTAAAAATGGGTGAATAATGAATGTTCTCAAATGGATTAGTTTCACCAAATAATTGATCCATTGAGTAAGATTCCTCTGGAATGATGATTGCTTGCTCTGAATCTCTTATACTTGTTTCTTCATGTGAAGACATTGCTTGATCAAAGAACTCTTCACTCAACTCTTGTTCTTGATCTTCTGAATGCTCTTCCTTATTTAGTTGTTTGTCTGCATTCTCTAGTTCTCTATTTAATCTCTTTATTTCTTCATTCTGCTTAGAAACTATCCTTTTCATCTCATCAATCTTATTGTCTTTGTCAACTGTTTGTTTAGTTAAGTATGCTATATCTAGCCTTGAACTGTTTAAGTCTTGATCTTTCATTTTGACTTCAGCCTTTGTTTGTTCAAGTTGTTGTTCAACAAATTAAACAATCAACTTTTGAGCCTTTTGGTCTGCAACTAGTTTTTCTATCTCATCATCTCTGGTTTTTAGCTTTTCTTTTAATTTCTTTGCTCTATTGTTTGACTTTTCAATCAACTTGTTGTACTCTATGAATAAGAACACTTTAGAGTACTCTATTTCTTCTTCAATTAGCACATTAGTTGCTTGTTCCTCTGTCTCAATCTACTCAAAATGAGCACTTTACTCTTCTTGCTTAGTCTCATGTAAAGAAGATGTTCCCACTTCCTCATGATGAGTAGTTTGTTCAACCATGGTAGCATCAATATCTCTTAACAAAGATGAAAGAATCTATTGGTCAGAAAGAATTTGGCTGTGTGGTGAAGATGGAATGTTTTGCTCAAAGTGAAACTGTTCTTGCTATATGATTGGTACTTGTTCTTGGATCACTTAAGCTGGTTGGATGATTGGTGCTGGTTGTATGATTGGGTCTTGGTGAATCATATTTTTGGAACATCATGTGAGGTTCACCTTGACCAGGTATCCTCAGAAAGACTTCTGGTATAGGGAGATCATGGTTGATCATATGAGGTGGCACAGGAACTTCCTCACCATGATATAAGCTTGATTTGATCCTGTTAAAGACATGTTCATTGAAGTGAACAAGCTCAAACACAGCTCCCTCTCTTGGTATGTTAGGCAAAAGATCATCAATGATCATTTGAAGAAATCTGGGATACATATGAAACTTGTTCTTTACTTCTGTCAAATTGTAAATCATCCCATTAAGTACTTGAGCAGCAAAGTTAAAAGGCCTCCTTGCTATTATACTAGCAATAGCAGATGAGTTCCTCAGTGATGTTACATCCCAACCAGTCTTTCTGTTGGTCATAGTCTTCTGATATGTGTGCATAAGGAATCTGAATTAGGCACACATATAGGACTTCTTTATCTGCTTTCTATCAATGGTACCAATGTACCCTATCTGTCTAAACACATGGAGAACATATTTCTCATCAAACTCTATTGGGCCTTGTGTATCTTCATCTCCTAGTTATAGTACTCTTTTTACCACTTTTTTACTGATAGTGATCTGCTGATCATAAATAGTAGAAATCACAACTTGTTGATCTTCTACTTGTTCCAGATGAGCATTGGTCTAGAACTAGACAATATGATCTTCTATTATCTCTGCCTTGCAGTCATTGCATGTACCAGTCTTGTTTGTCTTATGGCTTGGATAATATCTCCATAATTCTCAGCTTTAAGAGAATCAGGATTGAGATAAGCATATAAGTTATGATCTCTGACAAACATAAGGTTTGCCATATCTACAATTAAGAGTAGTGTATGTTAGTACTTGAATGAGTGAAATGTATGATGTTAATCTGATACAACTTTGATTGGATGTTCATTGGTGATTTGGAGTGTTATAAAATGATTGATCGTGTTTTTTTGGCATGTTACTTGTGCAAAAATGCTTGTTTGTTAAAATGAAATCTATTGACAGTTTGACTTTGAAGGAATTGAGTGAAAGTCAATTTAAGTCAATTTTGCACTTGCATATCTCACAAAATTGTTGTTGTTTTGATGTAAATTCATTTTGATCATGTTTGATTTATAACAAAGAGTTAACTTGTTTAAAACATTCAATGATTGTATCTCATAACAAATTAATCAATGTTTTTCAGTTGACTTTTAAAGTCAAACCTGTTCATTTAATGACATTGAGTGTGTATGCATTGAATGTTTTTGTGTTTAATGTCATGCCAAATTAACTGGCATCTCATGTTTGTTAAAGAAATTTGAACATGTTTACTAAGTTATATCACATTTCAAAACATTTTCAACATTTTCAAAGATCTATCAGTTAAATTTGAAAAAGTTCAACATGAGCATGTTGACTGTTCATTGACCGATGAACACCAAATCAAAATTCTTCAAAACAATAGTCCTAATGCATTCGAATATGATCATCTAAGACATATTAAATGTTTGATTTCATTTACAATATCAAATGGTTTCATGTTCGGCTACGCTTCATAGTTCGACTTAGGGTTTAACAATGCTTGAATCAAAATCGAAAAACCGATTGTTTTGATGATTGTTTGATGATTAAAAACAAGTTTTCATGTGTATTTAATTGACTATCAGTGATGGAATCAAACAGATATTGGTTTTTGATGATCAATGGATGTTCGTACTGTAGCAATATTAAGAAAATTTAATTTTTGCCTTGCACACTCGTGATGAATGTGAAAATGACAAGTGTTGTTCTATATATACAACAGACAAATAAGTTTCAGTTGTGTATATAGTGAGAATGTACGCTGTGAAAATAGTATTAACTTAAAAATTAATTTTAAGTCATGCGCTATGAATAACAACGTTGTGTGAACAGTGTGTCCGCTGTACACTTTTAAGTTGTATGTTATGGACCCTTGGATGATTTTGACTGTGTTCACAATGGATGATTATTTACTCACGCACTATGCACACTTGTGTGTTTCATGAATGTTCATAACTTATGACTAAAAGTCATACATTATGTACTTGACCACTGTGCACAAAGCGGATGAACATTTGTTCATGCGTTGTTCATACTTGAATGACTGTTTTTCAATGATCATAGCATATGATAAACTGGTCATGCCACTGTGTACACTTTGATTGTTTAAAGGATATTCACACCGGATGACTTATTGTCATGCGCTGTGAACCCTTGTATGATTGTGTGCAGCGTATGCTTACTTGTGTAAATAAGCTGTATACACTTACACTATTTCTACAACGGATGAATAAAGTTAGTAATGCACTATGGAATGACATTTTATTCACAGCGGATGTTTTACCTGACATCATACGCTATGAACACTTGTGGGTTCTATGAAGCATAGCGGATGCATGTTTGTTTATCAACTATATACACTTAGTGTATTTTGAATGTTTAATGGCTAACTGTATCTACAGCGGATATATGTTTGTATGTCTGTTGTGTCTACAGTTGACAAATTTTTTTAAGAATTTTGTTTGTTTTGAAAATTTTGCTCATCAGCTATATAACTTAATACATATGCTGTGAACACTTAGTTTTCTGTTTTTTGCTTGAAAATTGCTATGAAATGTTTCAAAAATTGAATGTTTGTTAAAATTTTATAATTTAACATGATTAATATATGGATGATAAGATATCACTCACAAGCAATATTGTGCATGTATATGTGTCAAACTACTATTTTTTTTAGTGCTGGCTTGACTTGACTTTGTTTAAAACTTAAAATTTTACAATCCTCAAAATTTTAATATTTCAAATTTTAAATTGTATGATTATGCATGTATTCTGTTGCCTTTGTTATTTCCATGTTCATTTTTCTCCCCCTAAATTTTTGCATATTTATAAAAATCTTTTATAAAAGGACAAAATTTTGAAATTGTTTTATGGAAATTATCAAAGTCCAATTTGGTTGTTTGCATGATAAAATTTTAGAAAGATAACATCTTATCAAACTAAAATTTGTATGATTTGCTTGCTTTGACATGAATCACTTTAACATGACTTTAGATCATACTAGTCTTAAAACCTCAATGAGTTGATTTGATGATTTTGAGAGTAGACATAGACTAATATAATATTGATTGCAGAAATTTTGATCCACTTAAACTCATGCATGGTATTAATAATGGATGGAAAAAGTGACTGATTATCATGTTTTGGGTATAATTAGATGATTTGTATGTACCCCACACCTGATTGCATGTTAAGATCAACTCTCCTCAAGATATGCTAGAAAGCACTTGCAATACTTATGACCTAGCTACTTAAGAGTATAAATACGCAAAGTAATCCTTATTGTTTGATCCACATTGGGATTCTTTTGCACTTCACTTTGGAAAGTGATCCTCTTTGGGATTCTTTTGATTCATTCATAAGGAATGTAGTCTATAGGATTGTATTGATGATGCATCCAAGATGGATGTGTTCCTTATGGGGAATCTTTTTGGATCATGATGGAGGTCATTTAGGTCTGTGCTTAGCAAAACAAAGAATGGCTTAGTGTACTCCAGGTCTCTGATAATCATAACAGAGGAGACACTTGTATGATTGAGCAATTTATAAACTGTTTCACTTGGCGTATATGAGTTACTTTACAAGCAATCTATATTGGATAGACCAATACTTACCATAAACCAAGATGCATGTTGCTTACCACACAATCATGAGAATTTAGTTCTTCACTGTTGTATGTAATGTTAGGTGTCCCATGCTGAGCCTATCCACACATCAAATAAAGTAATATCAGTCTTTATTAAAGGAAAATGACTCAAATAAAGAAATAACCTAGTGTACTATCATTTCTCATGTGTAGTCAAGTGTGATTCAAACTTGTTTGTTATTCTGAAAATATGAATGTTTGTTTGAGGTCTTGATATGGAGAAGATGAATGTTTGATTTCAAATTTAGACTTTAATAAAATCAAGCTTGTATGATTTTAATGTTTTAAAAAACATTACTTCTTTGGTTCATAGTTGATCATACCAAGTGACTGAACCAGAAATTCAAATCTTGTTGAATCAAATGGTTTGGTAAACAGGTCAGCCAATTGATTGTTAGTATGGACTTTGATCAACTTATCAGACTTTTTTTAGCAATCTCTCAGAAAATGATATCTGATATCTATATGTTTTGTTTTAGAATGTTGAACAGGATTGTTAGTGATGAACATGGCAGCAGAATTGTTTGTGTATGGATGTTTTTAAAAAATTAAAGCCATAGTCAAGCATTTAGTTTTGGATCCAAAGAACTTGAGAACAGCATGTGGAAGCAGCTATGTATTGTGCTTCAGCTGTTGACACAAACATATTTGTTTGTTTCTTGTACTGCTAGGAGATCAATCTTGATCCAAGAAACTGACATCCTCCCGTTATGGATTTTTTGTTGTTGTTGCATCCACCATAATAAATGTCAGTGTATGCAAATAAAGAGAAATCTCCATCTTTAGGATACCATAAGCTTAGTGCCAGTTTACCTTTCAAGTATCTAAAAATCCTCTTTACAGCATTGATGTGTGATTCTTTTGGATCTGCTTGATATCTTGCACACATACAAACTACATACATGATGTCTGGTTTGCTTGTAGTAAGGTAGATCAGGGAGCCTATCATGCATCTGTAAAGTTTCTCAACAACTGATGTTCCTTCTAGATCTGGGCCAAACTTCAATCCAGTAGCAAATGGTGTTTTGCTTGATGTGCAATCAGTCATGTTGTATTTCTTTAAGATCTGATTCATATATTTGCTTTGATTGATAAAAAATTCTTTAGTTGATTGTTGAACTTGAAGTTAAAGGAAGAAGTTAAGTTCTGTCATTGAGCTCATTTGGAATTTTGATTGCATAAGAGCCTCAAATTCTCTACAAAGCTATATGTTGATGGAGCCAAATATGATGTCATCCATGTAGACTTGAACAACTAGCAAGTCTTGTCCTTTTCTCTTCAAGAACAATTTTTGGTCAATCTTCCCTCTGGCATAACCATTCTATAGTAGAAACTATGATAAAGTTTCACACCACTTTCTGGGTGCTTGATGAAGACCATACAGAGCTTTATCTATCTTGTAGACTCTGTGAGGGAAGTCTAGGTTTTAAAACCCTGGTGGTTGAGCAACATATACCCCTTTATCTATCTTTCCATATAGGAATGCATATATCTAATCCATTTGGAAGACAGTGAATTTCTTGGATGAGGCATATGCAAGGAACACTCTGATGGCTTCTAATCTAGCTACTGGAGCAAAGAAATCATCATAATCAATGCCTTACTCTTGAGTGTATCCCTGGGCAATGAGCCTTGTGTTGTTTCTGATGGCAATCTCTCTATTATCTGCTTTGTTTCTAAACAACCATATGGTGCCAATGGCATTTTGACCTTCAAGAAGATCAACCAGTTTCCACACTTTTTGCTTCCTAAGTTGTTGTAGTCCCTCTTGCATGGCTTCTATCCAACTGTTGTCTTTAAGTGCTTCTGTGATGTTTTAGGGTACAGTGAGAGATAGAAAGTAGGAAAACAAGCAAATGTTTGATGTATCAGATTGACTGCGTGTCAATCAGACATTGAGATCACTAATGATATTCTCTAAGGGATGATATTTGTAAGCTCTGGTGGTTTCAATCCGATCAATTGGGATTGTTGAATCAAGATTGGTGATTGTTTGGCCAGGTGTTGATGGGTGAGCAAGGGTATTTAAAGTGGTTGGTTGTTCTGGTTGTGTATTCTCCTAACATGTGTGTTGTGAATCATGAAAGAAATCTAAGATTTCATCATCATGATGGGTGTCTAGTAGTGAATGATAGTAATCATCTTTTTCAACAATGTCTTGATAATGTGACGTTGTTTGTTTGCTTGGTTAAGGGTCAACTGAAGCTTGTGGTTGATTGATCACAGGAATTGATGATGATGAAGTGTTTGTTGTTGTTCCTCTTGAAGTGTGTGTTTGATCTAGAGGAGGTGTAACTGTTGTACTTGAAGGAGTAAGGTTTGTTCTCCTTAGAAGATTAGCAATTAATATAACATCAATGTTTGTTGGAGGGACCATGGGATATTCAATGTCATCCTTGGTACCTGACACATCAAAATAAGATGTGTCAGATGATTTCGTTAGTGAATCTATATCAAACAACCAGTCAGATCCAATAACTTTCTTAGTGAAAGAATGTTCCTTAAAAACAACATCGGTTGTTTCTTCATTATGTTCAGTCTTGGATTGTATACTCTGTATGCTTTAGAGCTTCTAGAGTATCCAACAAAAAATCTATCGTCTGCTTTTGGAGCAAACTTAGATAAATGTTCTTTGGTGTTTAATATAGAGACAGAACATCCAAATGCTTTAAGAAATCCAATAAAAGGTTTAATTTTAAACATTAATTCATATGAAGTTTTTGTATGTTCTTTAATAATTAATGTTCTATTTTGTATGTAACAAGCTGTGTTGATAGCTTCTGCCCAAAATGATATAGGCAATAAAGAGTCAGCTAGCATAAATCTAGTAGCTTCTATTAATGTTTTGTTTCTCAGTTCAGCAACTCCATTCTGTTGAGGAGTCCTTGCCACACTGAATTGTTGGCTTATTCCTTTCTCTGCACGAAACAAAGAAATAATGTCATTCTTAAATTTAGTACCATTATCACTTCTTAAAGTTTTGAATTTAAGATCCTATTGATTTTCAAGTTTAGTGATAAATGATTTAATGATTTCTATTGTTTATGACTTATGTAATAGTAAGAAAACCCAGGTAAATCTGGAGTAATCATCTACTATAACAAGGCAGTATTGCTTCTTTCCTATGCTCAATATGTTAGTAGGGCCAAAAAGGTTCATATGAAGCAATTTGAGTGGCGTGTGGCTAAAGTTTACCAATTTAGACTTATGAGACACCCTATGTTGTTTGCCTTTCACACATAGTGCAGTGGTCTATGCAGAAGAATTCTTTTTGTGATAGACCTATTACTAAGTCACCTTTAACTAATTGATTCATTCTATTAAAATTAGAGTGTCCCAATGGTCCGTGCCATAATTGGGAAACATCTTCTAATGCTTTTGATAATAAACAAGTTTCAAGGGTTAATGCTGAAACTGTATTCATATCAACAATATATGTGTTGTTTTGACGGTGAGTTTTCAAAAGGATATAGTCTTCAGGTATTTGAAAACGCGTCTTGATGATGTAGCAATTGTTGTAGTCAAAGAGGGTGGCATATCCTTTATGATAGATTAAGGATACACTAAGAAGATTAAACTGTAGGTTGGAGCAGCAGTTGACATTCTCAAAGCTGATCAATCCATTTGATACTGTTCCTTCACCAGTAATCTTTCCTCCTGTCTTGTCACCTCCAAATGCTACGTTTCCTCCATGCTTGCTCTTGAAATCCCGAAGGAGGGAACAGTTGTTAGTCATATGTCGGGAGCATCCACTGTCAACACACCATATGTTGTCTGGCCTTCTATGATGTCCCTACACAGACAAAGAAATCAATTAGAGGGTGCAACCTAAGCCAAGATGGTCTTGGGTTTTCTGTCTTTTCCCAGAACACAAATTTCTTCTAAAAAGCATTATCTGTTGGTTTAGGAACTCTAGGTATACTAGACTGCCATTGCATGTTTTTATCTCTGTCAGGAGAAGTGCTTTGAGCTCTCCTCCTTTGAGTGCTAAGGTTAGATTGGTGTTTGTTTTGAGACTTATGTCTTCTGTCTGTTTATTTAAAATTTTCATAAAATGTTTTGTCATTGTTTTAAACAACTTTTGTATGAGGAGTTGGTCTTGGTACTCCTCCCTTGTTCTTGTTAGGAGCACCTGTTTGCTTCTCAGTTGTTTGTTTTACTTTTTATTCTTCTTATTGAAAAAGCAATTCGCTATATTATGATTATTTCTTTCACAAATTGAAAAGTAATTATGAAAATGACATATTTCTATACTATGATTGTTCATATCATAGTATTTACAGTGCTTACCATATTTGCACTTTTCTATGAAATGAGTGTATTGATCACACCACTCATAGTAAGGTAAATTTGCAGTACTTTGTTTGTTGAAAACTTTTGATTTCAGGTTTGACTTTGGTGGAATATCAAAAGTTATAGTTGGTTGTTGGGTGGATGGGGGTTTTTCCCTTCCTTTTGTTTGGTCTTTTGGGAGAGACAACGGAAGACTCAGCCTTTCTTCCACTTGAGTAGATATCAAATACTTGTTTCTGCTTTGTTTGTTTTGGTGTTGTATCAACCACAGTTGAAACTTTTTAAGTTTCAGTAATTGGTTGATCTGACTCATCATACAGCAACTCTTCATCATCTTCATCTCATGTGTGTGTATCAAATTCATTATTTTCCCCTTGATAGAAATCTGTTGATTTAATTTATGGTGGTGCTTTACTTTTAACAAATTTTATCAGAGGTGATTTTGATAGTAATAATGATTTAGATGATGATGATGATGATGATGATGATGATGATGATGATGATGATGATGATGATGATGATGATGGTGGTGGTGGTGGTGGTGGTGGTTTGGTGTCATTTGTCCTATCATGAGGATCAAGTCATTCCCCATGTTTGTTGGTCATTGAGTCAGGTAGTGGGATATAGTTATCATTATAAGGTGGATTAACCTTATTATATCCCAAACCTAAATAGTCCTTGAATGCCTTTTGTTGAGCAAGAAGTTCTTCAAACTTTTTATTGCTCACCTAAAACTTTTTACTTTAGTTTCAGCTTGTAATGTTTTTGACTGAGTCAAAGATTCAGAGAGTTGCTCAACCTGAGCTACTAGTGTTAGCTTTTCAGACAAAAGTTTGTCCAAATCATTTTTAAATGACCGAATTTCAATCTCATACTGTTTTTGTTCTGATTTTAAACTGTCATTCAAAATGTTTGTTTTAATAACTTTCTTTGAAAATTGGTCTGCATGCTCTCTGTATCTTGTGACTTCATCTATACATGCTTAAGAACAGAGGTTCTCCTTTACCTCTTTTGGGAGTTCAGCAATTTTATCCTCAACATGTGCCATGAGGGCATGGTCAGGAGATTATATCTCTGCCTCATACATGCTCCGGTCACACTCTCGATCCTATTTGATTATCATTGCAGAGGACTTGGAGTGTTGATTGGGGCTGTATTGTGTGATTTGGGCTGGTATTGGCGCTGATGGGAGGTGGAACTTGTCTGTTTGTATGATAACCACTTGATGTTTAGTTGTTGGGTTTTTCTATCAGCCCTGGGTTGTTGACATTCTCTTGAGAAATGACCATAGAGCTAACAATTGTAGCATCTCACTTTGGTCTTGTCAAAACAAATTTTGGTTTTCTTGTCCATATTCAACCCCTTGTTTCTTTGCAGAAACTTCTTTGATCTGTAGGCAATCATTGCCATAGACCACTAAAGATCTATCTCTTCAACCATGTCTTATGGCAATTCATCCAAATCTTGCTGGATAATTTGTGATGGTGTGAGATTTGCACCCAAATATGCTTCAAAACTTATGGAGAAGGCTGCAAAGGCTGCCTTCTGCTCCTCACTTTATAGAATGATTATGAGAGCATCCATAGGTTTCTTAAACTTGTGTATGTTTTATGTCTTTGTGTGATGTTGTTTGCTTGAGCTGGAAGCATGTTGGTGTTGTTTGCAATGAGTTGTTGCTTTTTATGAAGCATGAACACCAATCTTCTTAGACTTCTGTTTGTTTTATGGTGATTCAGGAGCAAAAAAGAATGAAGTTTCACTGGAATCAAGAAACTCCTCCTCTTCTTCTTCACCGGTGCATGTCAAGAATGCGCTCTCTGTTGTTTGCATCTCCTTGAATTTGTATGATTCCACATGTCTAACTGTGTGTATGATTCCACATGTCTAACTTTGCGTTGTTTCAGGATCTCTCATCTAATTCTAGTGCCTCTACTTTGGAAACTAGTGCATCCAAAGATAATGCTTCCAGATCCAGTGTTGCTTTCATCAGAGAGACTGATTGTGTCCAGCTCTCTGGAAGAGTATGCAACATTTTCTTCTTGATCTTCGTAGATTCGTATTTGAGACCATAGATAATCATCTCATTTACTAGTTATACGAATCTATGGAGCTACTGTGGTATTGATTCGTATTTGAGACCATAGATAATTATCTTATTTACTAGCTATACGAATCTATGGAGCTGTTGTGGTATGGATGTTATAAAGCTAATGAACCATAAAGATCATTGTATGGATTGAGAGGATCAAAAATCAGATGTATGATTTGAGCCAAGGCTCTAATACCACCTGATGGATTCGGGTTTTGAACTTTAACAAAAACAAAATGAATGAATCCCCCAAGGATCTTTTTTCAATCTCTTAATAATAACAACAAGTTGTTATTGAATCAATACTCAATAATCATAGTGCAGAAACCCATGATTAATGATATGAACTCTATGTGGGTGTGTGTGTGTATGATTGTGAGTGTTTGAATGCTATGAATGATAATAACCGCATTGTTTGATTGATTGTTCAAAAAGCTTACAAAGGATTATGGTATACCACTATTTATAACCTATACCACTATTCTATTTATAACATAGAATATTAGCAAGTTTTAGCACTTATTAACAGCCAATCGGACTTATGTTTTGCCCTCGCAAGACGTTTAAGACTTACATACCAATTCGGACTTACGTGCCCCATCTTTTGATTTTGCCTCCTATGTCAGAACATATTCTCAAAAAAATATTTATCATGTAGTATGTATGTGTATGACATATCTTTTATTATTATGCACATTAGCATCTTTTATTCCTATATGGCCTTATAGCATCTTTTTGCTCTTTTTGCTTACTTTTCTTTTGTTTTTGTCTTTTATAACTTTTTCATCAATCTTAACTGGCGCATTCGGCTGATCCTCCAACAGTAAGACACTGTTTGTAACCTCAGCAGTAATAACTATCCTCTTTCCCTTGACTGTAGCTGATATACATGGTTCTCCCTGATTATCTCTCTCATTGGCTGCCATAAGCCAGAACTGATCGGTAACATCAGTGTAAATCGTAGGATTAGTTGTAATAGCATGATGTATACGAGTAGTATTGAGGCCGTCAATCAGAGATCTAAATAAAGCTTTGTCTTTAGGAATGTCTCCAAAAATGCTACCGCATTATGGTTTTTGTTAAAAACCATTTGTCTAGCCATCTGAAAGATAATTATAAACAAAGATTGATTAGTTACTCATACAGAGTAATTTCAGACTAAGAAAAAATTTTAATTGAAAATTTAAACTTTTCGCATGAACTAAAGTACTGCATGCGAATAGTAAATGTTTCACGTGATAGGTTCAACTGTTCGCATGAAACAAATTTGACCATAAGTCAACTATTCATGCAAAAGTCAAAAGTCAAGCAAAAGGTTCTGAACAATTTTGAAAACTTATCGTGTCTGTTCATATTCTAAAGACTTTTCACACGTGACAAGTCTAAATTTTTAGATTTTCAAATTGATCATTCTCAGTGTTTTTTAACTAACAAAACATGCTCATTAGGTATCGATTAGTTCAATGTTAAGGTTTCATATGGTTAATTTCATTCAATTTTAAATTTATTTGTCCTCATTAAGTCGGTTAAAGTTCAAACACATACAAACACAATCAGAAACAAGAAATCTACCTTATCAATCCCTAAACAAACAATATGCGACAACAATGAATGTGTATATCAATGATAAAAACATTTGAACACTTAGAGATTTTGAGAAAGTGAAAGTCAGTTGTGCGATGTGAATATTTCACTATTCATACAACTGTTACTTTTATAGCCTTCTGACTTCTCGCGCGAGAACTCAAAACTTCGCACACCCATACTTTTTGCATCTCTTGACCTTTTCGCATGCGACTAGTTCAACTAGTCGCATCAGCCACTTTTCGCACATTTTGAACTTCTCGCACACGAGAAGTTCAACTACTTTTGAATTTTTTAACTTATTAAATTTTCAACTTTATTTATTTGGTTTATCTTGACATTCATTATGATTTAAACACATATTTAACTAAGTGTTAACGATTAACCAAAAACCCTCAAATTTGTAAGACTTTTGGTAAACAAAAACAACTATAAATAAACATGAAGTTTAACAGAAACAAAACCTAAACAAATAAAATATTTTTGATACATTTTCAAGTATATGATTATATTTTTGTGAAATCGATTATTAACATCATCTAGCTTTATTTAAATAAGACTGGTTACACCGATTGTCAATATGTTGTATCCACTTTAAACTTAGACTTTAATTTTTACTTGGACACATATTCTATGATATTTATCATGTTTTTATTAATTTGTATGAAGTTAGAGGATCCCACAATCAAAAATCCTATTGAATTGTTATCCAGCTTCAAGACACTTTTGAGATTTCAAGTCACTCAAATTTGACTTAAACCTTTTACCTCTGATCAGCATTTTCAGGGTTATTTTCTTTATTATAATATCTATTTAGAGCATAACTAGCCAGAGAAATATTTCTAAACATAGAATATTAGCAAGTTTTAGGACTTATTAACAGCCAATCGGACTTATGTTTTGCCCTCGCAAGACGTTTAAGACTTACATGCCAATTCGGACTTACGTGCCCCATCTTTTGATTTTGCCTCCTATGTCAGAACATATTCTCAAAAAAAATATTTATCATGTAGTATGTATGTGTATGACATATCTTTTATTATTATGCACATTAGCATCTTTTATTCCTATATGGTCTTATAGCATATTTTTGCTCTTTTTGCTTACTGTTCTTTTGTTATTGTGTTTTATAACTTTTTCATCTTTTGATATGTGTGTGTATGTATGTATATATATATATATATATATATATATATATATATATATATATATATTTCTTCTGAAAGATACTGAATCAGACAGTAACTGGCTTGAGTATGACTAGACTTTAACTCTCAGTCTGTTTTAGCTTGAAATCCGTGTTATCACAAAACCTTGATGTATAACCCACTTCAGTCATAGTGAATTTACTTATAATGCATCACAGATCATAGTGCTTTAGTGTCTTGAAAGTCAAGCCTATAAACATATCAAACATAATCCAAGTCAGTTTCTTTTAAGCCCTAGTATGTAATGAATCAAAATCAAGAAATGTACTATCATTTCCTATATATCCTTGAAAATTTAAATTTTCTGTATGTTTAAAACAAAAACTTTTGTAATTTTTTTTAATTTTAAATTTTTTTTTAACTTTACTCCCCTTAAGAACAAAATTGTTTTCAAGACATTTTCATATTTTCTCCCTCTAAAATTATGATTATCTAGAAAGAAAATAACAATTTTAACAAAAATGAATAGAAAAATATTTTTGAGAGGGTGTAAGGATAATTGTTAACCAAAGTTAATCATTCCCAGAGATTGAACTATAAAGTCGAATCGAGAATGATCAAACGCCTTAGTAAACAAATCAGCAATGTTGTCATCTGATTTGACTAGTTCAGATGAATAAGCTTTCTATAAAAACAGTCACGGATAAAATGCATTTGGATGTCGATATGTTTTGTTATAGAATGTTGAATTTCTTCACTATGTTCAACACTGAAGTATTGTCACACCAAATCTTGGTGTTATAAATGTTAAGACCATGATCAAGAAGTTATAGCTGAATCCAAATGATTTGAGAACAATAACTTGATACAGCCACATATTCAGCTTCTGCAGTGGATGTGGATACCATCTGCTGCTTCTTGCATTGCCAAGAGACCAACCTAGTTCTAATAAATTGACACCCACCAGTTGTGGATTTCCTGTCCAAGTTACATCCTTCATAATCACTGTCAATATAAGCGTATAAATTGAAATCAGAATTTTCAAAATACCAAAGTCCAAGTTTTGGTTAGATCTTGAATGGTATCAATTAGATCATATTGAGTAGAAGAGGATCTCTGATTAGAAACTTGTGAAGCTTGTTTAACAACTGAATTAGAATGAGGCAATTCAGATTCAAAAACAGAATGTGGAACAGCTATGATATTTGAAGAAAAAGGTATGTCTGAAGATTTTTCAATAGCTGAAGATGACATAGGTCCAACATCACTAAAAATATCTAAAATAGATGATGACAAAGGTGGATTAGTTGTAGAAACAACAAAAGAACGATTAAAATTTTCAAATAATGAAGCATAATCGTATATCCACGAAGGAACAGAACCTGCATCTGTTCTGTTAGATTCATACCAATCTATATCAAATGACTCAATTATTTGTTTAGTTCTTTTATTATAAATCCGGTATGCAACTTTGTAGACTAAATATCCAACAAAATAATGCTCATTAGCTTTTTCATCAAATTTTGATTTAGAATCATATGTATGTAACAAAGTACAACAACATCCAAATTTTGATAAAATTCTTTTTGCAACTCCATTTTGTTGTGGAGTTCCTACAGAACTAAATTATCTAGCTATCCCCTTAGAATCACAAAATTCATTCAAAGTATGATTGCAAAACTCTGTTTCATTATCACTTCGAATGCATTTGATGAATTTGTCAGTCTGATTCTCCACTGGGTGGTCATGAATTTTATCAGCAACTGAGGTGTCTCAATCATTAGACACTAAAAAGAAAACCCAAGTAAATCTTGAAAAATCATTGGTAATAACCAAACAATATGCACGATGTCCCAAACTTAATAAGCTCACTGGACCAAATAAATCCATGTGTAACAGTTGAAGAATTGATTCAATTTTGGTATGAGCAACTGGTTTATAAGAAAGTTTATGTTGTTTGCCTTTTGAACATGACATACAATATTCAGTAAGTTGAAATTCTTTCAATGGTAAGCCCATAACGTGGTTTCCTCTAACCAACTTGTTCATATTTTTGGTGTTTACATGGCCAAGACGATGATGCCATAACATTGAATCACTTTCCAAGGCTTTAGATAACAAACAAGATGTAGTTACAAATGAATGTGAACCATTCATGTCAAACAAGTATGTGTCTTTGTCTCTCGATGTTCTCAACAAAACACATTCATCAGGAATTACAAATCTAGGTTTTAGAATAAGACATTCTTTATCAGTGAAATATGTTGAATACTTTTTTTCACAAATTTGAGAGACGCTTAACAAATTATGTTTAACTTCCTCAACAAAATTAACATCTTCAAAACTTAACACACCATTAGACACTATACCATTCTTTGTAATCTTACCTACTCTATCTCCAGCAAAACTAACATATCCTCCATTGTAAGTGTTGGGTTCAACAATTGAATAAAACTAAAGCTTACCAAAGGATAATCAGAGCCAACTGAAGATCTTATTGTACGAGTTCAGAAACCAAGTTGATAAATAGAAGAAAACAAATACAAGACAAAGTCAACATCAAAACAACAAGAAAAGTCAAAATTAGGTCATGATGTAACAATAGTATAAATAGACCCACTAGTGCATTTTTTCATGTGTGGTTCTTGTGTGTGTGTTTCTTATGGTGTGAACCACCACCCAAGGAGAATTCCTCCTTTGGGTGGGTTTGATTCCATCATCCATCTATGATTCTCATTGTAATTTATTCATCAACATCAATGAAATCATAACATTAATATTATCCTTCTCTTTGTTCTTTGATTCACACACACACACCCATCTTAATTTTGAATTACTAGATCTGAAGATGATGAATCCTAAGATCCAGGCTCAATGAATTTGAAATTTTGATTCAGCAAAATAGTATCAGAGCTGTTGGTTGCTGGATTCATTTATTCTTTAGATCTGATTTTATCTTTAATAATGTCAAGAACAAGGAAGAAACAACAAAAATGAAGAACAAGGTCTCTATTCATCGAAACCTTATCTGTTCATCAACAAATTCAAGAAGAAATCAAAACATCTAGTCAATATGGTACAATTTGAAGCTGATAATTCATTCCACATATTATCACTTCAAAATGTAATGCAATTAAATAGGATCCAAATCAGATACATGAAGAAAATGAGTTCGAACATTTTGTTCATCGAAGATAATCAACAATTCATTCGGCTTGCATGATTAGATCAATCTACTTGCTTTCAAAGATGATTCATGAATTATTCTCGCATTAAATTGAATGTGTTGAATGATACAGATCGAAGCTCAGATTGATACATTCAGATTGAAGAATAACAAGTACAACAAACACTGGTACTCGTATTTGTTCAAGTATGAAATGCTGATGACCATGTATACAAATACAAATGCTCATTCAAACAAATGCTGATGATCTATTCATACAAGTTAACAAATGCAGAGGTTATTGGAGAAATGCGGATGCTTGGTACACTAATGCGGATGTTTACCATATAAATGCGGATGATCACCAAACAAATACGGATGATCAGCATACAAATGCAGAAGTTGTGAAAACAAATGCGGATTTTGTGCAAACAAATGCGGATGTTATGCAAACAAATGTGGATGTTGTGCGAACAAATGCGGATGTTGGGCAAACAAATGTTGATGCTTTGCATAGAAATGCGTGTGCTTGGCATACAAATGCGGATGCCTTAGTGTAACAAGTGCGGATGAGTTACTCACCTAATGCGGATGAGTTAACTTCAAATGCAATTCATCCAACAACAAAAGATGAACAGATGATGAACAGTTGACAACAATAAACAAGAACAAGACATTATCATGAATGCGGATGATTGCAACCAACAGGAACTTTCATTTTGAGCATTCAAAACAAAAGAAGAAATCAAATTTAGTCACGTAATCATTGATTTATTCAGGGATTTGTACAACTGTCAGATACTGCTTCTGAAGTACTTGGATTCATCTTCTATGATGACTTTCTGCACCCGTGTCTATCTACTGAGCAGAACAGTTAGACAGACTTTAATTAAGGGAAATGATAGTCAACTAAAGAGTGGCAATTATCAAGTTATATCAGAGATTCAAAGAGTGGAAGTGTTTTCAAGATTGATTTATGTTCTTGATGCTGTTTATTGAAGTTCAAAGTCTCATCATATGCCTAATACATTCAAATCCTTTGAGTGTGATATGAACAGTAATCCAAAACTGATATGACCCATATCCAATAGGCTAAGTATCTCAAAGTGATTCTATTCTTTGTTAGAAATATATTAGGAAAAGCTTAATTTGAGGGGGAGAACTACAGTGAACTGTGTCAAAACATCAGTTGATCAAGGAAACATGTAACAAAGAAGATCTTCAAAGTTAGAGGTTGGCAAGCATCAGTTTAAGGGGAGTATTATTGGGTTTAACAATTAAATAAATTGAAGCTTACCAAATGATAATCAGAGCCAACTGAAGATCACATTGTACGAGTTTAGAGACCAAGTTGATAAACAGAAGAAAACAAATATGTTGGACCAAAAGAACCAATGAGCCTGATCAGAAAAACCTTTAAGTCCCACAGACATTATAACAACTGAAGTGGTCTGCAACAGCTGAAGACATCAACTGATAACAAGGTCTGAAGACAAAGTCTGAAGTGAAAGAGCTGAAGACAAAGTCTGAAGTGAAAGAGCTGAAGACAAAGTCTGAAGTAAAAGAACTGAAGACAAAGTCTGAAGACAAAAGCTGAAGACAAAGACTGAAGACCAAGTTTCAGATGTTGTCACAACAGCTGAAGAAGACCTCTTCAGTAGTTGTGATGGTTTCCTTTTAGTAGTTGTATTTTCTTTTCTGTACTTGTAGTTTCAGTAGTTTTATGTTTCTTCATGTACTTAGCATACTCTGAGATGTTCTCAGTTGTTGTGAACATTCTCAGTAGTTTGCTTACTTTCAGTAGTTTGTAATAATTCTGTTAGACGTCACTATCAAGTGACATCAGCAGACGTCACATTCCTTTATATAAGGAATGCTGACCTAATTGTAATCGGTGCAGCTTAGAAAAACCTAGCAGCCGCCATACCGAAGCATGTGTGCATGAATGTTATTATCCCTTTTGCAGAAAACCCTATTTCTATATAACCGTGTACTGTTCCATTGAATATTTATTGTGTTCTTGCTATATTTGTTTAATTCTTGCTCTAATTCCGCTGCGATTCAACTCTAATTGATCAAACTTAGATCACTGATCCTGACAAAATACAAGACAAAGTTAACAAGACAAAGACAACATCAAGACAACAAGAAAAGTCAAAATTAGGTCATGATGTAACAATAGTATAAATAGATCCACTAGTGCATTTTTCGTATGTGTGGTTCTTGTTTGTGTGTTTCTTATGGTGTGAACCACCACCTAAGGAGAATTCCTCCTCTGGGTGGGTTTGATTCCATCATCCATCTATGATTCTCATTTTAATTTGTTCATCAATATCAATGAAATCATAACATTAATATTATCCTTCTCTTTGTTCTTTGATTCACACACACACACCCATCTTAATTTTGAATTACTAGATCTAAACATGATGAATTCTAAGATCCAGGCTTAATGAATCTAAGATTTTGATCAGCAGTAAGGTTGTATGTTGTTTAACAGAGATATATTACCTGTCATGTGCCTAGAACAACCGTTGTCAACATGCCAAACACTGTTGATAACTTGTCTTGGTTGTTACTTCATATATGAATGAATTTATTCAATATTACAAACCCAAGCCATGGTACTTTGCTTTCATCCAAATATGATACCGATTTTAGTATCATATCTCTTTTATCATTTAAGACACAGTCTTCAACAACAACAGGCTCAAATTGTTTTGTTTTTGTTTTCCACTTTTGAATTTGGTTTGATGAGATGGGTAACCATTTTCTTTAAAGTGGTTTGAATTGAAGAAGGATTTCAATCATCAACTGTAAAGATTTCTTGGTTGAATGGATATCTAATTTTATTTGACCATTTCTTTTATTAACGAAAGAATTTGAGTGATATGTATTCCTTTTGAATTTGGTGTTTAAAAAGAATTGTTTTCTATTGTTTGAAATTGAGTTGTGAAATCTTTTTTTGCTTGACAGTTGATGTTGATGATTGCAATATCTAGCCTTATGATTTGGCTTGCCGTATATATAACAACACATTTTATGATACATATTTTGCTCTTGTGTATTTCTCACGAACTGTTGATGATAACTTCCACAGTTGTCATAGAATCTGGCTTTGGTATTTCTTTGGCTTTGTGATTATGTAACAGTCTCTCTTTTCTCTCTTTCATTAAGAATCTTTTTAGATGATCCCAAAAGAACTAAGGTATAATTCCTAACAGTTTGTCATATTTTTGAAGCCGATGTAGCATTTTGAGTCATATGTACTGGAATGGGACCAGTTTCTTTGATACAATATCTTGTTTCACAGAGTTAGTAGTAATAGGAGATTTATTTTTAAAGAAACTTGCATTTTTTTCTTTAAAGATATGATCTTCCTTATCTATGTTGCCTTTTGAAACAAATCTATTCTTGAAATTAGTTTTCAGGTCAGATACTGATGTTGTGACATATTTTCTTTCATTATCTTTAAAATCTATTTTTGATTTTAATTTCTGTTGTTTGTTAGATATCTTTTAACACTCATTATAGAAAGAAAAATATCTGAAATTTCATTGATAACTAATGATGATTTACATGAAGATTTTTCATTACAATTTTTATTTTCCTTAAAATCTATTTCATCATCACTTTCTCAATCTTCAACCAACTCTTCTTTCTTCACACTTTCTGCAAAAGAATTGTCATGATTAATTTTAATTTCAGTTTTTATAACAGGGTCAAGAAATATTGACTGGAGTTATTAGGTCTGGCTTTGGTTGAAAACCTAATCCATAGGTCTTTTCATCTGATTTGGTAATTGATTAAGGTAAACATGTATAATCATGATTAATTGGTGAGCTATGTTAGAATATCCAACTCCACTTTTACCACCATTGATTTTCTGAGTCATTTGAGACTTGATTACACCTTCAACCATGTTTGAGGACAGCTCAAATTTTTCAACAGTCAATTTTGCAGATAAGAGTTCACTGTTAAGTTTATTGATTTCTAAAGATAGTTCCCTGTGTCAAACCCTTTATGTTACAATCTTTATCATGAAGATTCAATTTTGATTGATAAATCGATTTGTTTAATCCTTCTAGCTTTTCTTTAAAAATTTTCTCATCATTTTTATATTTATGAGCTTGATATTGAATTTTTCAACTTCTAGTATCAATCTTTCATTATGAACTCTGTATCTTTGAACCTTTTCTAAACATGTGTTTGAACAAAGATTAGTATGTACCTCATCAAACTTTTCTTGCTTGTTCTTCTCTTCAGATGTGACATTTACCATGAAGGCTTTTAGTTCCATCTTTTCTTCTGCTTTAGATGCTGAAGAGATCTCAACAGCAATAATAGTATAATCACAAGCACGTGCCTGAGTTTCCTCAACATCATGCACAATCTTTTAATCTTTAGCTGGAGTAAACTCAACAGCCTTTTCTTTAACTTTTTCCTTTTTCTCTTCAGCCATTTTTTATTAAGCTGGAGTAATCTCAACAGCCTTTTCATTAAGCATCTCTTTAACATTCTAATAAACTTCTTCAACAAAGATTCCTTTATCAAATCATCATTCACAAACTCAACAAGTAAATTCTCTTTAACATTCTTTTCATCGGTTTGAATTTTAGCTAACAAAGCATTAGACAGTTTGATATCCAAAATCTCCATCTGGAATGACTAGTCATATTCTTCATTTTTCTGAGACACCAAAGCTTTGTTATTTGATGTGATAGCTTTATCTTTCTTTGACTCTACCTCCACAAACACCATCTTCTTTCCATTGTTAGTTTGATCTGACCTTCCCTCAGTACATTCTCTTGCAAAGTGACCGGGTTTGTCACAGTTATAGCATCTCAAACTTGACTTATCAAACCTAAGCTTACTCTAGTTTTTTAGACCAAACATCTTCCTCCCCTTTCTCCTTGCAAAATTTTTCACCCAGTACACCATCGTAGCCATCTGATACTTGATATCATTTTCTTCAACATCATTAGGATTAACTTGTTACAAGTCATCAACTAAGATGTTAGGTGCACTGAGTCTTCCAGCAGTAAATGCTTCATAGCTGGTCATGAAAGTTGTGAATAGAGATAGATGCTCTTCAGTTATATGAATAGTTTGTTTGGTTGGGTTGTAATTAACAACAAATGCTTGTTTTGTGGGTTGAGTGGATTGACTTTATGGATAAATCTAAAGTTGTGATTGAGATTGTATTTGATTGTAATGGTTTTGATGAGAGGCTTGAAACTGAGGTATGGATGGATCCTTGACATTTAGATTAACAGAACTGGTTGCTTGTTGTTGACATAACTGGGAATAGTTGAAATAGTAATTGGGATTACTAGCCATTTTTGCATATAATGCAGATGCTTCGGCTACCATTGTGTTGATATAATTAGCAGCTCTTTGCTTGTCATCCATTTCATATGACTTGATGGTTGAAATGAGATCGCTAAGGGACAAAGTGAACAGATCCTTGGTTCTTTTGATGGTGGTACAGTTGTTCCAGTTGTATGGTAAAGAGTTCAATAACTTTTTGTTTACAGAAATATTCTCCAAGGTAATTCCAGCACTTTTCATCTTTGTTATCAGCTTAACAAATCTGGACATTTGAGCCTCTAACGTTTCACCAAGTACATGGTTAAACATATTAAACTCTTGGTTCAACATGTCCTTTCGGCTTTCCCTCAAATCCTTATTGCCTATTATCTGCTCCTCCATCGCATCCCATAAATCTTTAGCCTTTCTGTAATCCTTGATTTTTTGAGCAATCTCAGTTGTAAGTGCCATAATGATAGCAGCATACGCTTTGTCATCAAGCTCAAGCTTCTTCATGTCTTCCTTATCCCAGAGATGTTCAGGTTTGGGTACCAACTCTCCCTTTTCATTGTTATACACAGGAATATACGGTCCTTGTTTGATTGACCGCATCATCCAGGGTTTGGTGTAAATAACATGATTCTCAAGTTGGTAAACCCAGTCAGGATAATCTTCTTTGCTGAGAAGTCTAGGAGGTTTTGTGGTAGTTCCAATCTCATTGTCGAGGTTGAGAGTGGCAGTGATGTGCTTTAGATTTGCCATCTTGAAATTTAGAAATCAAACTATTCAGAAAGTTTCAACTAGAAGTTTTCACGTAAAGATCAGAGTTCTCGCACGAACAGGCACCAACTTCTCGCGCGGTTAGTTTTCTAACTGAATTTTGCGAAAAGGTAACTTCTCGCGCGAAAGGAATCTGTTGTAAAAAAAAAATTCAACAAACTTTTATGAAACACAAACTTCTCGATCTAATAATTACTTTTCTCGTGCGATTAGCAAGTTTTCTCCTGATTCATTCTCATCCTAATTTTGATGATTCCAACTTCAAGCTTTCATCAAATTATTCAAAATTGATCAATTAAACTTTGAATTAGTGATTTAGGTTCAATTTTGATCCTAAGTGTCTCTAATTGATTCAATTTAACTCGTTTAATCACTTGAACAACATCAAATCTTCAATCACTAATAAAACAGCTTTCAACATCTTCAAATATACTCAAAAATAGCAGAAATCAAATTGATCTTCAAAGAAATCCAAGTTAGAGCTCAATAACACTTCAAAAACACTCTTCAATCTTCAAATCAATCGATCTAGAGCATACCAAGGTCTGATACCAATTGTAAGGATCAACACATTAACAATCAGATCGATCTTGTGACAAGAACGTGGAATATAATCATCTCGGTAAGAAGATTAATAAGCAAAAGATGAACACAAGTGTAAATAAAATTCAATTTCTATTGCTCTCTGATTTGAAAAATACAAAATACATGTGAAATCAAGAAATGATAAAAGATCTTTAAATTACATCAACTAACTACTATTTATACTAAACTATGAACTTTTTGCATAGTTCTCGCACGAGATGTTCTACTCGCGCGGCAACTTCAAGTTCTCGCGCTACTGATCTTCATAATCTTGATTTGATTCTCCGGGCCTCTAAGTTCAATCCCTACACGCCTTTTGTTTTTTCTACTTGTTCTGTATCTTTTGTCTTCTTTTGTAATATGACATCTTAATTTACTTGGTGGAACATTGATGTGTTGTAAACGGAAGAATTGAATGATTAAATGAATTAACCTTAAATGATTTATATAATAAGTTTTGATGGAATTTTACGTCTCTCAAATGACCAACATGCATGTTGAGGAATTTCAAGGAATAACATGTCATGTTAAATAATTCAATAAACAATATATAAACTAAGTTATAAAAGAATACTAGTATGGTTGTATTTGATCCTTAAGAATACGGATAGTATGGCTTTATATGGCCCATTACATGGCAGAATTTAACTGATGTGAATTTATTTGAACCTATACGAGGCATGTTATATAACACGACCATGTAATGATTAGGGTGTTCCTTTAACATAGGTGGGTGTCCATATATCATGGACCTTCCTAATTAATGACTTTTTTGTACTTTATTAAATGAACATTAAAAAATTTATTGAGATCGTATAAAATAATTTCTTTACCCTTTAACAAGCAGTATATATGGATCTTTCAACCTTACTCATTACTTCTTCATCCCTTCCTTCACTTCTATCATGCCTTCGTCTATAACTCTCTCAGGCCATCAACAACCCCCGCATATCGCTGATCTCCAATGGCCATCCACTCCAAACCATCCTAAGATCTTTTACGCAGCTGTATCACACCTCTACATTGCCGAACCAAAAAACTATTGCAACTGATTATACAAGATTAACATATGCAACTGCAATAAAAAGTATTATTTCATGTTTTTCAAGCCAAGCTCAAGCTGATTTTGAATCTTCTTGAGTTCAAACCAAACTTTGTATGAATTATCAGTTTTTTTAGTTAATATTAAATAAAGGCACTCTTTTTATCTTTAAAAAATTATATAGTTTGCATCATAGAAAATTGCATAAATGGTCCTTTCTAGGTGTAGATTCCAGGAGTAAAGCATATGAAATTTATAGGTTTTAGAGAAAGAAAGAGAAAAACATATATGAGAAAGCGAGTGAGAGAGTGTGTGCCTTGGTGAGAGATATTTAAGAATGGTGATGGAAGAATTATAATGGATGGACGGAGTTTGACAATTGAGATTGTCCGATGAAGACCGGTTAGATCTGGCGGTCAGAGTAGTCTGAAAAAAGTTCACCGGGGATGGTATACGTGATATGAGAAAGAAGGAAGAAAGGTTAACTATTTAAGTTTTTCAATTTAAATGTTTTTTGTTATTTATATGTTTATATTACAAGTTTAGTCCTCACATTCGTTAAAAACTCACGAGCATTAACGATGGGACTAAACTTGCAATCATCTTACAAATGTTATAATTAGGTTTGTAATTTTTAATACTTAAGTCCATACTAAAAAATTAAAATATTGTCAAACCACGAAGACCATTGATGCAATGTTCTCTAAAATGCATATTTTAACAAAAGTAAAAGGCTTTGACCTAGCATGAACAACATTGTTTTCGACTGCTAAGACCAAACCACATAAAATGTTAGGGAATGTTTGGTTGACATGAATTCATGATAATTTAATGTAATTAGAATATAAGTTTCATTACGTGTTTGGTTGGCTAAGAGAGATAATTGGAATTGAAATTAACTCCAATCAAATACTTAACTTAAGGGAATTAAGAATCCTTCCATTATCCAAACAAAATCACTAGAATGTTTTAATTGCTGTAAATAACCTAACTCTTCTGATGTAAATTCCCGACCTAAAACCACCACTCTTGATTCAAATTCTTGAAGTGTTCCTAGTTTTTGAAAATTGTTCTTTGACAAGATTGTTTCTACAATTCTTGAATTCCACTTCAACTTCCTTGTGGAAATGTAAACGATGATTAGAGCCATAAGAACTAGATCAATAGTAATGTCATTGAAATCGACCTAATTCTAATGAAGTGAATTTCTTACTCTCTCCACCATTAACCACCAAACCAAAGACAAGAATGATGAAACAATGCACATAAAAGATTTGTTATTTTTTCCAGAATTTAACTTCTTTCAAGGAATCAAAATCCATGATTCAATATCACAACATTCTTTAACAAAAGGTGAATCACATAATTTCTTTAACATTTGCGTGTTAGGGGTGAGGGGTGGATACCGTGGGGTAGAGGACTTGGGGGAGGAATTATTAGACTATTTGTAATGGTTACTTTGTTAAAATGTCATTTAGATAAAAATTCTTTCATTAAGACCTCTTTTAAATCAAGTTTAGTGGTTAATTAATATTTGAAGCCCCTATTGATGCAATAATTTAAAAAAAATTATGTTTGGCCCCCGTTAAAAGCTTGGATCCCTATGGATTTGGAGCCATTTTTAATTAACTTGTAATGATATCTGAAGCTCCACTTTTGTTTATGTCATTATGTTTGGAACCCTTAAAATACTCACTACGTATAGTCTGTTGGACTATTTAAATATGATACTTACCAAAACCTAAGTGCCAAATCTCATGATGATTACCAAAACCGACACGGTGAAGCTATGCTGAAAATATGATCAAAACGAAGAAAATTGACCAAAGTCAAACTCGATCAATCGTGGTCAAAGTCAACAGTCAACATCAACGGTCGTCCCGAATGACGTCAGTACCCAGCAGTCACGCATCAGTAATAGAGAATTTATCAGACTTAGAACTATATTTGTGTAATCATTTGTGCTTAAATGTAATTTTTTCGTATTTTTGTAAAGAGTATAAATGACTAAGTGTAGTCATTTATACTCCAACATTAGAACAATCACAAACAATCCATAGGATTCACTAGAGAAATCAAGGTTGAGTGTGTGAGAGAGAGAAACCTCTTGCAAACTCCCTTGTAATCTCCTAGCTAACATACATATGAATGAATGAAATTTTTATGAATATGTGTTCTTGATTGTTAAGTATTCATTCATCATCATACATTTCATCTTGCAATAGATCTTCACTTGAAATCATCAACGGGTTTGTGAGATTCCGCATCACAAATTCAATAAATGGAAACAATACGATTGCAATATTCGATCCACCAGCAGAATCAGTGGTTTCCACAATTGGTATCAGAGCGTTGGCTCCTTCTTCTTCAAATTTTTCTCAAAAATTTGGACCACAAGTTTGATCTGCAAATTGTTGTTGTCTTTGATGAAATCAAGCTACCATTAGCTTAGATTTCTTATTTCGTGAAGATCTGCAAGTTTTCACATCAATTGAAGTTCATTTGAGCCACTAATTTGAAGATTTAGCAAACTTATTCTTCAAGTCTTCAAATACTCATGAACGTGAAATTTTGATTTTGTTGTTGTTTGATCTAATTTAAGCTTCTAATAGCTTTAGTTTGTGATAACTAACACATCTGTAAAGTTTCATATCAATTGAACATCCACAACTCTTGAATTTGAAGATTTTTGAAAAAAAAATTGTGTTCTTGAGAAAAGTTCACTGTTCTTGAGAAAAATCATCAAAAATCACGAATCTAATGTTGTTTAGCTGAAATTGATAGTGGTTTTAGCTTAAAAACATCAAATCTAAGGTTTGTTTATCATTTTCAACATCTAAATCATACGTTTTTAAACATTAATTCTTATATCTGGGTTTTTGTTCTTCATTGTGTTCTTCATGGGTTCATCATTTAAATCCGAGTTTAGGTAATGATTATATGAAATTGATTGTTGTTCTAGCTTTAATAACTTATCTATAGCTATTATAACCTTTGATTTTACCTAATTTCATCAGAAATCCAAGAATTAAAGGTTTGTTCATTCAAGAACATGAAGTTTGACTTTTTCAGAGTCAAACTGTTTTGAAATCTGAAAATCAGCCAAATCTATGATTTGATTCAGATCTTGATACATGTTACGTCTAGAACTCATGTATATGTTTAGATGATCAATCAACTCTTGTAATCACACTTGTAATTATTATTTGACTGATATGATATGAATGATTTTGATTACATTTGTGTTTATGAATTGAACAATATAATGTTACATCTCATTATATATGTTATAAATATATGATATAATATATTTCTTAGTGTATGTGTGAATGTGTGCAGTGAACACCAAGTGTTGGAACAACTGCGGATGAATAAGTATTCTTCCGTAGATGTTCTCAGGAATACAACTGAAGTGAAGATGTTCTCAGGAATACAACTGAAGTGAACATCCGTAGATCTCCTGCGGAAGAACAATTCCAGCTGAACAAGTCAAAAGAACAAAGTGAAGCTACTGAAGGAGAAACTGTCATGGAAGAACACGTTCAAGAACTCCTACGGAAGCACAATCACAGAAGAACAAGCAATAAAGATACAAGTGTTGCCGCGGAAGACTAAGTTCCTACGGAAGAAGAAATTCCTACAGAAGACTGTTTAACACGTATGATTTCACATCATCAAGTAGTCAACTGTCAGAAAGTCAACAAGTCAACGTGGCAGAACGACAACATTAATGGCGATGGAAGACATATATTTCAAGCGAATATTCCACGTCACGTCAACAACATTATATGTATTTATTTCATTGTAAATCTTGAACTCCTATGCCGATAAATATGGCAGAGATTCAGATAACTATAGTTAGCTGAATTATAGCAACAAGTTAGCGAAAGATTAGCAATGGATTAGAAACAGAATAGAATAAGCTCTCTACATAACATGAGATCAAGATCAGATGAAGATAGACGATCAACATACGATCAAGCAACAAAAGCAACATTTACATCAAAACATCAATAGCAACAAGAAAGCATTACGATCATCATTCGTGAACACTCGTGGTTTGATTATTCTTATATTCTGTTTGTTCTATTGTTTGATTGATTTCTAGTTTGATAATCTCTTAAACAGCAAGTGTTGATAATTCCGCGATCAATACTTGTTCAAATCAAACCTCATAATTCCTGAACGATCCTTGGATTCACAGGTGGTATCAGAGCTTGGTGCTCATTGATCCAGATCAATTGATCTGTCAGCATTTATTTGTTTAATCGATTACTGCTAAAACAAAATTGTTGCTTTCTAAATAAAAATTAATTATCATAAGTAATTCAGTTGTTGGTGCTTATCAACCTCCTAAACTGGAAAACAAATCTGATTTTAAAACATGGAAAATCAGGTTCAGGAATCATGTTAATTATACAGATTTAGACCTATGGGCTTCAATTACCGAAGGACCTTATATTCTACCTGCTTTAGGTGCGGACTATAAGGATAAAAATCAACCCATAAGTCTAAAGAATTTATCACCTGATGATGCTAAGAAAGTCAAGATTGACATCAAAGCCTATAGTATGCTTACTATGGCTTTGCCTGGAGAACTCTTGATCAGGTGTGAATCATATAAAACATCTAACTCGTTATGGAAAATCCTACACACTTTGTGTGAAGGAATTGAAGAGATTAGAAGCATCAAAAAGGATACTCTTTGTGCACAATATGAAACATTTCATCATATTCTGGGTGAGTCAGTTCCTCAACAATTGCATAGATTCATGCAACTTGTTATAGAGATGAACATACTTGAGCTTGAGTACAGCAATGAAGAGCTGAACAAAAAGATGCTTCATTCATTGCCTGAGAACTAGACACAAACTGTGTCTATGTTTAAGAACACTATTGACTTAAAAGCAATAGGACTAGACACTCTAGTGGCAAAGGTAGAAGCATTGGAGTTGGATGAAAAGACAAGAAATAAAAGTGTGAAAGCACCTGTAGCTCCTTATCAATTCAAAGAATTGAAATGTACTGGAAGTGCATTCATCTCCAATGAAGATGAGGACAACTCTTGTGATGAGAGTGAACATGAAGAAGAGACAAGTTTCTATGCTGCAAAGTCTTCAAAGTCAAGCAAACACAACAATCAGAACAAAAATACTAAAGGAAAAGCTGATGAGTCCAAAACCAAAAAGAATAACAATCAAACAGAACTAATTACTGTGGTTCTGGAGTGGTTCTGGAGTCTGAAGAATAGAAAGCTGCCTTTGCAGCCTTCAGTTCAAGCTTTCAGGCTTATCTAGGAAGTACTTTGACTCCTGCTCACTTTTGTCAACAAGATCTAGAAGAACTTCATCCTGATGAGGTAGAAGAGATGGATCTGCAATGGCAAATGGCAATGATCGCATATAGAGCAAAGATGTACATGAAAAGAAACAAAGGACTGTCCGTGGGAGGAAGATCAACAAAAATCGGTGTGGACAAGACCAAAGTAAGATGCTTTAAATGCAACTTATACGGACACTTTTCGAGGGAGTGCAACAGCAATCAACAGCAGTCAACTGACTCAAGACAACCTAGTCAAAAGAACTTTACACAACCTCAATTAACCAATGCATCCCCACCAACAACAAACAATAAAACAGGTATCACTAATGCTAAAGAAACTGGTCTAATTATTTTGCAGGATGGTACTTTTGACTGGAGCATGTATGAAAAGGAAGTACTTGCAGAGAATCAAGCTTTAATGGCAAACATGGAAAACAAAGTTCCTACAATGGCAACTAAGGTAAGAGAACGGATGTGTTCTCCTACTTGCATAGATGAAGTAGAAAGATATAGAACACATGCTCAACAATTGGCTGATAAAGTAAAAGAAACACTGCTTATAAATGAATCTCATGTTAGAGAACACAAACTTTATCAAGTCAAAATTAATTCTTTACAAAAGGATTTAGATAAAATTGTATCTGAAAATTACAACCTAAAAGCACAAGTTGAGCATCTGACTACATCTTTAACCAAGTCTATGTCAGATCATGCATCTACTGAGGTGAAATTGCAGAAATTCCAATTGTCATCACAACAGTATGAGAAACTATTAACCTCTCATATTGAGTCAAAGAACAAGTCAGGATTAGGATTTTATGCAGTTCCACCACCCGTGAATGATAACTATACTTCTTTGCCCGATTCCATGACCAACAGTATATCTAATCACTTTGTGTCCAGTAACATGTGTGAGTCAACAGATAAAAATAATAATAATGTAACTAGTGACACTGAATTATATGAATCTGATTCATCAGAATCAAAACACTCAAATCAAAGTAAATCAGAATTTGATTATGATAACTGTGATGACTTGCATGATGATGATAAGTCTGATAATGCTGGTTTGTATAAGGGTAAAACTGTTTTAACTAAATACTCAGTCCCAAAGGTACTGAATGAACTTAAACTACCCTATCCACCAAAACAAAGAAACCTGTTGAAGACAATCCACACAAAATGAAGGCATACACGCATTCAATAAACTTAACAAGGAAAAGCCAGCAAATAGAGCCTCAGAAGAAAAGTCTGTGACTTTAGCAAATCATCTGCGGAAGAGGTCTGTGAGATCCACAGAAGTCATACGGAATAAGCAAGAAATTGCTCAATCAGTAAGCAAAGACAAAGCTCAGAAGAAATACTTGCAGGCTAAAAAAGAACCCTTTGACATCATGTCAGGAAGAGGTAAGATATCATCAGCAGCAAAGTTGGACAAAGAACTGAAGAACCATAAGGTTTCAACTAAGAAAAAGGTTAAGGCTGCATCAGACAGTGATGCTGAAGAAAAGTACCGTAAATGGTGTGACATGCACAATCACAGTACAGAAGACTGCTTCTTCAGCAGCTATTGCTCAATATGTAATATGAACAATCACATGACTTCAGATTGCTCCTTCAACAAATATTGTGCAATATGCAACAAAAACAACCATTCTACCAAGGAATGCTTTTTCAACAAGAAGAACAAAACAAAGATCCTCAAGAAGAAGTATGCAGAGTCCAATGAGTCAGAGTCAAAATCTACTGAGGATGATAATCCTAGAGGTGCAAAACAAAAGAAACAGAAACAAAAATAGAAAATTACTAAGACAAAGAAAACAGCTGCTAAGGTGCAATTAAAAATTAAGAAGGAAAAACAAGTGCAAAGGAAGGCACCACACAAAAAGGTAGCTCTTGAAGAAGATGATGACTTCTATGATGATTTTGACAAAGGCAGTAGTAAACAAAATGAAAACACCTCATCATTATCATCAAAAACATCCTCACCCAAAACAACACATAATGAATTAAATGACATCAAAACTAAGTTAGAAACTTCAAGACTCATTCAGAGAAAGTCACTATATTAGATAACAATGGCAAGCCCAAGACCATAAAGGCTTGGGCTTCTAAGTCTAACTAAGTTTATTCTGTTTGCAGGAACATCCAAGGAGGGCTGACAACAAATGGTATGTTGACAGTGGCTGTTCCAGACACATGACAGGAAACTGTACTCTCCTGCAGGATTTCAAACATAAAAATGCTTCATATGTAGCATTTTATGAGAATAAGAAGGGAGGTAAAATCACTGGTGAAGGAATGGTAATAAATGGAGTTTTAAAGTTTGATAAAGTTAATTTTTGTGAAAACTTACAGTTTAATTTACTAAGTGTATCTCAAATCTGTGACCAACACTATACTGCTTTCTTTGATAACTCTGATTGTTATATTCTTAAGCCAGGTTTCAAAATTCCAGAAGACTAGATCCTTTTTAAAGCACCAAGAAAAGAGACAAAGGCATAGCCAGACAATTCAATGCACTAAAAACTCCACAACAGAATGAAGTTGCTGAGAGGAGAAACAGAACTCTAATTGAAGCAGCAAGAACAATGCTAGCTGACTCACAGCTGCCAATAACATTTTGGGTAGAAGCTATGAACACAGCCTGCACTGTTCAAAACAGAACTTTGATTGTCAAAGAACATAATAAAACACCCTATGAACTTCTGTTTAAAAGAAAACCTTTTATAGGATATCTTAAAGCATTTGGGTGTCATGTATCTATATTAAACACAAAAAAACAGTTAGGAAAATTTGCTGAAAGAGCATATGATGGTTTCTTTGTTGGTTATTCTTCAACATCTAAATCATATAGAGTATACATTCCACATGATAACATAGTGGAAGAAACTCCTAATGTATCCTTTGATGAGTCCTTATTTCCACAGTCTGTGAAAGGATCATCTTGGTTGTTTGATATAGATGCATTAACTAGCTCATTTAACTCTGGTTATCTTATTGTGACAGGTGCTGCGGATACATGTTACCCCTATGTCCCTCCAAATATGGGTGTACCATTGACAGCTGATCCACCCAGAGTCATTCCTTCAGAGAACCAAAGTGACAATGAACCTGGTACATCAGCTCAAACAAGTAGATGGTTCTAATGACCTTACACCATGCACATCAGCAGAAGTACCATCTACTTTCGTAGATGTCTCTACTTCCACAGATGATGGTCTAAAATCCCCCAAGGACCAAATCACATCAGAAAACCACCTCACACCATTGCCACATACAGACATATCTTCTACAGAGAATACAGCTGATCATTTCCTTGCTACGGAAGGCATATCCACAACCCTGAAAGGCATACCTATTCCTGCGAAAACTCATTCAGCTGCACCAGAAAATGAGATGGACTATTTTGTTGACTCTCCATCACAACCGACCCCATTACCCACAACCAACATCACAAACCTGGATTCATCCATCCAAGTTGATGATGTACCAACAGTTAGAACACATAAGTATCACCTAATTGATAACATGATAGGTGACCTTAACAGCAGAACTACTAGAAAACAAGGGGGAGCAGGAAACATCTGTTTGTTCTCCTGCTTTCTTTCACAAGTAGTTCCATCCAACATAACAGAAGCCTTGAAAGATAACAGCTGGATTAAAGCAATACAAGAAGAACTTCAACAGTTTAGGAAACAGAAAGTATGGAATCTAGTTGATCTCCCCGAAGGCCAATATCCCATTGGCACAAGATGGTTATTCAAAAATAAGCAAGATGATAGGGGAATAATCATCAGAAACAAAGCAAGACTAATTGCACAAGGCTACACACAAGAGGAAGGCATAGACTACGATGAAGTCTTTGCACCAGTTGCAAGGATTGAGGCAATTAGAGTGTTCTTAGCCTATGCTTCATATAAGAAGTTTACAGTTTACCAAATGGATGTAAAATGTGCCTTTTTATATGGAAAGATTGGTGAAGAGGTCTATATGTCTCAATCACCAGGCTTTGAAGACCCTGATTATCCTCATTGGGTGTACAAGCTTGACAAAGCTTTGTATGGGCTCCATCAAGCTCCAAGGAAATGGTATGAAACATTGTTAAAATTCCTACTGAAACATGGATACAAAAGAGGTACAATTGACCAGACACTCTTCCTCAAACATGAACATCAGGATCTCTTAGTTCTACAAATATATGTTGATGACATCATATTTGGATCAACAAACAAGAGACTGTGCGAAGAGTTTGAAGCCTTAATGCAATCTGAGTTTCAGATGAGTTGAATGGGAGAATTAACATTCTTTCTAGGATTACAAGTTCATCCGAAAACAGATGACATTTTCATCAATCAAGAAAAATATGTCCTTCAAACACTTAAGAAATACAACTTTGCAGAATCCTCCTCATGCAAAACATCAGCATCTACTATAGACAAAATTGTACCAGATTCAACAGGGAAGTCTATTGATCAAAGATTATATAGATCAATGATAGGATAATTAATGTACTTAACTACTAGTAGACCTGACATAATGTTTGTTGTGTGTGTTTGTGCTAGGTATCAAGCAGATCCAAAGGAGTCTCACTTGAATGCAGTAAAGAGAATCTTTAGATACCTCAAAGGGAAACCAGCACTTGGTCTCTGGTATCCCAAAGAAGGATATTTCAAACTTTACTCATATTCAGACAGTGACTACGGAGGCTGCAACAACAACAGGAAATCAACAACTGGAGGATGTCAATTCTTAGTACCAAGACTTGTGTCTTGGCAGTGCAAAAAGCAGACAAATGTTTCAGTATCCACAGCTGAGGCTGAGTACATAGCTGCTTCAGCTGGTTGCTCTCAGGTTCTATGGTTGCAAAACCAATTACTTGACTATGGTTACAATTTTCTTCAAACTCCAATATACATAGATAACTCAACTGCTATGTTTATCATTTCTAATCAAGTTCAATATAGTAAAACTAAACACATTGAAATTAGATACCATTTTCTAAGAGATTGTTTAGAAAAGGGCCTAATCAAGTTGATCAAAGTGGACACAACAAATCAACTTGCTGATTTGTTCACTAAAGCCTTTGATTCAGTTAGATTTAATTTCTTAATTGAATCCTTAGGCATGTTCAACCTAGATTAGTTCATAACAACAACAGCAATATTTGTCGATTACCTGTAATCATATGAGAAAGGCAAATAGTTTTCTTAAATAACTACCTAAGGCAGTTGATATTCTAAGGATATGATAGTACACTATAACTTGACATTCACTCCTGCTCTTCAATCAACAACTAGTTACTGATCAGATGTGTTTGATATGGGAATAGGTTTAGCTTGAGTGGAAACTTAACAATGTCATGCACAATATAAAGTCAAGATGACTAAGAGTGGACAAGTCATTGAGAGAGACATTCAAGTAAGTCTAATCCGGATGTGATCAGGATAACTCCCATGCACACTTACTATGTTGTAACACCTTATAACCTCTATCTTTGCGCATCATGACCCTCTGTTTTGCGTAAGCAAAGACCTGGGTCAACGGGCACCTCTGTTTTACGTGAGTAAAGACCTGGTGATCGGATGCTAATCATTAAATGTTCCAAAAAAAGAACTGCTCTAAAAGAATCTAATGTGCTTAATTGTCAAAGAGCATACGAATCAACTCAGCATTAATAAGATTTCAAAGAAATCTTAAGATAGAGCTTATAACTACGGAATATAGTTTAAGTGTGATAAAGTGTTAACTTTACTAACATCTGGAGGACTAACTTACATGCCACTCTAATAATGAGTTCACCTTTGCTATCTTTAATTCTTACCAAAACATGATAAACAGCATGATACGTTAAACTACACTCTTGACTGAATTTCTGCGGATCCACATATTTGCAATCAGCACTAGATCAAGTAAATAATCTCACACAATATTCAGGAAAATGTCTAGATTATCGTATGATCCCTAGAATATCCTATGTTTGCCGGTAACAAGCTATGAACATCATTTATTTTCTATATGATTATTAGTTGGACAAATTAATTGATGTTCATGCTATTTTCTTATATTTTTGATAAATACATAAGTTTATGATTAATCACAAATTTAGGGGGAGTAGTCAAAGCATGAAACTGAGTTTCAACTGAGTTTAACTAATTTCAACACAATGATATGAAGAAAATTGGAACTTGAGCACACTAACTTGCCATGAAGCAAAGCCATAAGGTCTAACAGCAAACAACAAATGAACTAACTATGTGTTGGTTCATACAGTTAAATTCATGCAGTTAAATTGAACTTCGCAAACAACAAATGAAAATTAAAATTTTCCTTCGGAAGATATGAAACTGAAGTTTTTCTTCGGAAGATTAGTTAAATCAATTTTCTTTCGGAAGAAAATTACCTTCGGAAGAGTTTCTATTATATTAACTTCGGAAGAAAGTTTTCAGCAAAATCAAGAAATTTAACTTCGGAAGAAAAACGTTTAACAAAACCATCTTCAGAAGAAAAGTTAAAACGTTTTAATATTTAACATCACTTTTGAAAGATGTTTTCAAACAACATTTAAGGATAAATCAGGATATCTGTCCTCCGTAGATGTTCTGCGGAAGACAGAATGAAACAGAGGAACATTGACTTCCGTAGATATTCTACGGAAGAAATAAAAAATGTCTGACTTGCGTAAATATTAATTGACATTGATTAGTCTGATAACCTTGGAGGGGTAAAAAGGGTAGATGGGTTCCACATCATTAAGATAAGGTTAGACAGTTTGGAAAAGTATAAAAAGGGCTCCGTGACCGTTGGCCTTTCCATTCACTTTCAAAACACCTTTTGACCTAGAATTCCTTTGAGCCAAAAACCCCCCTTTTTGTCTTCACTGACATCAATCGTTCCACTCAATCCATACGACACCCAAACCTTACAGCCACCATGGCTAATCAGTTTGTAAAGGATCACAACATATGTGCATTCCTAAATCCAGACGTTAAATATGAATGCAGAGCCATCATACGATACTTGAGAAGGACAAGACTCTTCTATGCACTAACTGCTGACCCACTGATCTATCTATCACACATGATAGATTTCTGGAACTCTGCTGTAGTAGGAGAAGGAGATGAAGGTGCTATGATAACTGCAAACATAGGGAACCTACCCCTATGGATAAATGAAGGCACGATACATAGTGCTCTAGAGCTTGGAGATGAGGAACAAGGCCACCCGGATGTATTCGACCATGAATACATTCAGAGGGTATTCGGCCTAATGGGCTACGATGGCAACTACAAGAACGGAGAGATCAAGAAAGGGAGACTATGCAAGCCATATCGCTTCCTGTGCCACACTTATCTTAAGTGTATCTCCAACCGAAAGTCTGGGTTGGATAGATTCTCAAGGCACGTCTCTTCTGGCATCATTTGGATTTTTGAAGGAAGAACATACAATTATGCCAAATACATCATGAACTGCCTCTGCGACCACGTGTGAGTGCAGAAACAGGACAAGATGTTCATGTTTCCAAGGTTCCTACAACTAATGATTAATGAACAATTGCCTAAGGTTGAGAAAGAAGGAGATGTATGTGTACAAAATCATCTGAGCAGATCATTACTAAACAAGTTAACTGGGCAGTACCAAGGAGGAGAGGTACAAATGTTTACCCATGTTCTTGATGAGTCTGAGGAGATCCCACATGAGCTGTTGTGGGTTGAAGAACCACAACTTCAAAGCTCATCAGCTGAATCCTCTACTCCCTCCTAACATCAAACACAAGCAGCACCTGCACCTCAATCTCCACCTGTTCGACTGGATTCATCATCCAACGAACATACCCAGCCTGTTACACCGGCACACTCACCATCATCAGTCCACACTGATGCAACAGAACCCATCTCACTTACTCCCATTCAAACACCCACTTATCCAATCCTAGCTGAACCAATTCCTTCTACTACACCAACTGAACCATTCACCTCACCAACATCCACTTAACCAATCACTTCTCCCACACCTACTAAACCTTTTGAAATTCCAACACCAACTGAAGAATTCCATCTAGAAGAGGATGAAGAAATTCTAGAAGGGACTACTGAGGAGATTTGTATGGAGGCTGAGGGAGAGAAGGGTGAGGAGGTGCTCCAAGGAGAGTTAGTTGATATTGAAGCTTATCATGAGGATGACCTGAAGGATGAGGAGATAGATGTAAGTAAGAACTATTTAGTAGCAAAATATAACAACCTCATCCTGAAGGGAAACAAGAAGCTGGAAAAGTTGAGAAGATTGAAGAAGGAGCTAAAAGAGAAAGACAAACTGATAGCTGAGAAAGATACAGCAATTATTCAACTAGAAGGTAGGTTGAAGAGGCTGAGAGAAGATATTGTGATTGACAACGAGGTGATTGATTCCCTGAATGATTTGGTAGATGAACAAGCTGAACAACTGAGAGAAAAGGATGCTAAGATTGATACGTTAAAGAATAAGTTAACTGAAGCTGAACTGAGCAAAAGTGAAGTGCCCACAATCACTTACAGCAGGAAGAGGAAGTACCTGGGGAAACCGACAGATGCTGCTGGTGAATCACCAAACCGAGTAAAAATAGATTCACCAGAGCAGTCAGCCCCAGAGGAACAAGATAGGGTGGATAGTGATAGAGAGTGGGAGGAGCTGACAAAGGAAGAGTCTCCTAAAGCTGATAAAGAAGAAAAAGATGCTGAGCTCTTAACAATTGAAGATATTATGGAAGAAAGAGCTCAATCAACCATGTTCATGGACTTGATAAATAATGGATTTCCTTATGACATGGTTGAAAGAATGAACATGAATGAGATGATTGAAGTGTTGAAAGAGTTTGATGTTGCAAGGCTGATGCTACCCATATGCAACTATGAAACTTTCTCAAAATACAAAGCTATGGAGAAAATCAAGAAGGATTTGGGTCATTGTGACACTAGACAGCTTACAAGGTATAACATGATCTGCTAGCTGCAAAGTCACAATCATGAACAACATGAATTGAAGGGAAGAACAGTGGGTGAGTTGAGGGCTATGATGGAATATGTGATGAAAGTGGAGCTGGATACAGGTGTGAAGTTCAGATCTGGAGCTCCCAATCCTGCCTATCAACAACAACCAACACAAACCCCTGCTGAGCCTATTGTGGTTAAAGCCAATGATATGCATAAGGGAAAAGAGAAGCTGATAATAGAGCCAAGGGATGTGATTCCCAGTAAGATATGGCCTCTAGGAACTGTTGTGAGGGAGATTACAGAATAAAGACTAAGTCTGATTCAACTGTTTGATCAGATGACATCTCCAAGATTAGCAGAAGATCATCACATATCAGCATGGAAATATGATGGAAAATGGGACTGTGCTATGATAAAAAGGGCATCCGGTATGGTGCATTACTTCCCATTGGTGGAAACCTTACTGACACTTCCAGATTCAGACCTAAATGTCCTACAAAGCATTCCCATCATCAACTATCCCAAAAGTCCAAGAGGGAGAGACTTCTCTGGACTTGTGACTAAACTATGTCACAAGTTCAAGGGAGATGTACTGAGGGAAGCTAGATTGGTAGATGCTGAGCACCTTAGAAGGAAATCAAGAAAGTCTCAGTCCAGGTCTCAGTTGATTGATGATGAATTTTTTAAGAGATCTGGATCTGAAGACAGATCTAATGCATCAGTGAAGGTGATTGAAGGCAATCAATTTACATTCCCTATAACAGACTGGGGATATGTAGAAAAGAACAAAGAGCTTGTTTTGCTGAGGAATGATCCTCAAAAGAAAGCTACAAGTATCAGACTCTTTGACCCGGTGGAAATAAAGTTGTTGCACCCAAGCTACACCTCTTACTTGCACGACAAACATTTTCCAAGGCTGCAAGATCAAATTGCTCAAACTGACTTGTGCTTATATGTCCATCTTATTCAAGTAGTTGACAAACTACATGCCAATGCTCACAAGAGGAGGAAGTATGAAGCTGGGCAGCTGATTGGGTCAGAGATAAATCCCATAACAGAATTAAGAATTTCTGACCAGGACGAATTGGAAGTGGTATCCAATAACAGTGTTGTTGCAACACTGACAACTGAAGAGGACATCCTGGGGCTGAAATATAAAACACTAAAAAGAATGGGTAGAAGGCAGATAGTTTCAAATATGAAGATCAAAAGACTGCCATAGAATACTTTAAAATAAAGATTTTGTCAAGAGTTCAAGAACTGAAAGACCTAAACCAATGATTACTAGAGTCTAAACCTAAGGGGGAGTATTGTTAGGTCTAGAACTCATGTATAGGTTTAGATGATCAATCAACTCTTGTAATCACACTTGTAATTATTATTTGACTGATATGATATGAATGATTTTGATTACATTTGCGTTTATGAATTAAACAATATAATGTTACATCTTATTATATATGTTATAAATATATGATATAATATATTTCTTAATGCATGTGTGAATGTGTGCAGTGAACACCAAGTGTTGGAACAACTGAGGATGAATAAGTATTCTTCCATAGATGTTCTCAGGAATACAACTAAAGTGAAGATGTTCTCAGGAATACAACTGAAGTGAAGATGTTCTCAGGAATACAACTGAAGTGAACATCCGTAGATCTCCTACGGAAGAACAATTCCAGCTGAACAAGTCAAAAGACCAAAATGAAGCTACTAAAGGAGAAACTGTTATGGAAGAACAAGTTCAAGAACTCCTACGGAAGCACAATCACAAAAGAACAAGCAATAAATATACAAGTGTTTCTGCGGAAGACTAAGTTCCTACGGAAGAAGAAATTCCTATGGAAGACTGTTTAACACGTATGATTTCACATCATCAAGTAGTCAACTGACAGAAAGTCAACAAGTCAATGTGGCAGAACAACAACATTAATGGCGATGGAAGACATATATTTCAAGCGAATATTCCACATCACTTCAACAACATTATATGTATTTATTTCATTGTAAATCTCGAACTCCTATGCCGATAAATATGGCGGAGATTCAGATAACTATAGTTAGTTGAATTATAGCAACAAGTTAGCGAAAGATTAGCAATGGATTAGAAACAGAATAGAATAAGCTCTCTATATAACATGAGATCAAGATCAGATGTAGATAGACGATCAACATACGATCAAGCAACAAAAGCAACATTTACATCAAAACATCAATAGCAACAAGAAAGCATTACGATCATCATTCGTGAACACTCGTGGTTTGATTATTCTTATATTCTGTTTGTTTTATTGTTTGGTTGATTTCTAGTTTGATAATCTCTTAAACAGCAAGTGTTGATAATTCCACGATCAATACTTGTTCAAATCAAACCTCATAATTCCTGAACGATCCTTGGATTCACAATACATTTGTTCATCATACAATCGTTCAAGATTCATTCTATAATCATACATACAACAAGTTGTGAATTTGAAAGTGAAATTTCATTCATAATCAAAGTTTACAAAGAATACACAAATTACACTTGAATTTGATTTTTTGACTAAGTGTTCTATCATCCACAACTGATGTACAAATTCCACAGCTGATATTCTAATTCCACAGCTGACAATCTTCATCATTTTTGCAACCAAGTGTCCACAGCTGATGCATTACATCCACAGCTGATGCACAAGGTCCATAGCTGACAAACATCCAATTTGTCTAAGTATTCACAGCTGATGAAGAAGTACATCCACAGCTGATGTGTTAACACTCACAACAGCTGATGTGATAACATTTGTAGCTTATAATTCGGTTCAAAGCAGACGAGTAGAAGGCTGTTAAAACAACATTCACCCACCATCAAACACCATACACCACACACAAATCCCAGATTTATTATTATCCATAACCACTGTTAACAACCACAAAATCATACATTGCTGAAAACACATCCACAACGGATGTGTTAACAACATATAGCGGACATTCAACCTGAATTCACAGCGGATAAGCAACTTGAAGTCCACAGCGGACGTGTTGTTACCATAGCAATCATACAGCGGACGAGTTACATCTGTCCACAGCGGACGAGCAATTTGAAGCCATAGCGAATGACCAGAAGCAACATACAGCGGACGCACATAACTAAACTCACAGCAGACGAATTTGATTTTTTGACTAAGTGTTTTATCATCCACAGCTGATGTACAAATTCCACAGCTGATATTCTAATTCCACAGCTGACAATCTTCATCATTTTTGCAACCAAGTGTCCACAGCTGATGCATTACATCCACAGCTGATGCACAAGGTCCATAGCTGACAAACATCCAATTTGTCTAAGTATTCACAGCTGATGAAGAAGTACATCCACAGCTGATGTGTTAACACTCACAACAGCTGATGTGATAACATTTGTAGCTTATAATTCGGTTCAAAGCAGACGAGTAGAAGGCTGTTAAAACAACATTCACCCACCATCAAACACCATACACCACACACAAATCCCAGATTTATTATTATCCATAACCACTGTGAACAACCACAAAATCATACATTGCTGAAAACACATCCACAACGGATGTGTTAACAACATATAGCGGACATTCAACCTGAATTCACAGCGGATAAGCAACTTGAAGTCCACAGCGGACGTGTTGTTACCATAGCAATCATACAGCGGACGAGTTACATCTGTCCACAGCGGACGAGCAATTTGAAGCCACAGCGAATGACCAGAAGCAACATACAGCGGACGCACATAACTAAACTCACAGCAGACAACTTACCTGAAGTCACAGCAGATGAACATAATCAATTCAACAGCGGATGAACGCTTAAACATACAGCGGATGAACTGATGAAATTCACAGCAGATGTGTTGCTTCCTATCCACAGCAGACGACAAACCTAAGCACGCAGCGGACGCACAAAATTAACCCCAGCGGACACATAAACTTGCACACAGCGGACGAACATCGAGTCAATTCACAGCGGACAAGAGACTCGATTCTGTACTTTGAACACCACATCACCACTGTCGACCTTCTGTCCGAACCCCCAATCAACATTAATCGACTCCTCCATAACAAACAATCCCCTATTGACCCTCAATCAGGATCGAAGAACACCAAATCATCTTCGGTCGATCTTCGAACACCATCGAAGGCCCCCAAAATCAAACATCCACCGCAGCTAAAGAGTCGACCATCATCATCATCGACCCCTCCATCTTCAATCATCGATTTCCACAACCATCGGACCACCATCAATTGTTTCCCCTTCGAACTCCGACTGAAAGTTGTTGAGAATTGAGAGCGTGGCCGAGAGAAGCTTCGAGAGAAAGGGAAGAGAAGTTGTTCAGAAGTTTCAGAATTTCAATTTTAATCTTTTGTTGAAGTTAAAAGTTATCTATTTTGACTTGACCGACAAAGAGTCAGTTGTGTTGGAAATTTTAATTTTGACCTTTTTTTTGTGTTTGAGTTATAAAACTCAAATTTTGACTTTAGACTTCTAATTTTGACCAGCAAACTATTTATATATTTTTTAAACAAACAAATTATAACTTTGAAAGTTTTTCAAAATATATCAAACAATCAAAATATCTCAACTGACAAATTTTTAAAAGTTTGTTCTCGGAAGATATTGATTTTTCAAAGTTTTCAACTTGACTAATTTTAACACTTGTTCTCGGAAGATTTTAAAGAAGTTGAAATATTTGAAATCAAGACACAAAATCATTTAAATTTTAATTAATTCGATCCAAATTTTATTACCTTTAATTAAGCTTGACTAATATTAATTGAGCTTAACTAAATTGTAATCGAACAAAGTTAACTCTTTAATTAGGCCGATCTAATTAAATTGAGTTTCGACATTCTTTGGATTCAATTAAAGTTTAAAATTTGATTTCAATTTAAACATAAAACAAATTCTCAAATCATTTTGGTTGTTAAACAAAATGGAAAATTTAACATCATTCACTGACACTCGTGTTTCAAGAAACCGAGCTATCTTTCTTACATTTATGTGATCTTGCAAACTCAAACAACACATTATCTAGTGATTTGATAAAATGCAGGTCAGAGATGGAACAATCTCAAAGAAATGATCAAGCACAAATCAAGACATTAAATCAACAAAACATCAGTTTAACTCAAGAGATGAACCAGTTGCAAGACAAAATGGTTCAACAACAAATCAAGCTTGAAAAGTTAACTGCTGAGCTTGCAAAAGCCACAAACATTCCTCCATTGCCTGAAATTCCTGAAGACAGAAAGATCAATCTATGTTCATCAGCATGCATAGATGAAGTTCAGGCATATCGGAATTATTGCAATAATATATCATACATGATAAAGGAGGAAAGAGCTTCACATGCAGAGGAACTACAAACTTCTGCAAAACAAATCAGTTCACTAGAGAAAGAAGTTGATAAATTGCTTAAAGAAAATCACAAGCTGAATGCTCAATCAACTGAACTCTCTGTGAAGTTAACAAACACAAAGTCTGAAGCTGAAGCCAAAATATCAAAAGAAAGTACAACCAAAACAATCAGTAACATGCAACATTACATTGAGCGTCTAAATCAAGCAATCACAACAGAAAAGCCTACAAATGCAGAATTGAAGATACAGCATAAAGCCTTTGAAGATAAAATCAATTCTCTTCTAAAGGATGTAGACAAACTCCTTGGAGAAAGATTTAGTCTTCAAGCTCAAGTTACAAGACTCACTGAGTCTTTAACAAAGACGAAATCAGATCATGCATCAACAGAAGTTGAACTTGAAAATTTAAAGATGACTGCCAGCAGGTTGGAAGAACTACTTAATGCACAAAGAGATCAAAAAAAGAGTGCTGGAACTACATACCATGTTGTTCCTCCTCCATACAATGATAACTACACAGAAATGCCAACTTCAATGACAAGTCCAATCAAAGAAGATTCAAATATGCATGATCATCATCCAACAGACAAACCATCCACTGTCACTCTAATCACTTCTCCTGAAATAGAACCAAAGCTGTACCTCAAACCAGAATCACCACAGAATGAAACCTTTCATTCTTGTGATGATAAGATGGAGATCCTGCAAGTGATGACAGTGATGAAGAAATCAACCAACCAAACAAACAAACAAACATTGACATGTATTAGTCATGTCATTGAAGAAATCATTCCAAGATAAACACAACCACAGAAATCAAAAGCAGTAAAGCCTGACAACAAACAAAAGACAATGGTTCTCTATGAGAAATTCAAACTAGCAGGATTCCTTGAACCAGAATTACCTAAGGTTGAACTGAAGACAAAGATCAAGATGGAGTTAAAGAACAAACAGAAGCCTGAGGTACAAGAAATCAAAGAACAAGTCAAGAGGAAGAAAACCAGATCTAAAAGAAAGAAGAAAAGTCAGACCAAGTCTTCTACACCTGATCCAAACCAACCATCAACCTCAAAAGCTATATTAGAAACTCCAAAACAACAACCAATTCTCTATGAGACATGTAATTCAGATTCATACAACACTTCAGATTATAAAAACACTGAGAGTGATACATATATATGTCCTCACAAGAGAAAGCAACACAAACAAATAAGACAAAAGGCTGTGAAGTTCCAATCAAATCCAACTTCATCATTCAAGCCTAAGGGAAGAAGATCCAGACCTACTCCTTACTGCTTAAATTATGACATGGAGAATCATACCACTTCAAAGTGTTCATACAACAACTCTCCAGCATCACAACACAGAAGAGGTCAAAGATCTTATCATACATCAGAGTCATACTCACCAAGATCGGAGCATGAGTACTACAACAGACATCATAGCTACTCTTCTCCTCGGTCATATCGGCATGGGTATGATTTTAAACATTATGATATTCATGATTATTGGGCACCCAGACATTATCCTATGTCATACACACAACATAAGTATGACAGATATATGAATAATACTTGGAATAATAGATATCATAAAAGATCATATCCATCAAATTATTATAATCATAATTATAATTCTTATGATGAATATGATCACATGCTCAGAAGAAACAAACATAATCAAGGACAAAGATCTTTTGCTACACCTCCATAAAACTTTCAAAAGTAAACTAGATTTTCTAAACCAACCAAAAGATTTTCAAAAGCCAAACAAACTCCTTTTGTTAAACAAACTAAAGTTGAGTCAGTTGGTTTGAAAACAAAACAATATTGGAGAAAGAAAACAATTTCAAGAGGTGAATCTAATATATCATCAGATAAAGCAAAATCATACACATACAAGCAAGTCACATATAAAGATGCTAATGGACAGCTCAGGACAATAATGGCCTGGGTTGAAATATCTAACTGATTTGCTAGTGTGATAGGGACAGTTATGGAGGCCTGCCAACCTAAGAAAAGTTAGCAGTGGCTGATCCCTTCCCATGACAAGAACATTCTTCATGCTCATGATGTTTATGATGCAACTGAGCCAAATGGAGCAAACATTAGCCGTGATTAAATGCAGGACATCAATCATTCAGAGAAACTATGATGGCAATGCAAGAAACAACCGATGTTTCATTACATCTGCTTAGTTTGATTACATTGCTACATGGAGTAACTATTGATGATCTCTATTGAGTTGATAACACATATGCCATTTCTTTATTTTCTCAAAAACAAAAATCCTAAAAAATTAGAAAATCAAGAAAAATCCAAAAATATTTTTACTGAATCTTCCTGCATTTACATGAGAAATGATAGTACACTCATCTACTATCTTCTTCATCTATTTTTCAAAATCAATAAAGACTGACAAGGATCTGTTTTATATGTCAGTATGCTCAGCTTGGATTCAAGATAAGCATATTTGTGATGAACTAAATCAATATGCATTGTGGACCAAAACCATCTTTGGGTATTGGTAAGCAATGACTTTTCCAAGTGTTTGCTTGTATGGTTACCTAAACACACCATGCGAAAATGGTTTATAAATTTCTCATTGATAAAAGCATCTGTTTCTCCTTTGTTGTATGTAAATACAGACCTGGAGTAAACATAAGGAAAACTTCTGTTATGTTGAGCACAGACCTAGTTGACCTTGTACTAAAAGTGCTGATGCATGCCAAAATGGCAAAGAAAAGAATCCCAATGAGGATTAAAGCTAAAAGAATCCCAATGAGGATCAACTTCCAATATGAAGTATAAAAGAATCCCAAAGTGGATCATATCATGAGAATTTATACTCTAAGTAGCCTGGTTCAAGTTGTGATAAAATGTCACCTTGCATTTCATGATGAGGGTTATTCTTCCATACTTCTGAGTGTGGGGTACTCAATTAGCATATCTAATCAAACCTAAACATGATAAATATCACAAAATGTTGAAAATAGATCCTTGTATGAGTTTAAGTGGACAAACATACTTACAATCAACTTTGTTCCTTGTCTATGTCTATTCCAACTTTAAATTTTAGATGTAGAGGATTTTGGATTAATATGATCTCATTGCAGTTGAAGGATTCATGCTAGTAAATATCATATTTTTGAAAAATCTAAAATTCCAAAAAGATTTGTCTTTTTTAGTATTTTTCTTAATTTTGGCAGATTTACATGTGTTATTAATTTAAGAGTGAAACTTTCATGCAATACCTCTACCGAGAGGATTTAGACTTTTGCAGGTGATGAATTGCACAACATGCCTGAGTTTCTCATTCAGTTCAAGATGTCAAGAGAACACTCCTGCTTTATTTAAAGATCTCCTGTCAGTTGTTGAGAACTAAGAATCCTCCTCTTGGTGTCTCATACACAAAAATCCCTCACCCTCCAAAGCTTTTGTTGAGGAAGAGTATATGTTAAGTCTGAAGAATTTCTGATGCTTCTCCTTCACTTCTAAAGTTGAGATAAAGCTGCTGATATTTCTACCTGTGCAATCCATAGTGTATGCATATGGGTGAATTTTCAAGTCTTAAAAACAAGACTAGAAGATCAAGCTGATGAAACATCCATCAAGTGCCAAACCAAAGTCTTTATGTGTCGAAACAAAGTCATTTTCTCAATGCCTTTTTATGAAGCTTCTAAGAAGATGCTACCAAAAAGGGGAAAAAGACTGCACTTCAAGACTGCAAGTCAATCAACATCCAAGGTTTTGATAATCATGAGGTTTTGGCAGCATCATCTTAGGAGGAGTATTGTTGGACTATTTGAAGATGATATTTACCAAAACCTAAGTGCCAAATCTCATGATGATTACCAAAACCGACACGGTGAAGCTATGCTGAAAATATGATCAAAACGAAGAAAATTGACCAAAGTCAAACTTGGTCAAACTTGGTCAACCGTGGTCAAAGTCAACAGTAAACATCAGCGGTCGTCCCGAATGACGTCAGCATCCGACATTTACGCATCAGCAACAGAATAATTTATCAGACTTAGAACTATATTTGTGTAATCATTTGTGCTTAAATGTAATATTTTTCTTATTTTTGTAAAGAGTATAAATGACTAAGTGTAGTCACTTATACTCTAACATTAGAACAATAAAAAAACAATCCATAGAATTCACTAGAGAAATTAAGGTTGAGTGTGTGTGTGAGAGAAACCTCTTGCAAACTCTCTTGTAATCTTCTTGCTAACATACATATGAATGAATGAAATTTTTATGAATATGTGTTCTTGATTGTTCATCATTCATTCATCATCATACATTTCATCTTGCGATAGATCTTCACTTGAAATCATCAACGGGTTTGTGAGATTCCGCATCACAAATTCGATAAACGGCAACAATACGATTGCAATATTCGATCCACCAGCAGAATCAGTTGGGTTTCCACAATCAACATAGTCTTAGACTCATTCACATCTCATTGCTCAAATTTATGTGAGTGTGTACCCTATGTTATAGGGAGTGGTCGTGGGCAGTTGTGGGTGGTTATGAGTAAATGTGTGAGAAAATATTACTGTTCATCTATATATTTAGGGTAACACTGTTTATCCTCATAAAACTTTTAATATGTTTTAAAGTGGTTATAAGTGAAAAAAAACTAAATGTAATTATAAAAGTATAAAATATGTTTATATAATTATAAAAAGAATAATAAATAGTGATTTTTATTATAGTTATAAAAATGAAGATGGGATAAAATGTGAATGATCTGATACTATATATAAAAGGAGGAGAACTAAAAGCCATAGTAACTTTTTATAAGTTTTTAGATCGGCACTAAATTTTGGTTTTTTACAAAAGAGCCCCTGCCTTTACCTTTATTTTATGTTCTTTGATCTTATGGGATAATTTTTTCTTTTCAGGTGTTTTTACATTCTAATTTATTAACAAATTACCAACAAAACACGTAATTTTGTCTGTTCAGGAAACCAGTTTTTAAAAAAACAATAACATGATCAGTTTGTTGCATCGTCAAAGACGACTAACATGCCTAGTGTCTCTTAGTTCTATTCTGAACTGCCACCAACAATAAGCATATCCAAACATTAATGTTATATCAATTTAATAATTACATTATGTTTTGAGAAATTAACCAAAATTAAAATTCAATCATCTACAATCTTGGAGATGGAAAATATGATAATAGAACACAAAGGGACAACAACAAAAGCTGCAACTTTGAGAAAATCTTCGGTGTCTGTTGAGATCACTCCGATTTTTGACCAGTCTCCGCTGTATCTGCAATTTCATAATAATTTCATAATAACAACTTAAATAGTTTTATAAGTAATCCAAAGTATAATAAATTGTAAACTATTTCGAATAACAATTAAAAGTTAGATTGTCTGTAGTTCTAAGGTCTTATTGGTCAACATGTCCACTTTGTCTTCTTTTCTTTTTCCACCTTATGACAGTTTAACAATACTTACACATAGTTTCTTCAATTTGTTGTTTTTTCTTGGATAGTCACGTATTATCATTCCATCTTCTTCAATTTTCATGCATGTGTTTGCTTATGATCATGATTGTAATGGAGGAAATCTGGTGATTTGCTTCAATTGCTTCCATCGATTTTAGGTTGTTGGTCTTCCACGAACCTTGAGGCTAATTAGTTTATATAATTTTGAAACCTTGATGAATAGTGGCAACGAGCTGGACACATGGTGGGTCATGATTAGACCATAGTTTTATTTTTATATATTTTTGGTTTTATGGAATTTACATATGTACAAGAATTTGGCTGTAGGGACTAAACCCAAAAAAGGTTTTTATTCAACCTTTTATTAGGTTTTTTTTTTTGTTTTTTATCTACTTTGTTTTTAAATACAACGAATCACCCTGTCACATTGCGTGACTAATAAATATAGTTCATATTATAGGTATATAACATAACCATTTTGATTCGTAGCATAGTTTAGGGGAATCCAAAATAATATATAGAACTCGTATGTTAAGTCGTTTACGGTTTATGACCCATATTTAAAAGATAATTTCTTTATTTTATAGGTTACTTTTATCTAATGTCTGTATCATCTTAGTATTTAATACATGCCCCAATTTAAATACTTGTTTTTCAAAAAAAAAAAAATCATAGACTACAAATCTTTTCCGTATATTATTTGTATATAGTTGGCACTTATATTAATGATATGTTTTCTTAAATATTCCAAAAAGAAAATATTTTACATAATCGTATGCCGAACTAGAGAGGGTTTGGGTATTATGAACCTATGTGTTATGGTATCTTTTATAAATGGTTAACACGTACACCGTAAAGTCTACGCTTAAAACTTCATATATCGTCTGTTTTGCTAGACTTGAACCTCACGCTTAGTGAAGAAAAACAACAGGTGCTACTAGGTCAAGTGGTCATCGACTATTATATATTTTCAAGTGACACCAATTCATTAAAAATTTCCGAATAGTGGTACACGAAGCTAATTTTTTTTATACCAGAGGTGTCTAACATTGTTGTTTTAAATTTATAGTTAAATTTCTCCGGTTCGCAAAACATTTATAACTTTTAATGCTACAATATATATTCATACCAATAGAAAAACATAGAGATAATTAAAGTTACCCAGCATCAATGAACCCCAGTCCAAGAACAGCAACAGCAGCCTGAGAAACAATCTTTAATGGTGAAGTTTCGGGCGTTGACTTTGAAGAAAAGTCATCTTTTTTAGACATAAAAACAATGGTTCTTGTTCCTCCATTGATGTTCTTCTTCAGCTTCACACAGGGGCAACAGAAAGTGTTGGTTGAGATGACATATTTTTGTGTGGACAGCATTTTGCAATTTGGTGTGGTTTGTGGAAGCATATATGAGATCAGGATAATGTGTTGAATGCTTGTACTATATGCATTGAGGGTTGTAATTTACGATTACCCCGAACAACTTTATTTCATGGAAAAATAGAACCTGCCAATGCTTGCAAATTACTCCAGTAAATCTACATATTCTAATGAAAGATTAATTAAAAAGAACATGTGCATTAATTACTAATAATATTATTTAAGTTTTTTTAAATTAACAATAGTTTTTTAATAAATTAAAAAATAGGTCTTTTATTAATGTTATAAAATAAGAAATTTTCTAAGACATCAACTTGTTTTTAAATTACAAAATGTTTTATAATTGGTGTTTTTAAAAACTAATTTTTTTATAAACCAAAATTAATTAGAATTGAGAGTTATTATAAGAAAATTTTTAAAAATGATATTTTTTAAATGGTTTGTTTTGAAACAAAATGTTAATTTTTAAATAAAAAATTAAAAACAAAAGTTTAAAATGTTGATATCATTGGTTTTTTTTGTCTTATACGTAATTTTAATTATATCTTATCTTTTTCTAATTAATAAATTTTTATTATATCTAATATTTTATTTATTCAACCTGTGTAATACACGGATTTACTAAATCTAGTCTAACGTAATCGTCAAATTTCCTGGCTACTTTTTGAAATTAAACTTAAAATAGGACTTGGGTGTTACTACTATAAATCTAAACACACAATGACATATAAGCATATGAAGATTGTCAAATTAATCTGGACTAAAAACATTATAAACGAGAAAGAATAAAAATGAGCGAAAGCATCCCTAATGATACTAAGATGCTCGGTTGGTATCTATTTATATGATTTTCAGGATTCAAGCCTTATAATAAATATAAAATTATGAGTATGAGTTTGTGAGTCTACTCTTCTTAAAAAAAATGTAGATGGATTTAGGGGTGTGCGTGGGTCGGTTTTAGTCTAAAACAGAAACCAAAAACCGATATTTTGGTTTTTAAGTTTTCAAAACCGTTCAGTTTTGGTTTTTTTGGTTTTAGGTTTTTGGTTTTCACTTTGGTTTCGTTTTTTTTTTTGTTTTCTATTTGGGTTTTAAGTTTCTAAAGAAAAAAATGGTTCAAAGTATATAATCTAAAAACTTTGGGCTTACATGATTTAAATATAATCTATATATTTTTATTAATTACTTGACATAAAAAAGAATTACAATTCATAAAATACAATAACAAAAAATTCAATAACACATGCTAATCTACCAATTCAAATAAAGTTCAAAGATTATTCAAATATTCAAAAAGTTATATAACATAAAGTAAAATAAGGTACTAATAAGTTAATCATGTTTATGAGTGAATACACCTCTATATTACAAGTTTAGTTTTTATGGTTTTGGTTCGGTTTATGTCGGTTTTTGTTACAAACCAAACCGAAACCAAACCGAAAAAATCAGTTTTAAAGGGTGATTAACAAAATTAAGATTTTAAAACGACAATGACCAATTGTGTAACAAATTTTATCCTATTAGGATTACATTAGTTTATACTAGTTCTAGCAGTAAATTTTATTGGGTATATTTTACTTAAATTATGTGTTGTGGGACAGAGCCCCTGATCATATTATTTTCTATATTATTTTCTAATATTGTTTCATGTTGTTTACTAGATGCTGACTAGATATTATATAAAACCCCTAATCAAGTAATCTGACCCTGTTGTGATTTAGATGATTAGGGCTTCTAACGAATTACTTTTTATTTTTTTAAATGTAAAACAGTAATATAAAATTAAACAATATAATCAAAAGTAATAAATAAAAAGTAATCTAACTAATCTTTTTCTTCCAATTCCTTTCGATTACGGTCCTGTTCTTTTTCCATTAAAGTTTTGTCCGATTACGGGATAGAACTAAAGTCCCGAGTAAAAAAAGGCAATTTTTTCAACCAAGTTTTAGACGTTTTCGCCTTTGCTGCCGTCTCTATACTTGTTATTTTGCCGATGTTTGAGCAAATTTTTGAATCAACACTTTGAGCCGACTTTTTCTCACGATCCCTTTCAATTGGCCGACTTGGTCATTGTGTTGGGGCGTCTGAATCGGCTAAGTTTAGGTCGATGCCAATAAGACCATCTAAACCAGCTGAAGTCTCTTACGCGGCGAACCAACTAGTATTCGTTCGTGGTTTTGCTTCCAGATATTTGGGGAAACTAATTGAAGCCATTTTTGAGCACTCATTAAGTATTTTTTTTTCAAAAATAATCTTTGTCAAATACTTTATTCAAGTCATATTTTCTAAAAACCTCTTGTTTCCACTCTTCAAGAGTGAATTTGTAAACTTATTGGTTATCACAAACGCTTGTCCGCATTCAGCGACTATTTCGATTATGTAAATTCGTAAATAAACCGGCATATTTACGAACTTCGGCCCAACGACCCGAGAACATATCGGTGGTGCGTTCCCTACTACCAACTTGCTTGCATAAATACTCCCTAATTTTCGTCCAACTGGTAGAGGATATTAGAATCGACCCGATCGTTTTTCCTCGTCATGTGTATCATGATTGCTTAGTATACGTGCATGGGAATCTTTTGATGTCTATACCCACCCTATGACATCATTTGCTACACGAGTTTCACTTGTCATTTTTAGGGGGGGTATTTGGGAGTTCGTGCTATCATCAAACGACTTTCAGGTTTGTTTGTTTGGCTCGGTTTAAAAAATGTTGTTTCAAGTTTTTTTAAATGTTGTGAAGTTTGCTAGTCAATAAAGAATCCCAATCATAAGCCATATGGCCTCCTCCAACCACTTCCGACACCGGACTACCTATGGTTAGATATATTGATTGACTTCATCACCAACTTACCTTCTTCAAAATGGAAAACCTCGATTTGGGTGATTATGGACCGTTTTTCTAAATTCGCACACTTTAATTCTTACCTACAAGCTATAGTCTTGTTTTTAACTTCAATTTTCATGAGGGAAAGATAATGACTGCATGGATTACCCAAAACCATTGTTTTTTACTAAGACCCATTATTTATTAGTTGTTTTCGGAAGGATTTAACTAAGTTAATGAGTCGAATTTAGCTTTTTAAGTGCTTACCATCCTTTTATGAATGGCCAAACAATGGTCGTAAACCATTGTCTTGAAATGTACCTTCGAGTACTTATTCTTGATAAACCTAAAACGTGGGAACGCTACCTGTACCTAGCCAAAATCTCTTATAAAACAAGTGATTAGAAGAAAACTTACAACTAGAAAAACTTATTGGCTCAACCCTAAGCATTTTACTCAATTAAAAACTCGAATATAAAGCTTCTTAACTTTTAATTGGCTTAAATACACCACCTTAAACACATGAGCTAAAAATCATTAGAGGGGTGGGGGCGCCCATGCTAGAGAGCCGCAGAGGGGGCCGGTGCTACATGACAACACCGCCGCCGGTCCCCAACGCTGCAACTTTTGGCCACCGCACGTCGAGCCACACCACCTCCCACGTCACTTTTTCACGCCGAGCCACAACACCCCCGCGTCACTTTTTCACGCCGAGCCAAACCACCCCACGTCACTTTTTCACGCCGAGCCACACCACCTCCCACGTCACTTTTTAACCGTTCCAACGGTCATATCATCAACCGTTACCCATCCCAATCGTCGGAATATTTGGGGTATGTTTTAGTGGATTTTGACGGCATTCGACAGTGGGAGAACATTTGCTGCTGCGGTGGAGGCGATGAAGATGGTGCTGGGTGTATGGTGGGGTTTTGGGTGGTGTGTGGTGGGGTGAGGGTGTTGGTGGTGTGGTGGTGGGGTGAGGGTGTTGGTGGTGAGAAGTGGTGGCCGGTGACAGTGATGATAGTGCATCGGTGAACAGTAGAAGTGGAGTTTAAAAAAGTTATGATGTGATATGATGTGGTGTAAGTGCCTCTTAAATTAATATGTTATAGTTTGATGTGATGTAATATGATGTATTATTATTTGATTGATAAATGTGATATCTGATCCGGTGGGTGTTATATTAGTAACAGTGTTTCGCTAGTTTGGTACAAAGCAACTTTCCTAACTCTAAAAATTTCAAAGTTCCCGCCGAAGAAAGTAACATTTTTCAACACAACTCCTTCTCCACACACACTCACAATCTCACACACATACTCTCATACGACATCTTCTCTCTGTTTGTGTGCTCACTTGTTGTTCTCTCTCTTCTTTGATTTTCTGCTCAATAAAATCTCCATGAGATGAAAGCGATTAATCGCAGATCCATTTGCCCAAATATTCTCTTCAACACCACCTTAATTTGCACCAAATCATAATCTAGGGTTTATATGTTCATCACAACGATGCCTGATTTGGGCAATCTTGTAACCATGTCTCCTCTTACCATCACTTGCTGTTCTAACAGCTCAAGACCAGTGGCAACCGGAAATCGCGATTTGGGCGACCCGATTTCTTCCAGGGAATTAGAAGACCCGATTGCAGTGAAAGATGAAAGTAATGGGAAGCTGTGTGTTACGATCAAGAAATCAATGGAATCGAAGAGTTTGGATGATCATTTGCGTGAGTGGATCGCGAAGAACGATGACTTGGGTGTTCCTAAATCGAAGTTGTTTCTCCCGTTTCTCGTTGGTGCTCCAAAACTGGTAGAATGCCTTACTGTTGTTCTTCCATACTGTGAATTGTAAAATGAATTTCGGGTTCTTTTTTAAATTGATGGCATTAAAATGGAATTTAGGAGTGAATTATTGTAGAGACAGTTAAATTTCAAATGCTGGTCTTTTAATGGTAGGAAGCCTATAAGCATCAATTTCTCCATGTTTGAGTAGACAAGCCAATTATTAGGAGAAAAATTATATATATTATAGATTTATATCACATGTTTTCTACATTGGTGGTAGCTATAGATTTGATCTTTAATGATTGTATTAGTAGTTCTAGGAAGGATTAAATTGATTTACATCACTTAGCTACAAGGTTCAAAGAATCATTACATGAATCTATGGAAGAACTATGCTAAACATGCTATCAGATGACAGATCTGTCTATTTGTTTACTGAAGCAAAGAGACATTTATCATAATAATAAAAAAATTAAAAGAATTCTAGAAGAGAAGCAAATGAGCTAAACTACCACCATGTCATGCTGTTTAGGTCCCTTTCACAGCTAATTGGGTGTTTCTTGCCTGATCTCTGAGATCCCCAAGTAGTAATTTTATTGAAAATATAGGAATTAAGTTGAAATGCAAAGTTGGTCTGTGTAAAATAACATGCTTTTAAGAGAGAGGTTTGTGGCATTGATGCTTTACTTAACCCTAATAGAATATAATATCAAGAAATGTATCTCACGTGCTTATTTGAGAAACTATCTGATTATTGATATAAAAGTGTTACCACTTCTATTCATGGAAATATTATCATTGCTTATCTCAGGTTGAGTGTCTTGTGTGTGAGAGTGTAATCTACCCTGGAGAAGAGATACCATGTGTTGTTCGTGATTGTAAGGGTTCATATCACCTGACATGCGCAAGGGACTGGCTTGGATTTTCACAATCGTCAAAAGCATTCAAGTGTCCTCAACATGTAATGTTCTTCCTTATCACCAATACATGCTTGTAATTTCTTTTCATATCTTAACATCCTTCAATCTCACAAGATGTTTTGTATGCTGAATATCCTCATTTTCTTATTATATGTGGATACTGCATTCATATCTTTTTCTGATATTTGCTTCATCCTAGTTAGAGCAAGATAAATTTAAGTTCTGCATATGTTCTTTTTGTTGTTTGTCCTTGTTGTATGTTTATTTGTCTGCTAGTGTCAGCCATGGTTTTAAAAAACGGTTGAGGCGTGCGCCTCGAGGCGAGGCGCCCAGAAAACGAGTCTGAGGCGCCGCCTTAGTAGATTGTTTTGTACGTGCGCCTCATGCACCTGAGGCGTGAGCCTCAGGTGGGCCTCATGTGCGACTTTGTTTTTGATGTTTTAGACTTTTTGTGTCAGTTTCAAACATTTCATGTCTTTTTAATGTGTGTTTTTTTATGTTTTTGATGAATCCTATGATGAAATTAATCTGTATTTTATTTTTTATAAGATATATAATTTTTATATTTATTTTTTAATTCCGCCTCGGGCTTACGTCTCGGTTCGCCTCGAGGCTTACGCTTCATGAGGCGAAGGGAAAAAGCCTCGAGGCTCGATTCCGTACTTTTAAATTTTGGTGTCAGCTATCATAAATGTTTCATTTCGTAGCTATTTTGTCATCTCAATATAATGTTTCAAAAGTATAAGGATTCAAAGAAGGTGATAACAAAAATAAACAGTTTAAAGTATCATAGATGAGTTGCATACTCAACTCTATTAAAATAGTGGGAAGAACTTCAAAGAAGTAGACATCAGTAATATTCTCTCAATAATCACATTAGATAATTTAACTTTTCTGTTTTGGCAACTTAAACAAAAAGCATACAGTCAGGTCCTCAATTGCAAAAGAGTTGTTTTTGCATTTGCAAAATCAAACACACGTTTTGGGTTTGAGGGAGTGTTAGCCATTTAAAAAATGGTAACGGATGGGAAAAAAAGTTTCTTAACTCTATTAGATTATGTTTAAGCGATATTTAATAGACTTCTGAATATGTTAATGATTAACATTCTTTCTTGAATAGGCATGCTTTCTATGCAAGAAGAGTTTTCACTTATGGCGGTGTTCAAGATGCCATTTAGCATCACATGACAAGTGTGCCGCTTACCCAGAGTATGTTTTGCATTCTAATGATCGCCCTTGGCAAAAAATCTGTTGGAGGCATGCTATTGATTGGCCACCATTAAAGGTCAATTTCTTCATTCATCATCATGGTTATCATCTTCTTTGAATGATAAAAATTTCTTTGCTTATTTGTCAATCATTTGGTTTGGAGATGGCAATTTTGATCCGTTTATTTGTGAATGGGCAGAATTGGGTTTTGTTTACATCTCTTACCGGTTAGATGAGTAAATTCAACAAAATTAGCTTAAAAGGAAACATGTCAGATGTGTTGAAGTGGTTGAAATTCGCCTAAAATGTATTTTATTGCATAAATCCTCCCAATCATTTTATTTAAAGAATTAGATCATTGTTAGAGTAAGACAAATTTGTAAATATATATATGGCGACTAGTTACTTTATAAAAAGCTAGACAAATAAGTGTTTCGTATCAGCCCACCCGAACCAAAGTTGCCTGTTTGACATGTACCAGCAGTCCAGCACATATTCCTCCCTTTTAGTTTTATATCGAAATCAGTTAATCAGTGATACTAATCTTTTTTTATTTGTTAATTAAAGCAAGAAACATCAGATTAAACTCACTAAAAACTAACGTTTCTAGTTAAAGTAGCACATTTGAAATAGCAGCAATTCATTCTCTTTCACTCTAGGGTTCCTTGGTTGATCCTCATTTTAATTGATTAAACTGGGTGACAGGACTGACATATATCTTGTTGAATAAGCAGCCTGCAGCTCCAACTAACAGCATAGAGGTGAGATTTCTAACATACTTTTACTCTTAATCAATTATTTGATGTGAAGTTAATAACGTCTTGATGTTGTTTTTCAAGAAATCATTATGTTGATCTTTCCTTTATGTAACCAAGTTCACCATTGCAATACCAATTCATCAATTTTTTTGAGCTATACTTTTGAGGCAGAAAATTAATTAAGGCTCTCTTGTTATGCTCCAATGTATATGTGGCTCCTTTTAGCTTAGTGTTACATATAGATTACATGAAGATGTGGCAAATGGGTTGGTTAGGTGGATTGGATAACATCTCAAAATTGGTTCTTTTTGGTACATGTCGATACAGGATGGATTGGGTTGACCCAAAACACGTTTCGTTTGATTTTTGACATTTAATCTACTAATTGGTGGGTCAATAATAATTACAGTATTTTAATATTTCAATAATTTGTAATGTTGCTTTTTGAACAACATAATTTAGGAGGGTTTAGGCATTAACAGCATCCTTTTGGTTGACCGTTTGCCTATTTAATGTGTTAAACCCATTTTCCTTTTTAGCTATTTTTTTGGTATCAGTTTGACCTGTTAGCTGCTTTTTCTTTTTCCTTTGCAATGTCTAATTCCATGCTAACCTTTTATTTATAAATAATAGGAATTTTTTTGTCGTTTACCTCTACCATATACGGCGAAGGAGTTCACGATAGATCTCACATCAAAAGACCCGGTGGAGAACAAACAGGAGCCACCTCCATATGTGCATATCAGGCGTAGTATCCTTGCCATGAATTTATTCCCAGTTTTATTTATCATTTAAGCTCAGAAATTTAGGAGAACTGATCAAGTGCTCAAATAATTTGAAATCTTGCATTCTTCTTAACTAAAATTAGATATCTACCTTGTAAAGAAAAAGCGTGATGACACTGATAGGAATACAGGATGCACTGATTGCAGTTCTAGTACATGCTCTGAAGATTGTGTATGCAGGTACTTTGCACTATGAATATTATATTTATATTTTCACAGATCATACCCTTTATTACCACACATGACACATTGACACTACATTTGATTAAACAGGCAGCAGTGTATAAGCTGTTCAAAAGCTTGTAGATGTTCAGAAATGTGTACAAACAAACCCTTCAGGAAAGACAAAAAGATCAAAATTGTTTTGGTAACGTTGTCAGCTAAAGCTATTAATCTGTTCAAAATACGCCATTTTATACTAACAATGTGTTATTTATCTTCATTTTTGGCCCATTTGTAGACCAAACATTGTGGGTGGGGTGTAGAGGCAGCTGAATCTATCAAAAAAGGTGAATTTGTTATAGAATATGTAGGGGAAGGTAATTGTTTTAAATGGTTTTTTTTTCTGTGATTAGATTTTAAACTATTTCTAAATTTTTTATACCTTTTTTAGTTTTCACCCGGATTACTGATTCACTGTTTCAGTTATTAGTGATGCTATGTGTGAGCAACGACTTTGGGAAATGAAGCACAAGGGGAAAAAGAACTTCTACATGTGTGAAATTCGAAAAGATTTCACCATTGATGCTACTTTTAAGGGGAATGCATCTCGTTTCCTAAATCATAGTTGTGGTCCGAATTGTAATTTGGAAAAATGGTAAGCTTGATGAACCTCAAGTTTTGTAAATCATAGTTGTGGTCCTTACATGCTTGATGTATTTCTGGGTCTAACTGCTGGTTTTACCTGAATTCCCGAAACACCTTTTATAGATCCTTAGTGTGTTAGAGATACTACAGCAATATATTTTTTTAAAGAGTATAAGTTTTGAACAAAGTGATCTAGGAGGTTTTATGAACTAATATTACATTTTAGGCAACTTTTAGTTTGTTTTACACATTAGACCCGTTTTCTGTGTAGCTAATGTTTTTTTATTTTATCTGTTAGAGATAAACCATAGCAGGAATAGGCACGTTCATAGTTAAATGGGCTGAAATTTAAGTGTGATCATTTCGATCAACTTATTTGATTGAATTAGGTAATTATTTGTTACAAATAATTTACACGTGGGTATTTTTCTTCAGGGATGTTGATGGGGAGACCCGTGTCGGCGTCTTTGCTGCAAGATCTATCAAAGTGGGTGAACCCTTGACTTATGATTATCGGTATGATACCTGTTCTTCTCTTTGTTATGGTTTCTGTTCCATTTTCTCATTGTGAATCTTTCACACGTGTATATAGTTTAATGTTGCTAAACCAGGACTATTCATTGGCCCCAAAAGTTGATTTTTTCTAAAACTAGGACCATTTATTGGCCCCAGAAAGTTAGCTTCAGATTGTATGTTTAAGTAAACGTTACAACTTTCATAATGTTAGAACAAAAGAACTCATTATGTTTTTATGTCTCTAATAAAAATTATCAAAAGAAACATTTCATTTAGTAAAGCTAACTGCTTATTAAACCTGTAAAAACAGAAAAATAATATTTTGAAATATGGAAATAACTTTAGCAATTATGCTTACACTTTGTAGGCAATTATTGAACCATCCTACCTTTTTTGAGCAATTGGCTTGAGTCATTGAAATTGAATCATTGGGTTGCTGGTTGCATACTTGCATGTTATAAATGGTTTTTCAAGATTGACTCGGGCTATTTTTTTACCCATGGAGGTTCAATTGATTTGTTTTTTTTAAACAATTAGAAAAAGCTCAAATGTTTGCTGGTCAACCCAACCCAGCTTGTTCCTACCCTAGCCCCTTTTGACCCACTAGCTAACCCACCCATATGGCCCTGTCTGATAAAATTCTTGTGAATTTTGGCAATTTAGGTTTGTGCAATTCGGGCCTGAGGTTAAGTGCCAGTGTGGTGCTTCATGTTGTCAAGGGTATCTTGGTTCAAAAAAGAAGGTACCCCGATTAGGCCTACTTGACTGGGGTGTAAAACGTCGGAGAACCGCAACTGCTAGCTGAGGGATAGACGCTGATACATACTACATGGAACAAAGGTAACCCGTGTTGTATATTGGGTCTTTACCATTTCACAATGAAATAAAACTATAGAAAGGTATATAGGAAAATCAAAAATAGCTGCTTGTGTTTCTGTTTTTGTTGACATCTTATGTGATGTCCCTAAGAGGTGCGGACTCTCTTTTTGGGACGCAAATTTTCAGAACCAACTGACATTGACCGATGTTCAGGCCGTGATCCATTTTGTTTCTACAGAAACATTTGGTTTATGAACTTTGTTTTGTGTTCAACGTTACTTTATTCAAAGATTTAGATTCTTCTTTGATAATAATGTTTGTGTAATTGTGGTTAGCGTATTAAACAGCCAAAAGAGTGTTTGTGGGTTAACTTCATTCAACTTGTTTCCGTCCTTACCAAAAATACTTGTTTTTAGCTATTGACCCATCCATTTTGCCATCTTTAAATATGTTGGGTTTTTTTTAGCGAAGATTAATTTTTATGACAATACAAATATAATCTGTATAGTTTTAGATATTCTATCCTAGCAATATATTATGTAGAGAGCTTACCATCAATCATAGATGAAAGAGGTATATCAAGGCATAGTATAATCAATGAGGGAAAAGGGTCAATGTTATTGTGTCTTCTATTGACACATACACACACCCCTACCCCATATTGCCATAGAAACAGTGAAAATGTGCTCAATTTTTATGTTATCTTCCTTTGTGGTCCTCTGCAGTCTTGAAGACATGGATGGACAAAGTTTCTTCTCTAATTTTTATTCATTCTACACAGAGAAAACATGTATGTGTGTATTTATGGGAAATCAAGTTATGTACACAAAAAAAACACATATGTATGCAAGGTAAAACATATAATGGGTAATCAGGTTATGTACACACAAACAAACATATACATAATGGTAAAACATATAATGGGTAATCAAGTTATGTCTAGTTATCATTTGAGCCTTTGAGGCAATAAAACCCTGTTTTTTATAATAAAAATAAATTAAGTTTATCCTAACTTATAGTTTAGATCAAAATAAAAATTTATGTTCCTAGGTGAATATTATTGTCTTGTTAGCACGTTATGATTAACACGACATGTCAGCCGCTACATTTATTGTAGTGTAACTAATATTATAGTATATCTTGCAATAAAAAGTATTAAGCTTATCTTTGGTTGTATCCTTTGAATTAATTTTGTTATTATCAGAAACCGGCATGAGTTGGGATAGTCTTTTGCGTAGTTTGTCCTACGCGCAAGGTTCATGGACATTTTTGATAGATTTTACCCAAAAATACAAATAATGGAAATATATGTTTGTCAAATTCATTGGGAATGTCCTTTTAAATAAAGTACTATATGATTTTTTCTAACATGATTAAATACTTTAGTTCGCTACTTTATCCTTACATTAAATATACTAAAAAAATGAATATTATAAAAATCAGTCAAGTAATAGTTATAAAAAGACATTTAATGTTTAATACCTTCATGATTAAATTAATTGACTCGTGGAGTGCTTTCTTACGACATTAACTTTTTTTTTTAACAGCAACTCGTAGATTAACTAGGATAGAATGTGCAACATCTATATAATCCAAGAGTTGTTTACATCAAAACTTAAACTCACAACCTTTGGTTGGGGTGAACATACCATTACACTCAATTCCTCACCCTATTAACTATAACTTAAAAGTAAAGGTTAGTGTGGCTTTCTACCTGTCTTTATTCTCCTTCAACTTTAGATTTTAACACTTTCTCCCCCCAACTCCTTAAAAACCTTTATAAAATATCAATTTAACCTTTTTAAGTTTCTAAAGTCCCAAATTTACCCTTATACAATATAAATTTGAGTCCATCTACGTTTGGATGTAATAAGAAATGATGAGTCAAATATAAAATGTTTACGTGCTTAACGTTATATACGCTTTTACACTGTCTATGTTTCGACATACGTCTACGTTTTGACATAGTTTTGTTCAGAGATTAGTTGGGTCAAATATAAAATGTTTTCGTTTTTATTTTTATGTACGCTTAATGTTGGTCTACGTTGACGTAAGTTTTGTTTGTAAACACGTTGGGTCAAATATAATACTTTTTTATTTACTCTACGTTTTGACGTAAATTTAATTCGGAAACAAGTCGGAATGATTGTAAGTCTATGTTTCGACGTAATTTTTGTTTGAAAAAAATCGGATCAAATATAATGTGTTTTCATTCAACGGTTTAACCTATTGCTACCAAAAAACACACGAAATAACACGTTTCATCACGTTGGTGGCTCTACCAACCCCACGACACCCCAACATCTTATGAAACTTTAAAACACTGAATTTTTCAGTTAGTAAAAGATGCACAAAGTTTTCTCAAAACTCTTTGCTCACAAATGCGATTTAGCAAATATAGCTCACCTGAAAACCTGATTTTTTTGCAAAAATATTAAGTGTGATATCTAAGTCTAAATATTTTAAACCAAATATTTTTGAAAGTTATTTGAGACCATCTTAAGTTTTAATGAAGTTTCATAATCTAAGTCTATGTATTTCATATTTTTTAAGATATACAATTTTGAGATAAATAAAAGAAAAAGGTTGGGGAATTGAGCTACTAAAATTAGGGGATCATTTAGAAGTTAATTATGAAAGGGGGAAAAATAAGATTAAAACACTTAGAAATCCAAAACCGGGACTTAGCGGGCACTTAATGGAACTAACCGGTAGACTTAACGGAAGTATCAAATATACATATAATCCAAATGTACAAAATTTCATTAGACTCATAATGATATGAAATGCCTAAAACTCGAGTTTCATAATTATGAGAGCTTGTTTGCTTGGTAAACAAAAATATAAAGTATATTCATGCTAAAATTGTAAAAATTCATAAAAACGTGCTCATAGGCTAAAACACATGAAATATCCAGAACCAAAATTTACTCTAAGTATTTAAAGTATTATATGAATAAAGTGGACCAAAAATTTGACCCGAACCTGAGAACCCGTTAAAAGCCGAACCTCGAACGTTAAAATACCAAAACCGACATAAAACAACGAAAGACTTGAAAATACAGTAACTAATGGCCTAATAACAATAAAATTAAGCTACAAATCAAATATTATCAATTATAAAACTTTCTATGAATTTATACAAAATATAACGTTAATCTAAGAAACATCTTAAGGTAACTTCATAAAACGCCCGAACCGAAAACAAACTCTTGAACCTGCTAAGAAAGACCTAAATGGAATAAAACTAACTTAATATAGTAGCTTAACCCACTTGAAGCAATAAAACTCATAGTAATCAATTAAAGTACAAAATTCCAAACATAAGGGTTAAAAATTGTTAATTTAGCAAAGTTGAGGGACCAATCTTGCCGGCAAACTAAACTTCACTGTTTTGGAACCAAATACCACCCTTAATAAATTGTGTAATCTGAAATCATTATTTATTGACTCAAATGTAACCAGCAGCCAAATCAAGACTTCAAACTTCAAAGGTCTACACCAAATTACACACATGTAATACAAATCGCCTAACCGCATAAGATAAACCTGAACTAGAGGGGTTGGGCTTAGTCAACATATTGAAATGAAACTAATGTCTATAAAATAAACTTAGGAACCTTGCCGGTCGGTAGCTCTCTAGACCACGAACACCCACTTCAGAAACAAGCTAAGGTGAGTTTTATGAACATTTTTTTTTTTACTTTAAAACTTTTGGGGTGAAATACATACTCTTTGGATTATTGTTTTCATGGTGCAAAACCAACTGCTCTTGTCCCCGAACGGAGCACAATCATTAACTCCATTAGAAGCCGCATGATTTGTGGATAGTACTATCTGGGGAATCCCCCGCACACAATGGGCCCTAAGAACAGGGAAACCCCCCATTGAGATTTAATAATCGTTGTGTCATAATTTAGTGCAGATTATATGTGCTTAGTAGGGCACACTTAAACCCATAACAATAAGGGGTATGGGTTAGGGGATGTTCTAGTTCTCGGGAGTGTCACCCGGGTCCAGGTTTGATTGTGATACTTTCTTTTGTGCACCATTACTATTGTTATCTTATGTTATGAATTACATTAAGTCTTGTGTCATAAACTTATGAGCTCACCAACATTATGTTGACGTATTTTGGGTGTGTATTTCAGGAGAAGAATGAATTTACCAAGTGATCATGGATAGGAGTGACCTAGTCGAACATTTGGAGTTTAGCCACCACCCTATTTCTAAACATTATCATTTGAGACATTTGACTAAAGTTTATGTATTTACGATTTAGGAAACAATTGACTAGTATTTGTATTTGTTATGGATGATTGGATGTTAATTAATTAAGTTATGTTTATTTTCCGTTGCATTGTGTTGATATCAGTCAGTCACAGCCGGACCCGATCAACAGGGTGTGACAATATTGAAGTAAATTTAATTTAGAAACGAGTTGGCTCTATTGTAATCTATATGTCATCACTTCGCGTACGATACGACGGCAACACATGGCGGGTAAAATACCTTGTTATGTTTTAATTTCATTGTTATGACTCAGGGTTGACGAAATGCAATCTTTCACCAAGTGTGTCTTCTGTTTTGACCTTGTATGCTCGTATAAGACGTGTATAAGCCATATACATATAAGGCTCTATTATACATTTTATAGGCCCTACTCATCTTTTTAATCCCCTTCATACTACTTTAAATGCTCGTATAATATATAGATGTACCTAAACCTTTAGGTCTTAGCCCCCCTTCACTTCATCTAGACGTTACTTCACACCTTTCACTCCATCTCACCCTAAATAAATGGTTTAACCTCTCTAACTCCACCTAACCCACTTTTTATTTCAATATTACACTCATTGACAATCTCCTTACACTTGTTAACAAGTTGTCACCCCTCATTAATGCTCCTAACGTCCAAGGCGGAGTGGTGTTTAACGCCTGTTAAGGCCACGTAGGCACTAACGACAAGGTGCCTTAGAGTATACCGCAGTACCATACAACTACCTTTTCATTTATACACATATTAGTTAAAGTTAAATAACAGCATATAATTAGCTTTTTAGTTTAAAATAAAAAACAACTAAACACATTTACTACTCCTTGTGTAAAGGGCTTTTAAATCATACCATTGAGCTACCAATTTAGATGATATTAATTTTCTTTTAGAATTACAACTGCATATAATATATTACATCAATCAATTATAAGAGTAGCTTCGACCATTAACATACAAGAGCAACATCACTACTCTAACAGTCTAACCCCACCAAATTAATTTTTTAAACAAGCTCCACATTTTTAGGTCAGAACTAATCAAACCATGTTTAAACAGATTAAATAATATTAGCAAAATCTGGAGCCTTTACTTGGGGAGGGACACAAAATGTCAGAAAAGACCCCACAACTAAATTAATCAATTTTGACCAGAGTCAAATAAATCCATAGATTCATGCAATGATGCTATATTAATTGTACTTTATATGTATGAGCCTCTACGTTTGTACGCTATGCAATAGTACTTGTACCTAACCTTTATACTTTACAATCTGCCACTGTGGGAGTCGGGCCCCTTCAACCGGGGACGAATGTCAGGTCATGTTAACACACTCTTTCATGGTTAGGGGTATTCTCGTCTTTTCACCATCAAACATCACCTCGAAATTGATGACTGTTTTTTTTACATTTCTCAAAATATATTAATAATTATATATTCAAGGCTGTTGTTTATTGTGTTTATGATGTTGCTTTTGATATGTAAGTATTTCTTTATTTCTTATCGAATTAATTTTAAAAATTACTTAAATTATTTCTTTTAAGAATTTTATTTTTCATAGATATATACACCTTAAATTTTATAAACAAAATTAAATATTAACGTGTATGTATATTAAATAATGAAATTTGTAACATCACTTAACATTTAGAACCCTTTTTAGTTTATAAAAACGAGTCAGCTTTTATATCTTTATGATGTCACTTGTATGGTCTCAATTCTCAAATATACATTATAAATGTGTTATTTTGTATAGACGTGTTAACTGCTAGCTATTATATATATATATATATATATATATATATATATATATATATATATATATATATATATATATATATATATTGTAAGGTTTCACATAAGATCATTATCAAAATTTTCTCTTTTAATCTCAAGGTATTGAAGTACACCAATAATTCAAAGAAATATTGTAGATCACATTTTGTGTTTCTTTTACAGTTTGTTTATATGATATTATATTTGGTGTCAATTATTATTCATATGTTATTTCATTTTGTAATGACAATATATCATTTGAAAGAAAAAGACAAGAGACAAAGAAGTTTGCTTTGGAGCAAATCTACCAAAGAAATGGGTTTGTGGGGCAAAATAAAGGGGTAAAATGACACTTTACCAAAAGAGAAGAAAGGGTAAAAAGGAGAAATGACTTGTGGGTTTTCATTTAGCCAAACACCTACACCTAAAGTTTCTCACAAATAGAGAAAAGAACCTTCTTTTGGGTATTGTAAACACGCCCCTTGAGTCTAGTGGAACTATAAATAAGTCATTTGGTTTAATAAATCTAATAAAGCGGAGAAAATAGTTGTAGTGATACAAAAAAAAAAAATTCAATTATTGTTTGTAGTAGAGGTTTTCAAATAGTTCTTACTAAAAGAAGTGTCTAACTGGAGCTGCTAGTATGTTTTACAAAACCAAAAATTAAACTAACTGGATTGCTAGGTTTAATCAAAATCATTTTCTAATAGTTTGCTTTCATTAACTTTTTTAAATAATATGACGATCATTTACTGGTATACATATACAAATTTGCACACTCTAGAAAGAAACCTAAAATATATAAGAAAACTTTTTGCAATTGTTCTGGTTAACATGGTTATCTTCAAAATTCAAATTGTAGATTGAATCACTGAATAAAAGTTTTCAAACCGTATACTTAAACCAAACCATGTGAACCTATAACCAAATGGTTTTGCTTTGATTTAATCGTTCATTCAATATGAATGGTTAATAATTAAAGGTGTTCAGCCATTCTTTTAACGAAATCCGTAGGATCAAGGGGGTTATCCTCGTGGTTAGGCGATGTGACCCTCAATCAAAAGATTAAAATTTTAAATCCCGCAAGATACAGGCTGCGGTATACGAAATTGTTATTTAATAAATTTAAGAATCGGTGAGATTTAGAAAATTCATAAGTTAAAGGAATTAAAGTGTAAATTTTCTATATTATGTATTGAAGATGGTTCCCTTTCTAGTGTGGGGTTTTCAAGATGAGACAAAAATACCCATCAACACCCACCCCTTTAAAAGTTAAAACCCACCCCCTCCCTTTGTTGTAATGTTTTCTCTTCTTGATTTTATCGATTATTACTGCTACTCAATAATATTCTATTTTCTTTTCTTTTACTGCAAAATCATCATCATCTTCATCTTCTTCAAATCGACCCAAATGCACACCAAAAGCTTCTTGAGCTCCAGAGGATTCCAATCTTAAAGTAGAAGCAAAAAAACCCAATTTTCTCCTCGTTTTTTGGGGTCTTTTTCATGATTCAGGGCCACCGGTGGCGGCGGCGGCGGCGGCGGCGGCGACGACGGTGGTGGTGATCATGGTGGAAAGTGACGGAGTAAAGTCTGACATTTGACATGAAGAGGGATGTTTGTTACTTACTGCTTCTTTCCAGTTGGTGGTCATGTAAGATATCAGATTCTGTTGCTGGTGGTCGTCGCCGGCGGAGGTGGTGGTCGACGGTGGATGTGACGGTAGAGTAGAGGGCATTTTCGTCATTTCACTTAGCGGCGGCAGTGATGGCGACGGTGGCGGATGTGATGCGACGTTTACGACGTCGTGTGATGTGAAAAGAGGCTACTGCTTCTGGTGGGCAAATCTTTGAAATGTTATTTCTTCCGGTGAAGGTGATCCGCCGGCAGCGGCGGCGACGGTGGCGGTGACGGTGGCGGCGACGGTGGCGTGGTGGTTGTGGTGGCGGTGATATTGGCGGGGACGGCTCAATCTAGACTAATTTGATGTTTACCTTAAATTTTTTTTTTAAGATTTGATGTAATTAATTTGTTTATTTCAAGATTTTTGGTTTTCTAACTTATTATTTGGTTCCTATAGTTTTGTAATTGCCATTTGGTCCTTGAACATTGTAGAGATGATGACATTATGCCCTTGGCTTTATGTATATTTTTCTGTGGGTGGATAAAAACCTAGACGTAATTCTATTGTCTATTGGAGATGTACATCAAATGATATCATTTTAACACGTTAAGTACAATGTTATGACTTGTATATGATATGGTAGTATAGTGCACACTATGAAATGATGTTAATAAGCATTAATGTTTCTGTTATATCGCATTTTATGATAGTGATAATCACTATCGTGTCTTCGATATATTGCAAAATAATTGCAAAATAATGACGATCCAATTTTAGGGCAACTTATGTCGTGGACTTAGGGTGTAAAGAGGTGTGACATATCAAATTATAGAAAACCATATATTAATCAAATGTAAAGAGTTGGGGCACATCAAATGTAAGGATGAGACATGCACTTAGAGTTTGATGGGAGGGTGAAAAACTCTAGGTCTGAAATGAGTCTTTTCCCGATTGAAAGAAAAATAAACTTTACTTTTTATTTGTTAATGAAAAATATAGCATAACATTGTTTAGAAAACAAATAACAAAAAGGATGAAATACATATTAAACAAAAAGATAAATGACTTAAAACCAGTATCTTCAGAATCTTCGGTTGCAAGAATAGAACAAATTTAAACATTAAGTTAGGCTAAGGATATAATTCGTATTCGTCACGGTCCCTTAAAAAACTTTCACATCTCCACTAGATGACACATCTATATTTAGGATACAACAATCGAAACAGTATTTGTATGACAGAAGATGAATACAATATCACCGAGCCTTTTTATGATGATCGTTTGTGGAAAAAAGAAAGCAGTGAAGGAGCATGCCAACAAAAAGAGACATCGTCTCTTGAAATGGAACAAAGAGTTCTCTCTATTTTTTTAATATTATTTTTTGAATCTCGTGTGTCTTAAGTTTCCAACATTCATAGTTTTTATATCACGACTAAAAAATGAATCAATTAACTTTTTTAATAGGCATACCACACGAAACTATATAACGTTTTTTAATTAAAATTAACTAATCTAAAATAGCAATAACGAGACTACTCTAAAAGAGACCCCAGATCTAAATAGCTAATTTGCTTAATTACTATTAAAGAAACCGGTCATTTTTCATGATAGTGGTTACAACAATTTGCAAATGTTCAGCAAAAACCTAACAATACAATTGTTTAGTGACAACTTACGCTTCAGAAGCTACGTTCTGAACTTAGTGTAACACCCAAATTAGGTTAAAATTATAAAATGTGCTAATTGTGTCGGTTAGAAGTGCAAGGGTGTAAAACTTAAGTTATTCTCTGAACTTGGGTAGGAAGTTTGAGGAGTTATATAACCAAAACCCACTACAACAAATTCAGTTACATATTTTTCATCTGGCAAACTCAGAGAGAAGAGAATCCTAATAAGGTCAAAGATAAATCGATTTAGGTAAATGTTATTCATTATTTTACGTTTCATTGATTAAAACTATTCTTCATATTTGGTTTGGGTTTCGTATGTGTGTGATATTGAGCCAAGTCACAAGAGAGGGATAAAGTCCTGATTGAGGGTGGTTCGATGTGAATGTAATTGATGTGCTTGGAGTTATATATAAATATTGATGATTTTTTAAAAATACAATATTCTTCGTTCACCTACTACATATTTAAGGCAAGTGCACCCAGCATATGTATAGTAAAGCTTAGGCAAGTTGCCAAGTATCATTCATGTAACAAAGGCTCTCAATAATCAATGTCGGTTACTGTTCAGTTAAATCCAAAATATGTGCATGTAAATGATCAACTAAATGTTAAAGTAGCAAAACAAAAGTATATGCAAATAAACATCAATCACAAGAATGAGTTACATGGGTTTGAATCCTTAAATGATACAATTAACTTCAATGTATGGATTCTCAAAAGATCATTATGTATAAGTAGAAATGGCTTCAACTAAGGTTACCAAATCATACGCCTTTTAGGAAAGTTGCCACGAGTATGACATGACAACCACCTAAAGTTCTATGAAGTGCAATGATAATGCATGTGTTAGTGTCATAAAATGAAGTGACTCCGGTTAAGATTATCAACCCCACAAACAATATTGGAAAGTTGTCATGATTGTGACATGACATCCACTGCAATGTTGGAGCTAAAGTATCAAGTGCATAATTTATTTATGAAGTTTGTCGCACTAGTCACTATGGATCCCTTGGTTTGATACTATCTTTCCAAAGGTAGCGGTAGTGATACAAACGAAGTCCTTACACTTTGAGTATACTACCTCTCCAGGTATGGCAAGAACTTCTAAAACCAAATACACAAATCATAACTTTTAATTCCCATTCCAGCTAGTAGGTTAACATGTTTCTTCTACATAGATATAAAAATATAAAGGTTTGAATCAACAAACATAAATTTAATGACTTACTTCAAAGGTTTTATAAGCTTACTTACAATGTAGAAAGATCATCACTGGAAGACACCAACATAAACCATAATAAAATCCATACATGGGAGTAGAAGATCAAATAACATTAATCTCACCCAAGTAAGTCAAGAACACTAGCTAAGCATAACAATATATAAAAACAACAAATATTAAACATGCATTAACATAATCAAACATTATTATAAGATTTAAAAGTTGTTGAATAGTTCTTGATTCTTGGAATTAGAGATGAATGCTACAACTAAGCTAACCTATTGAAAATTACACTAATAAAACGAGATGGAGTGGTGTGGTTGAGCTAGAAGAGGTCCCTTAAAAATGATCCAAAAACTGAATTTATAGGTTATGTAGAAGGTGGGGTACAATTTCGTAGTTGAGTATGACTTTGCCCCACTACCCTGTATGTAATTGTTTTTGACATAGTCATTGACCATAGGGGGCTTGGTATATGAAGCATGGGGTGTGGTGTACCTCGAGGCACGAGGGTGTGGTACTTGCAACACGGGGGCGTGATCATCAAGGATAATTTGTAGTCTAGTGTTAGGGCTTGGGGGTGTGCCTAATGAGGCATGACCCGTGCAGACCGCCTGTCTTAATCATTTCTTCAATTTTCATTTGTTTTTTGCTTGGTTGATCATCAATACGTTAATTGATCATGAAAAATTAAAATAAATTAATTGAGACTCAAATATCCTAAAGTTTTCAAAGAATCAATTAAAAATGGGATGAAGTTAATCCTTCTACTTTAATAAAAGGGTAACTATAAAGAACACATGTCAACATCATATTTATTCTCACAAAAATTTTTGCGCTTCTCACTCTTATTAAATAATTATCTTAATTACAAATACTATTATTTAAGTCTTTTTTATATCAAAATTGGTTTTCTAATAATTTAAGAAATATATCTTTTTATTAATGTTATTTCTAAAGAAATAATTTTTATAAAATAATATTTCTTTTCTAAATCATTAAACTTATTTAAATATATGAAATATTTTTAAATTTAGTTTTTAAAAAGTAAATTTTATATAAACCAAAAATAATTAAAAATAAGAGTTATAATAAGGAAATTTATAAAAATGTCAATTTTTAAACAAAATGTTTGATTATTTAAAAAAAAAAAATTAAAAAGTTGATATTATTGTTTTATTACTTATAGTTTTTACTCATACGTAATATAAATCATATCTTATTTTATTATATCGTTTTATAATTAAGTAAAATTTTATTATATTTAATATTTTATTTATTCAGCCCGTGTAGTACACGGGTTTGCTAAAGCTAGTGTTAAATATATGTATAGTTTTATGCATATCTACATGTGAAAACACTATTACATAAGGTAATGTAATATTTATGAAATAATTATTTATCCAAGATATATTAGTTAGGTTAATTATACATAAATTTGTTTAGAACATATTATTAAAATTTGTAAACTAATATAATAAAAGTAAAGTTTTAATTTCATATATATATATATATATATTAGTTAGGTTAATATAAATTGTTTATTAAAATTTTTTTAGAACATATTATTAAAATTTGTAAACTAATATAACAAAACTAAAGTTTTAATTTAATATATATATATATATATATATATATATATATATATATATATATATATATATATATATATATATATATATATATATATATATATATATGTTATATAAAATTTGGATAATGTTGATTAACTAAATTGTTAGTTGATAATTATCAAAATCAATTTAATTTTTAGTTAAATATATTTAATGTAATTTCTAGATAATTAAAAGGAATATACTTGTAACTGACTAAACATAGTAAATCCTAACTTCGAAAACAAGTTTAGTGAGTTATAAATAGATGAAGGTAGGATTAAATACCCCACAATGGTTTTAGAGAGTTGCAAAACCCTAAAATCCCACACCCCAACTCTAACAAACTCCATCTGTACGTAGTCTCCTGCCACCATACATTATCACCAGCTACCATCAAATGACCCGAGTCCCGTTCTACCATCGCCACTTTTTCCGCCACCATCGTGGTTATTGCCGTAACTTCTTGCAAAGGAGAAACCAGTGGGCTTAGTTTATTGGTTTTATGTGTCTTGTGATAGACCTAGAAGTATTTCTGGGTTCGAGTTTTGGTTACTCATGTTTTCTGTTACAAGGTCTAGCAACTGGATTTATTGATCTCATGGTGTTTCATATTTGGTTTAGCTGATTCTACATGTGAAGGTATAACAATATACTAATTATTGGTTATGTTTTATTCTATTCGGTTTTGCATCTGGAATTCTTATGGGAGATCTTGGATTTTTTTTCTTAGACCGGTTTGTACAAACGCTTACGCGACATTAAACACAATTTTAAAACTTGATTAAAACGGTGGCATTGACGACAGTAAGGGCCGGAATGGTATTCGATTGGGCATGAAGGTGCATACAACTCTTCTGCAATGTTGTTTAAAATTTTTAATAATATTCACTAATTTAAAGCAATGATCTCATAAATAAAAGACCAAAAATAACCATATTTCTGGCAAATTTTTCCTTCAAGGCTTCGAGTGCTCTGCGTTAAGGTCTGAAAAGTTAATAAGTCCTACTCATTAGGATTTGAAATCGTCCTACTTTTTTTATTTAAATAAGAATTTTTCTCATGGAAAATCTTTGTAAGTAAAATTAAATTAATCAAACCTTTATATCATGGCCATGACCTCATCCATAGATGTGCTAGGGTGTTTCCCTTTATTCCTTTTGATTGGGCATTGAAATTCCAATCGATTAGTCAGTCTTGGAAGTGTTGAGGTCAACATTTCAACGCCTGTTTGAAACATGTCGTGTAGACAATTCTACCATCTATAGTGACCAAGGTCATCAAGACAGTTAAGGATGGGGAAGATAATGAAAAAAAGAGAAAGAGGAGTTCTTCTAAGAGGGGGAAAAAGGAAGGAAGATCTAGAGAGGGAAAACAACTAGAGTCTGAGATGGTTGTTTCTAGTGATGTGGATGAAAAGTTGGTGAAGGAAATTGCAAAAGGATGTAACTATAAAGCATTCCACAAATGCAAGCCTCCAACTTTTGATAGAATTTATAATGCTGATGCATCTTACTTATGGATAAGAGAGATGGAAGCTGTGTTGGATATTAGTAAGTGCCGAGAGGATTGACATGTGAAGTTTGCTACTTATTTATTTGTGGATTCAGCCTTATGCTGGTGGGACAACATTATCCAGGCTGAGGGTAGTAGGGCAATAAGTATGATAAGGTGGGCTGAGTTGAAAAAGCTGGTGATTGAGGAATTCTGTCCTCATAGGGAATTAGGCAAGATTGAGAGAGAGAGAGTTTTTGCAGTTTGAGGCGAAACCATGACTCATCTACAGTACACTACTAATTTTAATGAGATTGTAAGACTTGTTCCAGAGTTGGTCACCTAGTGTCGAGGAAGATCAAAAGATACATCCAAGGGTTGCTAGTGGATATTACAGACATGTGATCGCTGCCCGACTAGGTTCGTTTAGGTCGATGAGTGAATTGGCAGGAAAGATCTATGAGCGAGAGGAGGTTCGAGTGGTGGAGGCCAAGAAGAAGTAGGCATTGATAGGAATAGGAATGGGAAACAGTTTAGAAGCAATAGTTTTGTATCTGGTGGAAAGAAAGCAAGGGTGGATGACCGAAAAATGATGACAGAAGGTACGGGGGGAAAGCAATGCAAGAAGTGTGGGAGGAATCTTGCGGGTGAATGCAAGTGGGGATCAAATATGTGTTTCAAGTGTCGGAAGTAGGAGCATATGGCAAAGGATTATAGGGGTAAGCAAATGTTATAGCTGCAGAAGAATGGGTCACTAGAATAAAGAATACAAGGAGCCAATGGCAGAAAATTCTAAAGCAAAGAAAGGAGCAGAAAAGGGCAGAAGGCTAAAGCAAGGGCCTTCACTATGACTAGGTTAGAGGCTAGAGTGGACTTCGATGTTGTGTCACGTACATTTCTAGTAAATCATGTTTGTGCCTCTTTACTCTTCGATTCCAATGCTAGTAGGAGTTTTATCTCTGTTGCATTCTGTGACAAGTTGCTTGCAAGGAATAGAAAAATTGATGAATCCTTTGATGTAGAAACTGCTATTGGTAAATCCATAAGAGTGTTTAAGGCTATAGATGATTATGGTATAGAACTGGGAGGCCATATGTTCTCAACTAAACTATTCCTTATGACTTTAGGATGATTTGATGTAGTCCTAAGGATGGATTGATTATCCTCTTACGAGGCTAATGTTGTTTATCGCAAGAAGATGATTCTATTGGCCGTGCCAGATGGTAGTTTTGTTACAACTTATGGGGATAGAGTTTGTTTGGTTCCAAAGGTGATTTCCATAATCACTGTTGAGAAGCGTCTAAAATGTGGTTGTGGTGCTTACCTGGCATATGTGAAAGACGTGGATGCAATGGAGCCACAATTGTCTGTGTACCGGTCGTTCATGACTTCCCTGACATCTTTCTCAAGGATTTGACAAGTGTGCCACCCGACCGGGAGCTCAGCCCGTGGCCAAGGCGTCGTATCACTTAGCTCCTTCTAAGATGAAGGAATTGATGGCTCAATTAAAAGATCTGTTAGATAGGGGTTTCATTCGACTAAGTATCTCTCTATGGGGTGCTCCGGTTTTGTTTGTGACGAAGAAAGATGGTAACATGAGGATGTGTATTGACTATTATGAGTTCAATAAGCTAACAGTGAAGACTCGATACCCGTTACTAAGGATTGGTGATCTGTTTGATCAAATTCAAGGTGCTAGTTGGTTTTCAATGATAAATCTTAGATTTGGTTACCATTAACTGAAAGCGAAAGAGCAGGATATTCCCAAGACAAATTTTGGTACGTGTTATGGACACTACAAATTCCTTGTGATATCCTTTTGTTAACCAACACGCCAGCTACTTTTATGGATCTTATGAATCGTGTATATCGACCAATGTTAGATAAATCGATGATTGTGTTTATTGATGATATACTAATTTACTCAAGGAGTGAGGAGTATGTCGATCATATCAGAGAAGTATTGGAGACATTTAGAAATGAGAAATTGTATGTAAAGTTTAAGTGTGCATTCTAGTTATATGATGTCCCATTTGTTGGCCATGTGATTAATCCTGATGGTATCATGGTGGGAACCCTGCTAAGGTGGAAGCAGTAATACAATGGAAATCCCTAAAGATACCAACCAAGATTTGTAGTTTTTTGTGTTTGGCGGGTTACTACAAGAGATTCATTTAAGATTTCCCAAAGTAGCTCCCCCTTTTACTAGGTCGACTAGAAAAGATGTGACATTTAAATGGGGTAGGTATCACGAGGACACATTTCAAGAGTTAAAGACAAGGTTAACCTAAGCTCCTGTTTTGACATTACTTGAAGGGGACGATGATTTGGCGATTTATTCTGACGCCTCATATTCAGAGTTGGGTTGCGTGGTGATGCGACGAGAAAAAGGTCATAACCTATGCTTCTAGGCAGTCGTCGGTTCATGAAATCAAATACCCTACGCCTGATTTATGATTGGCCACTGTATTTTTTGCATTGCAAGTTTGGAGGCATTATTTATATGGAACCAAGTGCACTATTTTCATAGATCATAAAAGTTTTAAGTAATTCTTCAAACAGAAAGATCTCAATATGAGACAGAGGAGGTGGTTGGAGTTAATTAAGGACTACGACCGTGAAATTCACGGTAAAGCTAATAGGGTTGGTGATGCCCTGAGTCGTAAGAAAAGGCCCGAACCAATCCCGATATAGGCTTATCAATTGATCGTGACGCCTGATGTTATTGGACATATTAAAGAGTTCAAAGATGAAGCCCTGAAAGAGGATTGGATTAATTTCGAAAGTTGAAGGGACAAACTTCTGATCTAGGAGAAGATACCGTTGGTGTTAGGACCAAATCGAGACAAATATGGATTTCTTATTATGGGGATTTAAGAGGAAAGATTATGGATGAAGCTAATAAGACTTGGTATTCTATTTATTCCGGTGCTATGAAGATGTACCATGATTTGAAAAAGGATTAATGCTGGCTAGGGATGAAGTGGGATGGGGCTGAGTATGTGAGCAAATGCCTGACTTGCTTGCAAGTGAAGGTAGAATATCAGAAGTCATACGTGAAGATCCAACCCTTGGATAATCCTAAGTGGAAATGGGAATACACTACAATGGATTTCATTACGAAGTTGCCTTGTATGACAAAGGGCCTTGTTGCGATTTGGGTGATTGTAGATCGTTTGACAAAGAGTGATTATTTCTAATAGAGTCACTCAGTTTACATCCAAGTTTTAGAAGATGTTTTATGATGCAATAGGGACGAGGTTGCACATCAGTACCACTTACCATCATCAAACAGTTGTCAGCCATAGAGAGCAATTCAGACTTTGATAGACATGCTTAGAGCATGTGTGATTGATTTTAGAGGAAGTTGGGATGAGTATTTAACTAAAAGGACTAAGAAAGATTCTACAAACTTTTATCACCTTTGTTTATTGCTTGTTATTATTTTTTAGTTAAATAACCTTTATGGTAGGTTTATAGTAAAATGAGTATTTAACTAAAAAGACTAAGTAAGATTCTAGGCTTAACATGCGTCATTTTATTGTTTTTAAAGGGAAGAATATTTTGATTGTTGTGTCAAATATATTAAATCATTGTGTATAATACGTCTGGTTATTGTATTAAACGCATTAGATCATTGTGTCTAGTATGTCGTATCATTTATTATATGCATTCATCATTGTTTTTATGTTTTAGATAATTTTTGGTTATTTTTGATATGACGTTTTATATATTATATAAACTTGTTATTTTATTATTGAATTTTATAATTAGAAGTAAACTAAAATATTATTTTATCAATGTATTTTTTAAAATTTATAATAAAAAATCATAAAAAATGTTCAGCAATAACGAGCACAAAAAACATAATAATACATTTATCATGTGTTTTATGTTTTATTTGATTTTGTGTTATTTTATCATTTTTATAATGCATTAGATAAAGTAGTTATTTTATCATTATATTTACATACTAGAAGTACGCATCAATGTTATTTTACAGTTGTGTTTTTCAGAATTTTTCATTAAAAAAAACACAATGGTGTTTAAAAAAACATAATGATGAGCAAAAAGATACATTCGTTTTTATGGTGTAATTTTTATAAAATACTAATGTCATATATAAAATTCAGAAACATTTAAAAAAAATAAGGGGATATGATAAAAATTCAATAAAAATGACTATGTTTAAAATAACATTCGAATAATTTTTTTTTCTAAAATTTGATTTAATAATTCATTAAAAAGATGGATTATCAAGATCTTTTAATACTTTTTAAATGGAGCACACTTTATATTTAAACTATAACATAATTTCTAAATAAATATTATTTTGAAATTCTTGTAAAGGCATGTAAATAAACTGTAGATCTTAGGTGGGTGCCACAAAGATTTAACATGCGACAAATTTAAAATTTGACAATCCATATCAACACACGGCACGAATTATGATCAGCATTGAATGTTGTACTATATTTCATTTATTGTTGTAATTACAAATATTAAAATAATTCAATTTACGTTTATTTTTTTACCCGAGCGCGAAAACAAAATGTATACTGTATGCATACTTTACTCGTAAATCATCACAACTACGCTCTATAGAATTTAAACCGAAAATCTTTAATCTATCATCATGATAACACCTTAAAACTTTCATCTTTATGTTTGCTATTTGAATGCAATAACTATGCATTTATACATTCCCAGATTTAGCGATTTATATTCGAAATTTGTGGTACGTGTAATCAAATAAAATAAGCAGATTGAATTTTAGTAATCCAAACTATTAATAATTGGTTAATAATAATTCATACAATTAATTTATCTTGTAACGCTTCTTCCTTTTAGTTTTATTACCAACGACAAACCTAATAGCGTAATTATCATACACTCACATTCGATTTGTGTTTATTTTAGCCTCGATTTAGCTTGTACGTATTTTCATTTCGTTCATAATCATTATTACGAATGAAATCGAGTGCAAATCAAGCGTAAATTTTTAATAATTATGTTACCAGAACTATTTTTGTTAACAAAAGTAAAAGTCGAGATTATTACCGACTAAATTAATGGTATGAATTATTATCAGCCAGTAACTAATAATTTAAATTATTAAAATCCAAGTTACCAATAAAATAACATGAAATAACTATCAACTATGATGAGAAACTACCATAATATCAAAGTATGAAAAAAGTTTAGAAAAAGAGAAAAAAAATTTAGAAAAAGAGAAATTTTTTATTTTATTCATCAAATGCGTGGAACAAATGAGACAATGTCAGGAACTCTTTCATTGTGAACACTTTATGTTTATTTGAGAGAGATGATCCCTACCAAGACTACAGAGAATTAATATAGATGGTCACTGCTATTTTAAGTGAGCATATATAGTGGTGATCACTGTCATTACTATTTTTCTTAAAAACCTTTTAAAAGAAGAGAAATTCTCAAAATTTTCATTTTCCCTTCTCTTTCTTCTAAAATGTACCTCTCATAAATTTCTTCGCAAAACAATTCATCTGGACAACGCGTCAACGTCTCCACAGAAAAATAAATTTGTAATGAGTGATAAATTTCAATTCCTTTGTGTTTTGTCACTAAAAATAAATTTGGAATTTAAATTCACTTTTTAGATTCCAATTCTATTGAATTTCAAATCCTTTGAAAAATATTGAATTCCAAATACAATTCCTTCTAATTTCAATTCAAATTTCATTTTCAACAAATTTCACGAATCAAACACCCCTAATTATCTAAATAGAGATTTTACGATGAGCTTCACCAACGCCACCTTTCTAGTTAATTTTTGATCTCTCATATATGAAATATGTTAAAAGATATTAGAGATTGTTTAGAATATGACGCTTAAGAGGGTATGTCAAATTTGGGAAGAGGTCTTGGTTTTCAAAAAAATGATGGATTTTCCATGTTTGGTTGTATCGTGCTTTCGTCGTACATCGACAACACTTTGTTTTTTGTGGTTGAAATTTGGTATTTTCTTGTGTTTTTGAAGTTTTTTTTTTCTTCAAATCAATTGAGTGAGGATTGACATCTAGAAAGTATCAAAGCTGACCATTTCCTTAGGAAGAATGTTCAAACATCCTAAGTATAATTTTAAAATAAAAAAATAGTCTTATATCAAAATCATCATATGAAAGATTCTTTCAACCAATTTGTTTTACACTTCCCTGTTATAAAAATACACCATCTTTTTATATAAATTAATAATTATTAAAAAAAGTCTTTAACATATTTGATTGTGTTTTATAAAGATTCGATTCTATAAAACTCAATTTTTGTAATGAATACACTTAAAGGCTGATGCAACCAAAGAGCAAACAAAGAACAACCAAAGAGCTCTCAGCATGCACATGTGAAATACTAGAAAAGTACTTCGAAAGATTTGATATAACTCAGTGAATTATGCTAAGTATCAAATCTTCTGAAGCCAAAAGGCCATACCTTCCGAAGCCAAAGATGAAGTCTTCCGAAACTTCAAGGACAAAGTCTTCCGAAACTTTAAGGAAAAAGTCTTCCGAAGCCAAAGACTTTTTTTTTTCGAAAACAGAGAAGACATGCTTTCTCTGAATCACCTTTTGACAAAAGCTGATCCACTTTCCGCTACCACTTCTGAAGACTCACTAACCAACATGGTTTGGTGAAAAGTCCATGTTTTTGTCAACTATAGATTAAGGTCTTTTGTTTATAACTTTTCAACTATGTACTTTTATCCTTTTTGTAATATATTAGGATGTGAGCTATGGCATGTCATAGTCACTAGTCAAAAGACAATCTGTCTTTTGACTCTACATTGATCTTGTTGTCTAGATTAGTGTTTCCAGCTGGTCTTCATAGTATGGCCGGCTGTAAGATGTAGTATAAAGTATCTCAAGTACTTGTATCTTTAGATGAAGCTTTGTAACACTTGTAAGAACTTGAGAGCAATATACATTATTCTTGAAAACCATATTTGAGTGTTTTTGTTTATTGTTCTTGTTACTTGTGTTCACTGTTTCACTACTAACTGGTTCCCTATTTGATCTGCTAAGTATTCTAAATCTCTCCACCTTGTGAAACTTTGCATTGACCACCCTTCAACGGTCCTGCAATTGGTATCAAAGCATTTCAGGCTCTTGATTGTAAGATCTCACCATCTCAAATCACTTCAGTTTCACAAAACACTTATCAACTCAAATGGCAACTATCTCTAAGGATGATATGGATACCGGTACTATGATAAAGTCTCCACTGATCACTCCTGATGACTTTGATACTTGGTGCCAACGTATGGAAGGGTTCCTCAAGTCTCAAGACAGCAGGATGTGTAGATCTATTGATGAAGGACTTCACATCGCAAGCACCTCTTCAGCCACTGCTGGAGGTGGGATGATACCAAAGGAAATGGCTGACTACTCTGAAGAAGACTGAAAGAAAATAGATGTAGATCAAAAAGCCATGACCGCTCTTCCAACTGCTCTTCCTAACTCCATATACAGGGTCTTCAAGAAGTGCAAGACTGCTAAGCAGCTCTAGGATGCACTAAAGCTCATGTATGAGGGGTCTGAGGAAGCCAAGGAGAACAAGAAATACATAATGAAGCAGTAGTTTGAAAACTTCACCTACAAGACAGGTGAAACCATGACTCAACAATACTTTAGGTATGTTGAGATTATGGATACTCTAATGAATGTTGGAGTAAAATTTGAGAATAGGGACATAGTGAGGAAGTTCATGTTCTCTCTTCCCAGACAATGGACTCACTACTATGTAGCTATCAAAAGAACTGAGAACCTCTCTAATCTTACTCTCACAGAGCTGTATAGTATCCTTAGTGGTTACCAGATGGAGATGAAATTGCAAAATCCATCAAGAAGCTCTTCTAACAAATAGCAGAGTTTAACCCTTTATGTGGTTGAAAGGGACAGCATAGAACCACAACAACATCTCATCTGCTTCCCTGAAAACTCATAAAAGGTTCATTTCATCACCTTTCCTGAGACACCAAGGAAGTGCTACATCCAAGGAAGCCCATTCCAAGAGACAAGCTCTACTCAAGCCTTTGTGTCTGCTGATGAAAGCTGTGGTAACTTTCTCTTCACTCTTAAAGACTTGGACTGCATCCATCCAGATGATCTGGAGTATATGGAGATAGTCTGACAGATGGCTCTTCTCACTCATAAGGATAAGAAGTTCTATAAGAGGACAGGAAGAAAGTTTTCCAACAATATGGCTAGTGGAAAGTTTGGACTGAAAATAAAGCAAAGTACTATAGTGTTACAACTATAACCAAATAGGACACTTTGCTAGAGAGTGCAAAGCACCAAGGACAAATGGTGGCCAAGCACAATCCAGACCAAACTACATTGATGCAGCTCCAAGAACTGAGAAGCCAAGCCAACCAAAACCATGCTGCTATTTCTGTTGAAGAAGGAGGCTTTAACTACAGCTTTCAGGTAGAAGATGCTTCTCCAAACCAAGAACTGATGGCTGATCATGAAGAAGCCAAGTTATTAGAACATCTTTGTACAACTGAATGCATTGCTAAAGTTAACATGTACATGTCCTACAACTTGGAAGTGAGATATGACCTTGAGTCCTTAAATATTTTAAAAGCTGACTTTAAAAGAGCTGAAAATGACTATAAACTTACAATAGAAGATTTAGAGAAAACTATTTCAACTCTTAAGTATGAGCACACAAACTACAGAACTCAAATAAAAGATCTCATTACCAAGTTAACTGAATGCCAAGCTGAGCTTGTGATCAGCAAAGCTAAGGCATAAAAATATGTTCTTGAAGAGGAAACCATCCAGAACATAATATATTCATCCATGCATGCAAATTTTTTTATCAGGACAGACAATGATTGGGTTCAAGTAAGACAACTCTTCCTCACATATTGTTATCTTTAAGACCTCTTAGGTGTGGAATATGACACCTGGCATTTTCAGGTCACTTTCCGATCATCACAATCATGGTTTTCCAATCATACATTCATGTATTTAATATTGTTTACTTAAATGCGTCATTTATTGCACAAACATTCACGAACCTTTCATATAACGGTAATTCGGAGAATTGTCGGATCGCACGCGTGTCTGTCCCCGAGCGTTGGTGACTTGTCAAAATAGTTTTCAAACAATCATAATTGGTGTGAAATTATATGTTATATGATTATGTGATTAAATGTGTAGCTTGGTTGTGAAAATTGGGAATTTTCTGGCATTTACGTGTTTTTGTACATTTTTGGCTTTTAATGCCTAATTATTATAAATATGCCTTTGAACTAGTACAATGAATATTATTTCATGTTATTAATTATTGTTTGATATTATATAAGCATTTGGAGGTTTCGGTGTAGAAAAAGTTCAATCACGTAGCGTTAAAACGGTTTTTATAAAATACAGGGCCTTTCTTGTAAAAAAAAGTATAAAACCCAACCCCCCAACCCTAATCACCATTTGACCATCCCCTTCCCCTTTTCCTTCAGATTTTTTGCAACAAATCAAACACACACACAAAGCACACCTTCTTTGATCTTGTTCTTGTATGTTGGTGGTGATTTTCAACGTTTCTTGCATCAAACGCGTACTAGGGATCATCATCTAAGCATTTCAAGTAAGTTTTTATGTTTGATTTCATGTTCTTTGATCTTCATGATGAACATGAACCCTAGATGATCCAAACAAGTCAAAACTTGAAATTGATTGAAATTGATGATGAATTATGTTTTAGTATTCAATATAGTGATATTGGTATGGATTGGTTTTGATCAAAACCCGAGGCTTACTTATTAAGGAAAATTTAATTTGGGGCTTTCTTAGAAATCATATGATTTTGATGAAATTTAATTGAATTGATTGTTCTAGGATGTTAGTTGATGATCGTCGATGAAAATTCATGTTTCGAACTTTTGATTTTGGCTTAGTTTTCAAGTACTTTCCATTATAGGAAACTTTTTTGGGTAAGTTAGTTTATAGATGATGATTTATGCATGTGCGATGAGATGTGATAATTGTTATATGATGTTTAGGGCATAAGAATGGATTGGTAATAATCGAATGGTGAAAACACTTCGTATGAACATGCTAACTATTTATGGAAAATTTTATGACTCGATGTGTTATATGATGAATTTGATATGTGTAGAACATGTTATAGTGATGTGTTTGATGTTGAAATGATCATAGGAACATGTTAGGAGATTTGGATGAATGTTGTGCACCATGTGTTCTTACGTTTTAAATTAGGAAACTTTGGGAATGATAAAATTTCTTGGTTATGTTAACATGTTATGGATTATTGTCAGATATGTTACATGTATATTTGAGATGTTTGTTATGAAATGCTTTATAATCTTGAAATGGGTTACACATGTGTAACGATGTCATACTTTCCAAAAATAGAAACTTTCCAAATGAAACTGTATGTGAATCATTATTTGAGATATTTGAGCATGACTAAACATACTTTTACTTATTTGAATCACCAACAGGTCATTGGGTCAGTCGGGTCAACTTTGGTCAACAAAAGTAAACTTTGGTCAAAAAGTCAACTTGTCAAACATTTCTCGAACACGCTAACAATTACGTTGTTTGGTTCATCTTGACCATTATGTACACATACTCATGGACGTAAATTTGTTAGGTAATGATTAGCTTCCAGCTTTTACACTTCATGTATTCGTACGCATCTAAGGTGAGTCTTCACGGCCCTACTTTTACTTACTTTCCTTTTTGGGGTAGAAACATGCAAACTATTTTTATTTGGTTATGGTATTATTGGTATATCACCTGTTACTTTAGTGCAAAAATTATCACGTAAGTCCTTACACACTCGAACAGTTAATAACGAGCTAGCGAGGTAATTTTGAGTAGTACTACTGGGTTTGACAAACCCCACCCGCGTTAGTTGCGCTAACTCGACTGGAGGTGTTTCATTGACCTAGACATTTGCCATTTTTTTTATAAGACATGGTGGAAGGCAGAACAACTCACAAACAGTCAGCTTCAGGTCGAAACGCTAAGTAACTCGATATATAGGCTAGCTACCTATGGTATACCTTTGTTTACTTTTACCAGGCAAACGCTCAAGCATATTTACTGATTTAAACCTGTGAACTCACCAACCTTGTGTTGACACACTTTAGCATGTCTTCTCAGGTCGCTGGCACGCTTAAGGCTAGGGTTGCATATCTGAGGCTCATGCATCATCTTTTTCATTTGAAAGCAAGTTCATTTACATTTACTACTTTCATTGGGCGCCTTGTTTTGCGCATTTATTACTCATGGTTTCACAAACGTTTACGATTCTGCATTGATTATATTGAAAACTATCTTTTACTCTGATTTACGGTCAAACGCTTATTTTGAGAACGCATATAGTGTCGTTTGATATGACTGTGTCTGAGATCCTGGTTTGTCACGCGCCTCGTGGTAGAACCCCACCGGTGGATTTTGAGGCTGTGACAGATTGGTATCAGAGCCACTAGTTATAGAGAACTAGGATTGCATTTGCATCTAGAGTATAGACTTAGACACACACTACCAGTGCACATGCTATTATCTGTTACTGTTTTTCAAGCATACATATCATTTGCCGCACGCATAATGATATTGGATGACCACATCATCATCTACCCCGCTCATGTCACTAGCATCACCCCCAATCAATGAGGAGATTGAGGATTTTGTTCTCATACATTCTTCATCTACACTAATAGCCTCACCATTGAATCCGAATCAGCATCAGCCTGCTGATAACTTCAAACAACATGGAGTGTTGTTCAATATTCGAGTCACGGGGGATACACAACACTGGAAGTGATTACCTGATATGATTGCCAACTGAATTCCGGAGGAGCGCGTACCCCTTCCCCTTATTGTTGATATAACTGATTGTACTCCTGCATTATCACTTATACCTCATCTGACTGAGCGGTTATTCGTCGCCCTTATGGCAAGGTTAGATCAAATGATTCATAATGTACGTGAAGCACCCGGTGAGATCACCGAGATACCAGAGCATTAGACAACCATTAGTGAATATGTGGAAACAATCAAGGAAGGCATAGTGGAGACTGGCTAAAAACACAATACTATTGTTGATGTATTCGAGGAAAACACGAACAACCATAATTCACTAGATGGCATAGTCAAGTGAGCACTGGTTAAGATAAAACCCCTCGAGGCTACACTGCAGGATATGCAGCAGAGACTAGTATTATCAAAATTGAGAGAAGATGCCTGCTCTAAGGCCTTTTATTAGCAAGGAAAAGTGCTTGAAAGAGAAGGCTAGAAGGCTAAGCTATAGTTGCTACTACATTCGAGGAAGATCCGGAGGAGGAGTTCTATACATGGAATTAAGACTAGAAGCTTGAAAAGGAATTTAGGAACATTAAGATGATAGGGTCAGATAATAAGGAATATACGACCAATTTCCATGAGTTGGTTGCTTTATGTAATGGTAACTCTAATTTACAAGTGTACTGAGAAGTCAATTGACGGGATAGCACCTTAGATTTAAGCAAGGCTCATCGTCGTTGATCCTATAACCATTCAACACGCTATGAGGTTATCTCACAAGCTCACTGACTTGGTTGTGGTGTAGAGCACTCTGACTAAACATGACATTATTGATGGTTCATCTAATAGCAAGCAGAAATAGGATGGCATGTAGAGTAATTCATTCACCATCATGGCCAGTGTGATCATTATTATTGCCAAAGATATGACAGGATGGACCATGTAGCCAAAGATTTTAAGGGAGAGTCAACGATCAAGCAGCAACAAACCCTAGAAGCAATGACAAGCTGAAGCATCATAAGGTTGCTCTGAATGGAACAAAGATAGGCAAATCAAGTGAGATTACCCTTAATTGAAGAATAAAAATAAGGACAACAACAATGGAAACAAACGATGGATAGAGTGTCAAGGGTCGAGCCTTCGAATTAGGTCTGGCAAGGCAAGAAACAATCAGAATGTGGTTACCATTTAGCAAACTTCTAGATGTAGCTTCAACTCGAATGGAACCTAGTCACACTATACAATTAGCTGATGGTAAACTAATTGAAGCAACTCATATTTTGAAGGGATGTACATTAGATTATCCTGACATAAGACAAATATAGATCTTCATGTACCAGTTCATAGTGGTGAAGTCTTATATGTTAATGGTGATAAGAGAGTTGCGGTCTCAGACATCATTTCTTATGTGAAGGCCAGAAGTACTCACGCAAGGGTTATATTGCCATTTTAGCTACGATCACCAAGAAAGCAACTGAGGAAAAGAGGATCAAAGAGATCCCTATCATTCTTTACCTCCCCAAAGTTTTCATGGAAGATTTACCTGGTTTTTCCTAACACAGACAGATCAAGTTTCAGATCAGTTTGACACATTGAGTCGCACCTATTGCTAGAGCACCTTACAGATTAGCTTCGAATGAACTACCGGAACTATCTACGTAACTGCAGGAGCTGTCGGATAAAGGCTTCAACTGACCAACCTCATTGCCATGGAGAGCTCCAGTCCTATTTATCAAGAAAATGATAGAACTTTGTGTATGGGTATTGATTACCGTGAGCTTATCAAAGTAACAATTAAGAACCGTTATTCTCTTCCACGCAACGACGATTTGCTTCACCAGCTTCAAGGTCGATTTTATATCCCGAAGATAGACCTGAGGTCGGAATATCATCATCTAAGGGTCCGAGAGGATGACATATATAAGGTGGCATTCAGAACTTGGTATTGTTACCATGAGTTTCTGGTTATGCCTAGTGGGTTTTTACCAATGCACCCACGGTTTTCATGGATCTCATGAACCAAGTGTGTAAACCCCATCTGGACAAGTTTATCAATGTTTTTTCCGATGACATTCTAACATATACAAAGAATGAGGGGTGCATGAGGAACATGATTTTGGAACTACTAAAACAAGGATAACCGTATGCCATGTTTTTGAAGTATGACTTCTGGATGAAGTCTAAAATTTGGTTCATGTGGTCAACGAGCAAGGAATGCCTATTGTCCAGGAAAGAATAGAAGCCATCAAGTATTGGGCTACATCTAAGACTCCAACTAAGGTATGATTATTTCTCGTATTAGATTGTTATTACCAACGAATCATCAAAGGGTTTTTGAAGATCGCACAACCTCTTCCGGCATAACTCGTAAGGGCACTACAAAAAGTTAGGGTAACAAATAGAATTCCGCATTTCAAGTTATGGAATAGAAAGTTAACTATACCGATACTATCCCCATTAGAGGAAAACAGTTGATTTCATGGTATATTGCGGTGCTTCCATCCAAGTCTCAGTTGTGTGTTGACACAATACAGAAAGGTTTCGAATACGCTTCCTATCAGTTGAAAGTTTATATGAAGAACTACATGACACATGAATCAAAGTTGGGAGTCATTGCCTTGCACGCAAGATATAGAGGTATTACTTGTATGGTACCAAATGCATCATTACACCAATCACAAGAGCCTTTAGTATATCTTTGAACAAAAGAAGCTGAAGATAGTGTCGTTGGGTCGAGTTGGTGAACGACTATGCCAACGTGATGAAGTACCATCTGGGTAAGGCTAATGTGGTAGCCGATGCCCTAAATCGAAAGTAAAACCTAAACCAAAGCAAGTTTGAGCATTATAGCTTACCATTCACACCAAATTGCCTGATAAAACCCGTAATGCTCAACTTAAGGCTTTGAAGGGTGAGAATCTGAAGGCAGAGTCCATGCGAGACATGGAAAAACAATTAGTGATAAAATCCAAAGGAACTCATTATTTCATGAAACGAATATGGGATTTTGTGTATGGAAATTTACAAGAGCTGGGAAGAGATAAAGCTCATAAAATTTGTTAACCCATTAATCAAGGTATAGGTAAGACTCATGATTTGAAAGTTCTTTATTGGTGACAGAATATGAAAGGTGATATTTCCACGCATGTAAGCAAGTGTTTAAGTGTTTAACTTGTTCTAAAGTTAAGGTGGAATATAAAAGACAGTATGGTTTACTACAACAGCCGTAAAACTTCCAAAATGGAAATGGGAGTAGATCTCAATTGGGTTCAATGTGAAGTTACCTTGAACTTCAGCTGATGCGATACCATTTGGGTAATAGTAGATCGCTTGGCAAAATCCTTACACTTCTTTGGATATTAGAGAGACTAATTGAATTAAGAAGTTAACTCGCACCTACCTAAGAGAAAAAGTCTCTCGGTATAAGGTGCTAGTATTTTTTTTCATCATCTCCAATTGTGACACTAGATTTATTCCTTATTATTAGAGGTCAATGTAAAGGTCATTTGGAACATGGTTGGATAGGAGCACAACGTATCATCCGCAAACTAATAGTTAGAATGAGCGACTCAAACTCTAGAAGACATGTTGCGAGCATGTGTTATTGATTTAAGTAGTAGTTTGGAAACCCACCCACCCTTGATTAAGGTTTCTTACGATAACAGTTACCAACCGGCGATCAAGGCCGCACTGTTTGAGACACTCTATGGAAGTAAGTGTCGATCACCTATCTGTTGGGTAGAAGTTAAAGGAAAGTCAACTTACTGGTCTTGAACCTGTGCACAACATGATTAAGAAGATCTTACAAATTCGTAACCCCAGGGCAGCAGCACGTGACTGACAAAGGATTTACGCTAACACCAAAAACCCATTGAATACCAAATCAACAACAAGGTACTTCTAAAAGTGTCACCTTGGAAAGGTGCAAGTTGTTTTGGAAAAACGAGGGAAGTTAAACCCATGCTACATTGGATCTTTTGAGATAGTCAAAAGGGTTGGACCAGTAGATTAATAACTCAATTTTCTTAGAGAACTCAATAGAGTACATAACGTGTTACACGTTTCAGACATGAAGAAATGTCTTTCTGATGAAACAATCGTCATTGTTTTAAATGAGAAAAAGATGAACACGCAGCTACGATTCATCGAGGGACTAGTTGAAATCATGAACCAAGTGGTCAAAACACTCAAGCATAATTGTACCTTTACAGTTAAAGTTAGTTTGAACTCTAAATGTGAACCATAGTTTACCTTGGAACACGAGAATCATATAAAGGTAAAATACCTGTAGTTTACCTGTTCAAAATTTCAGGGAGAAATTCCTTCAACAAGGGGATGATGTGACAACCAGGAACTTTTTTTCCGTATTGTACCAGAGTTAGTTAAATTTCGAGACGAAATTTCTTTCAACAAGGGGATGATGTGACACTCGAAATTTTCAGGTCACTTTCCGATCATGACAATCATGGTTTTCCAATCATACATTCAGGCATTTAATATTGTTTACTTAAATGCGTCATTTATTGCACAAACATTCACGAACCTTTCATGTAACGGTAATTTGGAGAATTGTCGGATCGCACGTGCGTCTGTCCTTGAACGTTGGTGACTTGTCAAAATATTTTTCAAACAATCATAATTGGTGTGAAATTATGTGTTATATGATTATGTGATTAAATGTGCAGATTGGTTGTGAAAATTGGGAATTTTCTGGCATTTACGCGTTTTCGCGCATTTTTGGCTTTTTATGCCTAATTATTTTAAATATGCCTTTGAACTAGTAAAATGAATATTATTTTATGTTATTAATTATTGTTTGATGTTATATAAGCATTTGGAGGTTTCGGTGTAGAAAAAGTTCAATCGCGTAGCGTTAAAACGATTTTTATAAAATAGGGGGGCCTTTCTTGTAAAAAAAAAAAGTATAAAACCCAACCCCCCAAACATAATCACCATTTTTCCGTCCCCTTCCCCTTTCCCTTTAGATTTGTCACAACAAATCAAACACACACACAATGCATACCTTCTTTGATCTTGTTCTTGCATATTGTTGGTGATTTTCAACGTTTCTTGCATCAAACGCGTACTAGAGATTATCATCTAAGCATTTCAAGTATGTTTTTATGTTTGATTTCATGTTATTTGATATTCATGATGAACATGAACCCTAGATGATCCAAACAAGTCAAAACTTGAAATTGATTGAAATTGATGATGGATTATGTGTTAGTATTCAATATCGTGATATTGGTATGGATTGGTTTTGTGGAATTTTATCATTTTGATCAAAACCCGGGGCTTACTTGTTAAGGAAACTTTAATTTTGGGATTTTTTAGAAATTAAATAATTTTGATGAAATTGAATTGAATTGATTGTTCTAGGATGTTAGTTGATGATCGTCGATGAAAATTCATGTTTCGAACTTTTGATTTTGGCTTAGTTTTTGAGTACTTTCCATTATAGGAAACTTTTTTGGGTAAGTTAGTTTATAGATGATGATTTGTGCATGTGTGATGAGATGTGATAATTGTTATATGATGTTTAGGGCATAAGAATGGATTGGGAATAATCGAATGGTGAAAACGCTTCGTATGAACATGCTAAGTATTTATGGAAACTTTTGTGACTTGATGTGTTATATGATGAATTTTATATGTGCAGAACATGTTATGGTGATGTGTTTGATGTTGAAATGATCATAGGAACATGTTTGGAGATTTGGATGAATGTTGTGCACCATGTGTTCATACGTTTTAAATTAGGAAACTTTGGGAATGATAAAGTTTCTTGGTTATGTTAACATGTTATAGTTTATTGTCAGATGTACTACATGTATATTTGAGATGTTTGTTGTGATATGCTTTATAATCTTGAAATGGGTTACACATGTGTAACGATGTCATACTTTTCAAAAATAGAAACTTTCCAAAAATAGATTTTTGACATGAAACTGTATGTGAATCATTATTTGATCTATTTAAGCATGACTAAACATACTTTTACTTATTTGAATCACCAACGGGTCATCGGGTCAGTCAGGTCAACTTTGGTCAACAAAAGTCAACTTTGGTAAAAAAGTCAACTTGTCAAACATTTCTCGAACACGCTAACAATTATGTTGTTTGGATACAACGGGGTTCATCTTGACCATTTTGTACACATACTCATGGACCTACATTATTAGGTAATGATTAGCTTCCAGCTTTTACCCTTCATGTATTCATACATATCTAAGGTGAGTCTTCACGACCCTACTTTTACTTACTTTTCTTTTTGGGGGAGAAGCATGCAAACTATTTTTATCTTGTTTTGGTATTATTGGTATATCGCCTGTTACTGTAGTGCAAACATTATCACGCAAGTCCTTACACACTCGAACCGTTAATAACGAGCTAGCGAGGTAATTTTGAGTAGAAATACTGGGTTTGACAAACCCCACCCGCGTTAGTCACGCCAACTTGACTGGAGGTCGAATGAGTGTTTAATTGACCTAGACTTTTGCCATTGTTTTGTGATTAGACACGACGGAAGGCAAAACAACTCACAAACGGTCAGCTTCGGTTCGAAACGCTAAGTAACTCGATATATAGGCTAGCTACCTATGGTATACCTTTGTTTATTTTTACCAGGCATATGCTCAAGCATATTTACTGATTTAAACCTATGAACTCACCAACCTTGTGTTGACACACTTTAGCATGTCTTCTCAGGTCGCTGGCACGCTTAAGGCTAGGGTTGCATATCTGAGGCTCATGCATCATCTTTTTCATTTGAAAGCAAGTTCATTTACATTTACTACTTTCATTGGGCACCTTGTTTTGCACATTTAGCACTCATGGTTTCACAAATGTTTACGCTTCCGCATTGATTAAATTGAAAACTATCTTTTACTCTGATTTACGGTCAAACGCTTATTTTGAAAACGCATATAGTGTCATTTGATACGACTGTTTCTGAGATCCTGGTTTGTCACGCGCCTCGCGGTAGAACCCCACTGGTGGATTTTGAGGATGTGACATGGAATTTGTCAAGATGTGCTGCCCTCCATAGATCCCATTCAAGAAGAGGATGAAGATGAAGAGGAGATAGTGAAGGATGAACCTGAGGTGAGTGACAAGGGTTATCCTAAGAAGGGACACTATTCCCCTGGAGAGAAGAAATAACCAAGGATGACCAAGTCTGCAAGGAAGAACTTGATCAGGGCAGCCAAAAGAAAGTCAAAAAAAGCCTAAGAGATCAAGGCCACTTTTAACTCCAAGCAAAAGCATGTTTTCATTTCTGTTGGATTTGAAGTGGTAAAGACTGAAGACTCAACTATGGACTCTAGTACTAGGAGTTCTATTTCATGTCCAAATCATCCTGGTAAAAAGAAGAAGGCTGATAAAATATGCACCACTACTGCACAGCCTGAACCATCCAGTTCCAAGAGCAAGCCTCATCCCAAGAGGCCTGCTGCATCATCTGCAAAAGGTGAAGAAGGAAGTGGAAAGTGATCAAGCTCAGCCTCCCACTCAAAAAGAAGAATCTCAGAAGCATGCCAACTGAATGTATCATGTGTGGTAGTACTTCTCACTTTGCCAAGGATTGCATCTACAATCCCAAAAGTACTATCCACATGACCAAGTAGAAAACTTCTGAGAGGAAGAAAAAGATAGCTTCGGAAGGAAAATCTCTTCCTTTTAGAAGCTCCAAAGTGAAAAAGAAGATAAGGGAAGACATACCTTTAGAAGAAATTTCGGTCCGCTGCCGTGGATGCAAAAGCTTCCAAGGTACAGTCTCCAAAACTTCTAAAGTCATCAAATGTTTGGAAGACCATGTGACTGAAAGTTCTTCATCAACAACAGCAACTGATCATCAAAACTTGCATATAGGATCAATTACTGTTGCATTATCTTCTGTTCACTTTGACAAGCCCAAGACCAATGAGACTTGGGTTTCCAAATATAACTAACTATCTCTTTATGTGCAGGAACAGCTAAAGACTGAAGGGAATGTATAGATCATTGACAGTGGGCTGTTCCAGGCACATGACAGGCAATGGCTCTTTGCTTCAAAACTTTGAGAAAATTGAAGGAGGGCCAGTAGCTTTTAGAGGAGAATCAGGTGGTTACATCACTGGAAGGGATAGGGTCAAAAATGGTAAGCTCAGTATTGAGAAGGTCAACTTTTTCAAGGAGCTTGGGTACAATCTTTTGAGTGTATCCTAATTTTATGATCAGAGACACAACATGCTCTTCACTGAGAATGAGTGCATTGTTCTCAAGCCCGGGGTGGTCATTCGTCAAGAGCATATCCTGCTCAGAGCCCCCAGGAAAAAGAACATGTACAAGATGGACTTGCAGGAAACATCCCCTTCAGGAGAAGTTTCTAGCTTTCTATCTAAAGCCAATAGTTATGAGTCTTTCCTCTGGCATAAAAGAATGTGTCATGTAAACTTTAAAAATATGAATAAATTAATTAAGAATGATTTGGTAACTGGAATGCCAAAGAAAGAGTTTACAAGTGATGACCACTGTGTGGCATGCCTGAAAAGGAAGCAACACAAGGTGTCTCACAAGCCAAAGGAAATAAAATCCATCACTACTCCCCTACACTTCTTACATATGGATCTCTTTGGCCCCATTAGTGTAATGAGTCTAGGAAGGACCTCTTATTGCTTGGTGATCACAGATGACTTCATAAGATATACTTGGGTCTTCTTCCTTGGAACTAAGGATGAGACTCCTGAGGTCTTGAAGAGTTTCATTTTGAAAATTAAGAATCAATGTGATCACAAGGTCAAGATCATAAGATGTGATCGAGGAACCAAATCAAAAACCAAATTCTTGATGCATTTTGTGATGAAAAGGGTATTTCAAGACACTTATTGATCTGTAAGAACCATGTTATCTGACTCTAAATTGCCCATCACCTTCTGGGCAGAGGCAGTCAACACTGCCTACTATGTGCAGAACAAAGTTTTAGTAGTCAAGACTCATAGTAAGACAACTTATGAACTGTGGCACAAAAGGAGACCTTTCATTGATTTCCTCAGATTATTTGGATGTCCTTGCACCATCTTGAATACCAAGGATCAAATAGCCAAATTTGTTGAGAAATCAGATGATGGACACTTTATTGGATACTCTTCCTAAGCAAAGGCTTATAGAGTATACAATCTCAGAACTAGAGTAGTTGAGGAGTCAGCCAATACGACCTTCAATGATCACACACCCAGTATGAAAGGTTTTGGCCCTTATTGGCTATTTGATCTTGATTTAGTTACCAACTATTTTAAGAAATCTTATGAAGATGTTTCAGGATCTATAGGTACCTTATCAATAGGAGATTCTGATCCAAGATTTGAGCTAAGAAGACCAAGTGTTCAAACTATTTCAGCTCCAGTGGTAACTAGCCATGTAGCTAGAAATCTTGTCAGCACAACCATAACAAATTCTTCAGCTAATACATCTGAGGTGCCTATAAATTCCAGCATAGAGGCATAGAACTCAGATGAAAGAATTTTAAATGTAAGAGGAGATGGAGGTGGTGATAGTGATCAAGAATTCCTTAATGTTGATAACCACTCCATAGAAGACAACATCAATGATGTAACACACTCATTGGATCAAGTCTCACTTGATAAGTGTGTTGATGTGGTTAATGACTCTCAAGCACCAGATTTGAATTTCACCAATTTAGATCTCTCCAAACAATTTGTTGTGATTCCTCAACTGAGAATCCACAAGTCCCATCCTACCACACACATCATTAGAGATATTAAGACTGAGTGAGAACAAGAGGACAAACCCATGACAAAAATGTTTGTCTTCATTCTTGTTTTTTGTCCCAGATAGAGCCTAAGAAAATTGATGAGGCTTTGAAGGATGGAAGTTGGGTTGAAACAATGCAGGAGGAGATGCTTCAATTCAAGAGACAGAAGGTTTGGAATCTATGTCCTCTTCCTCAAGGGAAGACTACTATAGGTACCAAGTGGGTATTTAGGAAAAAAAAGGATGATAGAGGACTTGTCATCATGAACAAGGCAAGACTAGTTGTTCAAGGGTACACACAAGAAGAAGGGATTAACTACACAAGTGTTTTTGCTCCTGTAGCAAGACTTGAAGCTGTTAGGATATTCCTGGCTTTTACTGCATGCAAGGATTTCAAGGTCTACGAACTTGATGTCAAGTGTGCCTTTTTATATTGGGTGATTGATGAGGAGGTGTATGTCAAACAACCACTTGGCTTTGCAGAACCAGATCATCTTGATTATGTCTGCAAGCTTGAAAAAACTCTTTATTAGCTGCATCAGGCTCAAAGGAAGTGGTATGAGACACTATCACAGTATCTCTGTCAGCATGGATACAAGAGAGGTACTATTGATGGAACACTCTTCATCAAAGGAACAAGAAATGACTTGATGCTGGTTCAAGTTTATGTAGATGACATTATCTTTGGGTCAACTAATCTGAAGCTCTACGAGGACTTCGAGAAGACGATGAAGAATAAATTTGAAATGAGTGCCATGGGGGAACTCAATTTCTTTCTAGGAATTCAAGTGAAGCAGGTTGACAATGGCATCTTCATAAACCAGTCAAAGTATGTGCAGGACATACTTATCAGATTTCATATGATTGAGTGCAAGGTTGCTAAGACACCTATAGCCATAAACCACTCTCTGGGACCAAATCTTAAGGGGGAGTGTGTTGATGAACATCTATACAGGGCTATGATTGGGTCTCTTATATACCTCACAGCCAGCAGGTCTGATATCATGTTTTCTAAATGTATTTATGCAAGATATCAAGCCAACACCAAGATGTCACACCTGATTGCTGTCAAGAGAATTCTCAAATATCTCAAAGGTGCTCCTAAACTGGGCCTTTGGTATCTAAAGACTTCTGACTTCAATATTAATTCCTATACAGATATTGACTATGGTGGGTGAAATATGACTACAAAGTCTACATCTGGGAGATGTAAATTACTTGGTGGAAGGATAGTCTCTTGATAATGCAAGAAACAATCCTGTGTGTCTGCGTCAACTGCTGAAGCTAAATACATTACTGCTGCAAGATGTTGTGCTTAAGTGCTTTGGATCCAGAATCAGATGCTAGACTATGGATTCAACCTTAAGGAGACTCCCCTCCATATAGACTACAACAGTGCTATCTCTATTACAGAAAATCCTATCCAGCATTCAAAGACAAAGCACATCAACATCAGGTATCATATGATTAGTGATAATTTTGAAAAAGGATTGATAAAACTAGTCAACGTTAACAAAAATGAATAATATACTAATCTGTTCACAAAAAACTTTTGATGAATAGAGATTTAAGTATCTAGTATCAGCTATTAGGATGATTAACTTTGAATAGATTTTCTTAAAACTAAACTCAAGATTATTTTTAATAATATGTGTGTCTTATGTTGTCTATATCATCACCATATAAGCCCAGTTTACTTTGGAAGAAATTTTTTCAAAATGATTTCCCTTAGATTTTTAAGAATTTTAGATACATTTTCCTTCAGAAGACATCAGGGTGTCTTTGGAAGAAAATTAGGTCTTCAAAACAAATAAATACTTCTGAAAAATTAACTTTCGGAAGAAATCCTGATATATCTTCTGAAGCTTATTTTTGTCACTAAGTACTTATATAAATTGAAGGACTATTTTCTTCCGAAAGCAATTAAGTCTCGAAGCTTTATTTTCTCATTGAATAAAATTTCTGATTCTTGATATCTTCTGAAGCAAAATTTATCTAGGAAGTAAAAATACTCAAAGTATATTTCTTCCGAAGCAAAATTCTTGCAAAACTAAGGAATATCTTCCGAAGCCAAATTGGCTTTGGAAGTTTTGTAACAACTTCTGAAGAAAAATTACCTTCAGAAGATTTTCAACTTCCAAGAAAACCTTTTTGGGCATTTTTTCAGAGGTGGGACCGACATCCGGATTCCGTTTACCTTAACTTTGTCTCAAATCCATATGATATATATATATATATATATATATATATATATATATATATATATATTCATACAACGATTCCCCTTCTTTCACTTTCTCCTTCATCTGCAAAATTCAAACCCTAAATTCACCCACAAACCAACCTTGTTCTTACCTTTCTTCACTTCAAAGCTACTCAAAATAGCCAACCCCCTGATCCTCGAAACCAACCAGATTTCTCCATGTAGTTACACAGGCAACATAATCAAGTTGCTCTGTTATCATCTGAGAAAGATCCTGGTTTCTCAGATGTTTGCCGCTTCTTATCTCTTACCAACTACTTCACCTCCCTCACAATAGACCCTCCATTATACGAAGATCAACTTTTGGAGTTCTTGAGGACCTACTAATAGGTCATCTTGGACGATGGGAAGGCACTGTCTGCCACAGTGTAGGGGAGGACAATATTCATCACTCCAGCTACCATCAACTCTCATCTAAGGCTGGATGATGAAATAGGTGACATGTCCTTCCCCAAGTCTGCTGTGAACAACTCATTCCGGAAAGTAGGCTATGAAGGGGACTTCTCCGTAAGAACCTTCAGAAAGGGTAAGGTCTCATCCAAATAGAAGTACCTCCTCCATGTGGTCATCCACTCCCTATCAAACAAACATGGAGGTTAGGACCAAATTCCTGAAGACCTTTCCTACATAGTCTATGGAATGGTAAAAGGGGTCAAGTTTAGGTATTCTTAATTTGTTTATACAAATCTGCTTGCTAACTTGGACTCCCTAGAATATTATATGTTCCCTAGATATGTTCAATACATTCTTAACTGTGAACTGGGTTCATAGTTAAGGGGAACATGTAATATTCTTAAACTGGGATAGATGAAGCCCGACATCTTCAAAATAATGAAAAAGCCCACTGTTAGCTTCTCAGGGGTTGGAACAGCCCTGGTCCCTAAAATGTTAGAGTTCATTGCTCAAGGTGACAACTTGGCAGCACCAGCAAATGTTGAACCCACACCTTTTACATCTGCAACCCCCACACAACCACAAATCACTGTCACCTACCAAAGAAAATCCAAACAAACCCCTGCTCAGTCTACTTAGGTTGAGCAGGTCCCCAAATCACCAGCCATGCAGGAAGAAGTGGACACTAGAGCTCCACTTCTCCTGAGGAGCAGACCACTCCTATTATCTTTATGATTAGTGTTGAGGTTCCTCATTCTCAGCCTGATGAGCTCACAACCCCAGCCTAAAGCCTTCACTCAGAGTCTCAAAACTCTAGTGATCAACCTTTAGGGGAAAGTTACCATCCCCAGGCGCTTGAACTCAACCAACCAATACCAAACCTTGAATTCTATGATGATGAAGATATAGGATTCAGTGAGTACAATGTGTCTCTCTTTTCCACCCCCACCCAAGGAGAGATGAGTGCTCCTGAATCACCTATATCCAGCCCATATCATCCACCCATAACTGAAGGGGACCTCCTTGAACCTGTCCAGGAGGCACATATGGAAGAGGGCTCTCATTTTTGCAAGTGATTACATCATTCAGACCTCAACCATGACAACCCATCCCATTAACACTTCCATTGAAGCAGTCAATGTGCAGCGGAAATCCAGCAGCCAAGAAAGAGATGCTGGTGGTGAGGAAGAAGACTTTGGTGTACAAACTATCCAAACTTTGCACCTATTTAGTTTCAAAGGTTAGTCACCTAGAATCTCAAGTGACTAACTTACAAAGAAGGGTCAATGACCAGCAACTTGAGATCATCAATCTCAAGGGAAAGTTAGCTGAGAGACCTATCTAGAGGACTCAACTAGGCCCATAAGAACTTGTGGATGTGGTAGACCTAACTCTTAGCTCTCCTATGCAAGAGGGTGATGCTACCAAAAAAGGGGAGAAAGTCTTACTTACAATCACAGAACCTGGGAGTTCCTCTTAGAGTATGGACATGGAGGACTCACCACCCTTACTTGCAGTTGTCCATACTTAACAACCTCCTCCGGTCCACATTGATATGGACTCACTCATTCAAAGCTTGTTTGAGGAAGGTATACCAAGGGCTATGCCTACTCCTTGTCACCCTGCTAAGAATCCAATAGTGGGATAGAGGTCTGATGCTGAAAGGAGAGCCCTTGTAATCTTTAGATCTCAGTGGCAACAATAGATCTTCAACTTTTACAACCTGAGATTCTATGTGAGCACCTGTCTAGTTGACCTCACACTTTCCAACCCAAGTCAAAACAGGCAAGCTACAAGGTTAGCTGATAGGATTCAATAAAGGCTGCTTGAAGAGTTCAAGCTGAGAACTAGAATATATAGATAGAGGCTAGCAGGTAAGACTGTTGGTCAACTAGATGCTGAGGTGGACCCTAAGATTAGCTTCGAAGGGGAAACCTTGGCTGAAGGTCTAGTAGTTGAGCCTGTGAACCTTGAGATAGGAGCTGCTTCAGCACCCATTTCCCTTAGTGAGGCACAGCTGGTGAAGGTGTCTCACAACCTCTCTCTGGTCAGAGCTCAAGTGCAACACCAAGCTATAAAGGCTAAATCTTTATCTACTCTGAGTCACAGAAGCCTGTGAGTGAAAAAGGAAAAAGGAAGATGACTCCTGAGGAGATTGAAGAGGAGATGAGAGAGAGGAAGAGGAAGGCAAGGGGAGAGAGTTCAAGTAGGACCCCTGGCTTCATGGAAGCTACAATTAGGGATGCCTCCAGGCTAAGCACTAAAGATGATGAGTTAAGGGTAGCCAGATTTAACTATTTGGGTTCCAGGAACTACAACACTGATGAACTCATCTCGCTCCTCTTGGAGCAATTAAATGAACTGGCTGACATGGAAGTGTCAAAGGAGAGGAAGAAAGCTGAGACAACAGAACTGCTTCTCAAGATCAAAGTAGAAACAAGGAGAAAGAGAATATACAAAGCTCCTACCCTCTCCCCAGTTTAAGAAAGTCCTGAGACAGAGATTATGGCTGCTGAGCAACAAACTCGGGTAGGTAGGGAACAAGACAGACAAAACATAATCACCTACCTGAGTGCCACAGGTCTGTATCAGGCTGCAAACCTTCTTCCCTTGCCATATGACTACATTGAGTTTGAATACCTCAAGCAGCTTGAGCAACAAGGTTAAAAATAGCAAAAAGCTGCAAAGAGGAAGATGAGGGAAGAGGCTGCAAAGTCAAGAGCCACCATCAGAGCAAACTTGAAGAAATCTGCTGATAGAGAGAAGATGGTGAGCTTCTTGAAGCTGTATGGATCCTCCAGAAGAAGACTTGGTACAATTTCTCTATCCACCATGGATGACTACACTAGAGTGATCAAGAAAAAGATCAAAAGGGGTGAGCTAGTTGACTTGCATTCTCCACCAAGTCAGGTTGCACCTGAAGCTAAGGTCAAGGTTGAACCCTAGGAGACAACACAACCTAGACCTAGTGCTGTATCATAGCCAGCTTCATCTTTTAACCCACAACAAGGCCCTAATCCTTCTCCTTCTAAACCTGTGAAGGACAAGGACCCAACTAAGGAAGACAAACAAGAACAATTTGGTGCTGTAGGCCAGTCTCCTTAGTTAAAGTACATAAAGAGAAAAAGGATGGCCATAAGAAGGGACAAAAAGAAAAAGAAGAAGTCCAAGGCATCTACCTCTACACCTCAGGATGGGTTAGAACATTCTAAGGGCGTTCAAGAAGAGGCTGCTCATCCAACTCCTATTCAAGTAGAGCCTCTTGCTGCTGAGAGACCAATCATGTCTTGGATGTTTGCCACCAATCTAGACAAATGATATGTCACTTAAGATCAAGGGGATCAAGATCTGTACTTCTGGCAAAACATACTTGGCCTTCCTCTACATGATCTCTATGACATGAGGAGATACTTTGAGAGTCTGAGGAATCCTGACCAACTAATGATAAAGTGAATAGTCTTGATTTTGATGAGGATTGTCAACAGATGAAGATCAAGACTCAAAGGTCTTTTCAGTTTTGGTAACATCAGCCTAGGGGGAGTTTGTAAGGAATACACTTAAAGACCGATGCAACCAAAGAACAACCAAAGAGCTCTCAACATGCACATGTGAAGTACAAGGAAGTTACTTCGGAAGATTTGATATAACTCAGTGAATTATGCTAAGTATCAAATCTTCCGAAGCCAAAAGACCATATCTTCTGAAGACAAAGATGAAGTCTTCTGAAGCTTCTAGGACAAAGTCTTACGAAGCCAAAAGACTGATTTCTTTCGAAGACAAAGAAGATATGCTTTCTTTGAATTACCTTTTGAAGAAGTAATGAAGAAGAAATTTGAGATGAGTTCTCTTGGAGAGATTTTGTTTTTCTTGGGAATTCAAGTAAAACAAAATAATCAGGGTATCCTAATTCTTCAAGAAAAATATGTTCAGACAATTCAGGATAAGTATAAATTTCAAGAATCCAAGATTGCTCTAACTCCTATGTCTTCTCGTCCTACTTTATCTCTAGATACAATAGGTGAGGATGTTGATTAAAATCTATGCAGTTCCATGATTGGCTCCTTGATGTATCTTACTTCAAGCAGGCCAGACATTATGTTCATGTTTGTTAGTGTGCATATTATCAAAGTAATCCAAAAGAATCATACATGAAAGTTGTCAAGAGAATCTTTAAGTATCTCAAAGGCTAACCACAATTAGGGATTTAGTATCCTAAAAATTATGAATTCAATTTATATACTTACATTAATAGTGATTATTATGGTCGTAATTTAGACAAGAATTCAACAACGGGTGGATGTCAATTTCTTGAAAGTAGGTTGATCTTCTAGCAATGCAAGAAGCAAAACACTGTTTCCACATCTATAGCAAATGCTGAATACAAGGCTGGATCCAGCTATTATTCCTAAATTTTTTGAATTCAACAACAATTGCTTGATTATTGCCTGAACATCTATGACACCACCATCTAGTGTGATAACTCTGCAGTTATGAATATTATGAAAAATCCAATTCAACATTCTAAGACGAAACACATATACATCCACATTGTAAGGAATACACTTAAAGGCTGATGCAACCAAAGAACAATCAAAGAGCTCTCACCATGCACATGTGAAGTACAAAGAAGTTACTTCAAAGTATATGATTTAACTTAGTGAATTATGCTAAGTATCAAATCTTTCGAAGCCAAAGATGAAGTCTTCCGAAGCTTCAAGGACAAAGTCTTCCGAAGCCAAAAGAATGATTTCTTCCGAAGACAGAGAATATATGCTTTCTCTGAATCACCTTTTGATAAAAGCTGAACCATTTTTCGATGCCACTTCTGATGACTCACCAAATTATATGAGTTGGTGAAAAGTCCATGCTTTTGTCAACTGTAGATTAAGGTCTTTTGTTTATAACTTTCTAACTATATACTTTTTATCTTTTTTTAATATATTAGGATGTGAGCTATCTTTTGTTCTTATGTTCATGGTCGTATACAAAGGCTCTACAAATGGTGGTGGCTATTACAAGATCATCAATGGTAAACCCTTAGCTTTACGTATTCAATCGTTTCGAATCATTCTTTTTAATAATATATAAATGGACATCATGGAATACTAAAAATGATATAAACATGATATGGATATCATTATAACAAAAAAATATAAAACTAGTAATAAAAACAAGATTATGGACATGAACAAACATATTCTTTTTGCACTTTCATAGATTTAGAGTTTGAACTTTTAAAGGTCATAAAATGGTCAAAGTCAACATCTGGCAACATATTAAAGGTCTAAATAAAAATTTAAAGAGTCTACTTTGCAAACCAATTGGTCGCATGGATGTTTGACAAGGTTTGATAGCACAAATAGTTGTTACAAGATCAAAGGGTCAAAATTGAATTTTCTAACAGATTTTTGTTCGACTTTAAAGACACATAACCTTCTCATATTTTATCATGATAACGTGATTTTCTCTAGAGTCTTAGTTCAATGTTTAAGCTTTAAAAAACAAGTGGACTCACTTCATTTTGTTTTCATTTCAATATCCAAACAGTTGATACAAAAAGATTGGTCAAAACTGTTTCTGGATGGTAGATTTATGCCCAATTTTAAACTGGCATAACTCACTCAATTTTTGGAGTTTTGATATGATTATTTTTCTGAAATTTGAATTTTTGTGTTATTTTTCCAATGACATATAATAAACCCCTAAATGATATTTTTTGGGCTTTTAAATACTCCATGCATGAATAGTGCGCAATAAGACACACAGACTGTCATGTTTTACAGTGTACACGAAAGGTGAACCATCACCCACTAATTGGACATGATTATTTTTATTAATGAACTATGATTATGAAACTTTTAAATATCATTAATTGGGTATAAATACCAAACATATGTTAAGAAAATATACAGTAAATGTAATCTGTATAAAATCATGAAGTGTCACGAATAAAACTTTGTGCTAGTTTTTATTATTGGACCTCAAACTAGTCATTATTATTAGACTTCAATATTAGGCTTCATTATTATATTAAATTGACTAAATTTTTAGGTTTTATTATTGTATAGTTATACAACTGAAAGGTATTAAATCATAAATACTTTCTATTCACATATAATATGAATGAATGAGAAAGTTAGAGGATTTAGTTCTATTCTGGCATGGGATCATAGCATATGGCTCTCTGATTACCTAAATCTATCAATCCTTCCTCCCTCCTCTTTTGTCCTACCCCTTCTTCTTCTTCCTACACATAACATCCAGAGCCTAAATTAGTACATATGGCTTCCAAAGGTGAAAGTAAGCCCCTTGGGTCATCGACAACCAGCCCCTTTGATGTGTGTGAAAGCTATATGTATCTAGATAGGATTTTTCACACAGATTCAGTTTTAATTAGTTATTACTTATATTAAAATACACACAAAAAAGCAAGTGTATATGTTGTGTGGTAATATAGCGTTGGTAAGAACCGAGTATCAATCCGTGGACATACCGAACCTACTCAACAACCTTTGTAATTGACTATCAGGATGAGTTTAGATTTGAGAAAATGATAATTTGCATTAGTATAACTAAATTTTTAATATTTTTAAAACAATAATTTAAAGTAAAATTAAAAGTAAAGTTTGAGACTTTCGGTTTACAACAAGAAATTAAGGCTATCATCCTAATTTAGATTATACTTATATAACTGTGATGGATTGCGTGGTGTGATTAAAAATATAAATTGAAATAGTTATGTTAATGTTTATAAATATGAGCTAGCGTGGAGTTATAGTAAACCGGCTATGTAGTGACAAGGAAAGTTGCATCGAGTCACTTACAACACAAACCCATTGAGCCCCTATAAGTAATATTTGTGCACCTTTTTAACATACAATTTCTGAAAACCTAACTTAATATTAAAAACAGAGTTGATCAGGTTCCTTTTTAATATACCATTAATTTTAAAAAACTATAACAAGATTTTTTAGACTAATAAAACACACCATTAGTTCATCAAAAGTTTACCCAATGTTACCATAACATTAACATAACATAAAACACACAATTAGTTCATCACAAATTATATAAGTTTCATCCAATTAGGATGATAATAAGAGTTTAGCTCATAATAAGCTTGAACAAATCAACAACTAAAATAGAAGATAGATATGCAATCATCGGTCAAATGGAACAATCAAACCGGTGATCCGTAATGGATGATGTTTATACAATCCCGAGCTTCTTCTAAGTGTTGAATGCACCTCTCGAGCCTCCTAAGAATCTTCAAGTATGGATTCTCGAGAGAATTTAGCACTCTCTAAAAGCAACCCAAAATGTTGCAAATGACCTCCTATTTATAGGCTTTCTAGAGTGTTTAAGCATGGGCCCGTTCTAGTACAATGCTTATGAAAGTTGGTAAGCTCGTATATGTAGAGTTGGTCGGGCACAGCCCCGTGCTTGAAGTGCCCCCCCCATGCTTGCTTTTTAGGGGATAGTACTTTGGTCCTATCAGACAGCCGAACATGAGGGTGTGCTAATTTAGCACGAGGGTGTGTTTCAGGCTGGGCATGGGGGCATGCTTAATGAAGCACGACCCCATAGTTAGACTCTGAAGCTTGGTTTTCTTTAAATTCTTGTCAATTATGCTCCTTTTGTCCGTATTGGTCTTTTTTGAAAGCCTAAAAACACAATTTCACACTTTTAAGTATATTTTATCATTTTAAATAAGAGTTTAAGAAATAAATGATTTTTTATATGTTTTCTATGTATATTTAGAGCGCATCACCCTCCATTTAGCCACCACCATCACTACCATTTGGAATCATATTCCAATCACTCTAGGCACTAATACTAGTCACTACACATCTTAGGTTGTTACTTCTTATAAGGTACTTGATCATATAATCCCTCCTACCGTTTCTTCTTCTACACCCAATGATGAGTGGAAAAGTTTAGATGCCATTGTTCTTCAATTGATTTATAGCATCGTATCTAAGGATTCTCCTCACCATCCTCACCCACAATGCAATCGCTACTAAATCATGGAAAGCCCTAGAAACCACCTTTGTTGACTGTAAACACACTCGTGCCCTATACTTAGAAAATGAATTCTTAAATACAAAACTGGATCCCTAGCCTAATGCTTCAGCCTACTATCAAGAATTAGAATCCATCACTGATCAGTTAGCGAATGTTGTTGCCCCGATCACCGATCAAGATGTCCTGCAACTAATGGGGGGTCTTAATATAAGGGTTTTGGCACTGTTTAATAGTAAAGTGTTCCTCTCCTTAATATTATTCTGCATGGTACAAGTTGACTGCTACTACTTTACACACTTCTTAAGCACTATTAACCTCCCCCCACCACCCAATCATCAAACACTCAACAGCCCTAAAACTCCAACAAGGAGCCAACCACTCCTATAATCATGGTTGTGGCTATAATAGTTGTGTAGAGGTAATGGCCAGAACCATGGATGAGGTGGCTATGCCAATTTCTCACCGATGATTGGTCAGCTTTAGAATCCTCAATTGCTAAACAATCCGAATGCTTAGAATTAGTTACCGTCTTATTAAAATGCCTTACCATGCCTTTATCCAACAACACCCGCACATTTTCTGCTTATGCCCATCTGAGTATTCTATTCCCACAAACATAGAACAAGCTTTGTACACAATGATTTTCAGTTCGAATCAAAACTAGTATCTTGATACAGGTGCTATTAATAACATGTCTAACATGACAGGTAATCTTTCATGTTATATCAATAATAGTAATTTAAACAAGATTGTTGGTGGCAATGTTGTCAAATCCTTATTATTGGGACTGTAAATATAGCACTTTAGTCGCCATTTCTACCTTTACAACTTAACAATATCCTTTTTGCACATAAATTAATAAAATAATCTACTCTCGATCTGCCAATTAACCACCGATAACAACATTGCTATTAAATTTGACCCATCTGGCTTTCTTGTGAAGGATTACTGGAGTCAGATATCTATCCTTCGCTGTGACAACAACGATGACCTCTACCACGCTTTCCTCTCCATCTTCTTGGCTCACTCATCCATCAATTTTTCCCATTTGATCGTAGGACCAATTCCATAAACACCTTGGCAGCATGGTCTTTCTATAGTACACACTTCAAAGAAACAACATGCTATTTTTATTGGTTCTTTGAATGAAAAAGGTATATGCCGGTCATGTGTTTTTGGCAAACAAACTGCCATTTTATGATTCATTATCTAAAACTTAGTTTCCTTTTGATATCTTGCATAGTGACTTATGGACATCTTCGACACTTAGCTCAGTTGGTCATTGGTATTATGTGTTATTTTTGGATGATTACACCAACTTTCTTTGGACATATCCGTTAATAAACAAGTCAAGAGTATTCTCCATTTTTTGTGATTTTCACACACTAAGTAAAACCCAATTTCAAAGACTAATAAAAAATTTTTTGTACGATAATGAAAAAGAATACAGTAACAATATTTTTCATGAGTTTTGTAATAAAAATGGTACGTTGTTTCGTTTCTCCTACCACTACAACTCTTTAGGAAATGGCAAAGCCAAAAGAAAATTGTGTTGCATCAATAATATTATACGGATTCTTCTTACTTGTACATCCCTTCCTCCTAACTTTTGTCATCACGCACTTCAAATGGAAACTTTCCTTTTTAACATTCTCCTATTCAAAACCAAAAGCAATCAAACCCTTACTACACTTCTATACCTTAAAACCCCATATATTCTCACCTACAAATCTTTGGTTGCCTCTATTACCCTTCCCCTTTTAACTTCTATAAATAAGTTACAAAACCAATCCTCTCCCTACGTTATTCTAGGGTTCCCCTCTAATCATAGGGGTACAAATTCTTCAACTTCGCAACAAGAAAAATTATCATCTACCGACATATTGTATTTGATGAGCATGTGTTCCCATTAGCTAATAACTCATATCCTTCTCCTTCCTATGACCTCCTTCATTCTTAAACTTTATCAAAACTTCATTCGGGCATCTAGGAACAACTTTATAACTAGGCCACTTCCACATCTACACCATCCAATCAAAATCTCTCCACCTGTGGCAAATTCCTCTCTCGTCTGACCTATTGCCATTGTCAGAAAACTAACCCACCATCTAATCAAACTACATACACAACCCACTCTAGTCCTGATCCCCGATAGACACTTCCAAAATAGCCCTATTAAAACCTCCTACTACTACTCCTGCCCCCGTTCCAAACCATCTTCCTCCATTTTCCAACCAAACCCACCAAGAACCATACAAACACATATGACAATACTAAACAGAAACAACTCTATAATCTTCATACCTCCACTATTCAACCTATACCAAAAAACCCCTACCAAATCTTTATCGAATCTATTTTGGAACTATAAGGTTATATTAGAAGGCTGATGCAACCAAAGAAGCCAAAATAATCAAGGAGCTTTCTGTATGCATGCACTGATGTACAAGGTAGAAGTTACTTCGGAAGTTTTACACTCATCACAGAAATTATTCTAAGTGTAAAATCTTCCGAAGCCAAAGATCAAATCTTCCAAAGCCAAAGATGAAGTCTTTAGAAGCTTCAAAGACAAAGTCTTCTGAAGCCAATGATGTGAAGACTGTTTTCTTTCAAAGACAGAGAAGACATGCTTTCTCTAATGTACTTTTACATAAAGCTGGCTTACTTTCCGCTGCAACTATGAAGACTCACCAACTTATACAAGTTGGTGAAAAGGTCCACGCTTTAGTAAACTGTAGATTATGGTCTTGAGTTTGTAACTTCTTACTTTGTACCTTTCATCCTTTTTGTAATATATTAGGATGTGAGCTATGGCATGTCATAGTCACTAGTCAAAAGACAATCTGCCTTTTGACTTTACATTGTTCTTGTTGTCTAGATTAGTGTTTCCAGCTGGCCTTCAAAGTATGGCCGGCTGTAGGATATAGTATAAAGTATCTCAGGTCCTTGTATTTCTAAATTTGCTTTGTAACACTTGTAAAAGAACTTAAGAGCAATATACAACATTCTTGAAAATCATACTTATATTGTTCTTGTTCTTAGTTCTGTTTCATTGTTTATTTGTGTTCTTAGTATCACTCATATAAACCTGGTTCTCTATTTGATCTGTTAAGTGTTCTAACACTCTCCTTATTATGAGACTGATTGTATTGACCATCCCTTAACCAGTCCTGCAGGAACCATGCCATGACAGACAAGTTTGATAATCTTATTGATAATATTACTTGGGAGCTCTTGCCACACCATCTGGACATGAATATGATACGTTTCATGTGGATCTTTAAAAACAAATTTAGATCTGATGGTTCTTTTAAGTGCTATAAGTCACCCTTAGTTTCTGATGGCATGTTTTAACAGGTCGGCGTTAATTGTGAAGACAGTTTTAGTCTGGTGGTCAAACCGGTTACCAACCAAATTGTATTAAGCATTGCATTGGCAAATAATTAGGATATCAATCAACTTGATGTGTAGATCCACTAGCCTCCCAGTTTTAGAGATCCTTGATTTCATAATCATGTCTGTGATCGATATTATCCTCATCATAAATCCTCTATGTGGATGATATTATCGTCATCACATCATCCCAAAATGTTAAGAAGATTATCTTGCAAAAATTATCGGTCGAGTCCATAATGAAATATTTGGGGCCACTTAGTTATTTTCTTGGGATCTTTGTGACACGCCACTCCAATGGCTTATTTTCTTGGGATCTTATGTTACATCAAGGTAACTCTTTGCATAAGCATATATATACACTTCGATCTAGTCCCCTTCCTCACATCATACTCTAATGCTGACTGGGATAGCTGTCGAAACACTCGTCGGTCCACATCCGGCTATTGCATCTATCTCGACAACAATCTTATCTCATGGTCCTCGAAGCACCAAACTACTTCCTTCAGGTCTAGTGTACACGCGGAATAAAAGGGGTAGAAAATGTCATGATAGAAACTTGTCGGATTAGAAGCCTGCTTCTTGAACTTGGTCTTCCACCCAAACACACATCTATTGTTTACAGTGACAATATTAGTGTTGTTCACATGTCTAGTAACCCAGTTCATCACCATCGCACAAAGCATATTGAGGTTAACATACATTATGTGCGAGAAAAGTGTAGCAGGGTTAAATACATGTTCTCCATGTTCCTTCAAGATACAACTTCGTTGTCATTTTTCAAAAGGCTTGCCAAGCGTCATGTTCCTAGATTTTCGCTCCAATCTAAGCATATGAGAACATCATCCTTAGGCTATGGGGGTTTATTAGACTACATTATCTGGCTTTAGTATTATATTAAATGGACTACATTATTATTATTGTATTAAATGTTAATATTTAGTTACACAAATCAAAGGTCCTAATCATAAATACTTTGTATATATATGTAATATGAATAAACGAGAAAGTTAGGGGATTCAGTTCTATTCTATCATGTTATTAGAGCATATGGCTCTTTGATTACCTGAAATCTATCAATCTTTCCTCCGTCCGCTTCTTCTTCTCTTTCCTGCACATAACATCAAGGGACCTTACATCTTTAATATTAAGAAATATGATTTGGTCATGAAGGTCTTGCAAATGGATTACAACAAGAAGAATTGGTTAGACTTAGTTTGGTGTTTACATAGACTTAACATTAAGGGACCTAACATCCTAAATCAAGTTTGGGACATCTTGAGTACTATTCAAGGTGAGTATCGCGATCCCTTTTATTGTTTTACTTCTAGGGAAAGTTTGCTCAAAAATTTTGATCATGACGTTATATTTTGTACATTTTGAGACTAATGTGGTGTGTGTTAAGTCATTAGCTAGAATTTGGAACTACTTGCTTGGGTTTTTGTGTTCATGTTCATAAAGTCCCCATAAATCAAAACTATTTTAAATTCGCTGTTGGAGCAGTGAATAAATATCGTTAGTATTAACGGGTTATTAACGGGTTGACACCCCCAACCCTGTTGTCAGTATGCTAGCTATAACTAACTTGGTTGGTATGTGCCCTTGGGTGAATATTGTCCATTTGTTTGTGTTGATGTTTATGTTCATGGGGTGTGTACGTTGTAGATTTTGTTATGAGCCATTGCTAAGTATTCTTTACTGCTTTTGTACTTAAATACATGACACAAAGATTTTTCTTTGGAGAGCATTCCTTTTAGGTTGAATACTAAAGACAAGTGAATTGATATAGACCATTTTATGCAAGACTAATATGTTATACGACTTGCCTTACCTTAGAAGACTTTATGCTATATGTCTATGTTATTTGATAGTATGAATTTAGCAATACCTTATCTTTGTATATAGATTTGTTTAAGACAATATAATTAGACTTATAGATATTCTCTTGCAAAGAATGTGTTCTTGATGATCGATTCGTTGCAGTCTCGCGTTTTCGCGTTGGCACGGGTGTGAGGCATTCCAAAAGAAATTCTTTATGATGCTTTATATTTTCTCGATCAACATTGATGAAGCTTTGAAAAGGGATAGATAATAGATAGGTAAGTTACTTAGCACGGCCTTGACAAGCGTTATTTTTTCACCAAAAGATAGTGTTTTAGCTTTCTATGTAGAAAGTTTCTTCTTAAATTTCTCCACGATTGGGCCCTAATGTTTTACTAGATTCATGTTGGTACCCACGGGGAGTCCCAAGTAAGTGAAAGGGAATGAATCATATCACCTAAGAATCTTGGGTAACTTTTTTCCTTAATTGGGTCCTAATGTTTTACTAGATTCATGTGTGAGTACATGGCATTCGTTGGATGTTTTTTATTCCATGGAGAAAAAAAATCGCAGGCTGATTTTGACGCAACATGGAATGCCTCCATGGAAAAAATGAACAAAAAAGGTGACAACGGGTCGCCTTGTCTAGCTACCCATTTGATTTCATATTATTTCGAAATAGGGAGCCATTTATTAATATAGAGCCACATGCTCATTTGAAACACCTATTTATCCAGCCTCTCCATTTAATTAAAACTCCATTAAAGCCATTATATTGTCCAAAAAATTCCACTTGAGCATATCAAACGTCTTTTCAAACTCGACTTTGCAAATCATTGCTCTCCTTTTTTAAACCATGAAATCATTTCATTAAGTATTAGCGGGCTATCCAAGATGTTTCTATTTGCAATAAATGCATTTTGCAATTTCCTTACGACCGAGCCAATCACCGTTTTTAGTCTGTTCGCCAATGTATTGGAGATTACATTGTAAATGCAACCAATTAAGATGATTGGTGTATAATCATGGAAGATGATGGGTCAATAATTTCGGGAAGAAAGGAGATAAAACCAGTATTATACTTTTGTTGATGATGCTAATGGAATGAAATCCAAATCAAGAATATCCCAAATTTCCTTAATGAAGTTGAAAGCGAATCTGTCCGGTCCTGGAGCTTTCTCATTGCCACAAGTTCAAACAGCTTCTTTAATCTTTTCCATTGTAAATTTTGAGACGAGTATGCCTCATGTTGAGATAATTTCTTGAAACCAAAGTCGAAAGTTTTCGATATCATCTCTAATGGTTCCTTAAATTTCTTTTCAAAGAATCCCCTTTCTTCTTCTTTAATTATGTTAGGATCAATTTCCTAAATTCCTTCGATCATCAATCCGTTGATTCTTCCTTTTGCTTGCTTGTTTGTAACATTGAAAAAACGAAGTATTGTCATCTCCATTGATTGTCCAAATCATTTTGGCTTTTTGTCTTAGATCCATATTTATGTCTTACTCCATTTTCAGTAGTTTTTTTTCTATATGAAGCTCTTTGGGCCATCTCTTTAATGCTCAAGTTTTTGGATTCAACTTTTAGTTCCAGTGATTCCAGCTTTAACTACCCATTCTAATCTCTTCCATTTGACTTTTCTAAACTTAATGAATGGTTTAACTTTTTGTTTCCCAAAAAGAGGGATTAGAATACTTTAAATAGAATAAGTAAATACACTAAGGTACATCAAGAATGAATTAAATACAATATGAGGACAACCATGAAAACTAATGTACACTAACATCCCCCATTCAAGCGAGAGGGTGGCGGACCTATTCGAAGCTTATGCCAAAAAACTTAGACTGGGAGCAAGGAAGACTCTTAGTGAAGATGTCCGCAAATTGAAGCTTGGTAGGAATGGATTTGGTATGAAGTTTGCCTGACGTAGCAAGTTTCCGTATAAAATGATAATCCCAGTCAATATGTTTGGCTTGTTTATGGGACACAGGATTTTGTGTTAAGAAAATAGCTCTTTGGTTATCACATAAGATGGTGGGGTGATTCGGTGGTAAAGCATGCAGTTCGTAAGTAAGTGAGCAATCCACATGACTTCAGCTGCTAGTGCACCATGCAAGGACACAACCTACAATCGGTAACTGGTAGGGCCACTTCAATACTTACCTATTACAAGGCCAGATATCTCTTACGCTCCACTTACAAGAAGTGAAATATATCCTTTGATAAGTTAAAGGTACTTTAAGTCTTGGACTTCTTTTCACCAAACCATCGCATACGTCCATACTAAGCTACTCGGATGCTGACTGTCATGGTTTAACTTTCTATATCCCATAAAGAGGGATTATAATACTTTAAATAGAATAAATAAATACACTAAGATACATCAAGAATGAATTAAATACAATATGAGGGCAAACATGAAAACTAATGTACACTAACACTTAAGCTAAAAATATAATCTCAAAGTTTGTTAATTGATAATAAACTACAAAGAAAGAACAAGAATAAAAAAACACCCATCGAAAAAAGCTTTTATTTGAGTCTGAATAATTGATTGTTTGACTTGTAACCAAGCCACTATGTATTATTCATATTCACAAATGAACATAAGTTTACCCGAAACACGACCATAACACAATATGATTTTAATTGGATCAAACACGACATGACAAGAATAAATATGTGGGTAAGGTTAGGATTATAGAATTCAAACCGTCAACCTAAAATGCATCAATCCATCAACCCAACACGACTGACACACCTAGTTTGTTATACCAAATGATGTGTATACTCATTGACGAATTGAGAGGTCGCAATCTATCTGGTTTAATAAATTATTAATTTTCCTAAACCTTCTAAGCCTTATTCAATGTTCACACCATCCATCGATCGTGGATCTAATGTTGCTTTGTCCATCAATTTGTGTTGATATTTTTGCGGTTGATCCATCCATCGATCATGGTTGTTATGTTATCAAGTCTTCAACTTTTATCATCTTTTAGCTAACCACTTCTTAGCGGTCGATTCATGAATCATGGCTTTAGCGTGCATTGACCTTTATTTATGTATCTAGTGTTCTTCATATTCTTTGATAGCTGATGATGTTTTGGACATCTTTGTTGATCACCGGATAATGAATGATACGAACATATGGATAATTATGCTTACAATTTATGTAACATGTTAGTATTTTTATTCTTATCTCTATTTCATATGTGATATTGATGATGCGGGACATCTAATGTTTACAGACTAAAATGATTTATAAAAAAAAAAGACAGAGGCGAGGAAAGGCCCCTTCGCTGCGGTCTTGATGATGCGTGACATGTAACATGAGACTATTCTTAATGAGTAAGCGAGATTAAGGATTTAAAGTCTAGGGAAGCTTAATTGAACGAGAGATTATGGTTGCAAACCGGTCGTTTGTTGATAATTTGTGACGAGTCTCGTTTGTTTGTTGTACTTTTGTCACTATAGCGACGAAATCCGACTTTGCAAATTAATGTTCAGTGTATATATCCTTTGCGTAGTAGTGTATAGTAAGGGTTCGTTTCACATGCCACAATTGAGAATTAATATGGCTGTAGTATATCTAGGAACCAAGTTGCTTAAGAGTGTTCAAGATTCACTATATAATTAGCATAAGGATATTGCAAACAAATATAATCAAACTAATATAAATATGAATACATAAATAATTATAAATCATGTGATTCTAAATGAATACATAAAAAAATATAAAAATTAAATAATAATTAGAGTTAATTTCAGTTTTGCTTCTTAAATTTTGACTAAAATGACTATTTTCCTTCAAAAGATAAAAAAAAATCAACTTACCTCCAAATGTTACATATATTGTTTCCATTTCACTTCAAAAGTTTCACTATTTTGGATAATGTTGAAATAAGTAATGAAACTTTTGGGATTAAAATTAAAACAAGTAATGAAATTTTTGAAGTTAATTGATGTTTTTAATATTTATAGGAAAATAGTTATTTTTAACAAACCTCAAGGAGTAAAATTAAATTTAACTCTAATAAATATGTTATGTATTCTTTAACTCACGAATTCAATAATTCAAGATAGCTAAGCCCATTGTCATGATATAGGCAGGCACCATGGTGGTGAAAAATGGAGCTCCACTAGTAGGTGGCGGTAGCGGTGGCGTGGTGAAGGTTGGTGGTGTTGATGGGCTGGAGTCTGGAGACGAGGTGGGTGGATCGGGTGTTGTTGACGGAGGGGTCTGCAAAATTGATGGTGTTGCGGGTGTTATGGGTGTTGTTACCGTGGGAACGGTGTTGTCAGCAGGGAATACATTGATTGCTAGCTTTTGACCATCTAGGCAATGACTTGTGAAGGTGCAAATGTAATAATGATTGCCCGTGGTGGTCAAGGTGATGGAAGCGGGGCCGTTAACAATAGTGGCGGGATTGGTGAAAGTGCACGACTCGTATACAGTCGTTGAAACCTCTGCAACATCGTGTTCTCCGTCAGTGAAGTTAAAGATTAAAATATCACCGACCATAAAGGTCAAAGGGGACGCCCAGGTGGTATATATAGCAACGTCACCTACAGGAACAGTCCATCCTAAGGCGTCCCCGACAACAAACCTTGTTTGTGCCACCGCACTGTAAAAGTGGACGGATACAAACATAATAAACATGAACACCATATTTTGTGAAATTATAAGGATTGGTTTATTGAGGTTCACTATTGAACATTGGATGCTTTCAAATTTAGAGTTTACCATGGAATGTATAATGATTATTTATAAACACAATCTGTTTATAAATAACAATTTACGTATATAAAAACCTTCATTATTGAACATAGTCGCATTAAAAGTTTGACCGCAATATAAAACTGTACGTCATCGTATTTAAAAACTGAAATACCAAATCTGCTATATTTTATTAATAAATACAAAATAAACGATGTGTGATAAAAAAAAAAGAAAAAAAACTAGTGTTAAAATGTCACCTAAATGTCATGTATATAAAAACAAATTCACTAAAACATCTTGAAATCAATGCAATTGGGTTCAAACAATGCACATATCTTTTGATTTTTTTTAATAATTTCTAATTATTATGCATTATTAGCTTTTAGGTTTCATGGCATCATTCTGATCACCATGAGCTTAGAAATATCTGTCCATTTGGCGGTCCCGAAAGTTATGAGTTAAATGGTAATTGTTATTATAATTTATTTTTTTATTTAATATTTTTATTCAATTACTATTAATATATATTGTAGCCAATGAATTTTTATTATAATTGCAGGTACGTTTTTCCGAAAAACAAAAGTAAAAGCAAAAAAACAAAAAGCTGCAGCAATAGGTGGTCAAAAAAGGGGGGGGGACCTTTCTCTCTCCCTTTTCTTATAATAATATTTTCGACGCTTAGAAGAATGCGTTGTAAGAGCATACGACGGTAACTTTTTATGAGTTCTATGTTTGTTATTCATTTTTTACTTAACTAACTTTTTTTTACTGAAATTTAGCGACACTTTGACTTTGAACGATTAAGAAGAAAACCCTTCAACAGGCATGAATTATGAAAATTAGAAGAAAACCATTGATTATTTCATGAGTGAGGCACACAGAAATGCATCAAATTCAAACAAAACAAATCGTTAACAACAAAAATACACAAACCATGAAGGGACTGCTTCATATAATAGTTATTATTAATAGAAGGTAACACTTCAAATTTATATGTTTGTGTATTATATATAAGTATTTTTTTAATATATAATATACTTTTTAATGTTACACAAAATAAGAGCACACTTGAGATGTTTCATGATCCGCATACTGTAAAATGGGACCTTTGATAGCGAGGTAGCTGAGCAACAATATACAAATATTTCTATAAAGTATAGTTTTCAAATATACATATATATATGTATTATAAATATGTTAATATATTTTTATTAATTAATACGGAATCGATTAAAGGAACGGTTTGATGAGCTAAGTCGATCATAAATGAAGAAAGTGGTTCGTCAATGCCGAATGAAGTTGATGTTTTTGAGTCGGTGTTGGAACAATAGCGTGGATATATTAGGGGGATTGGGCGTAAACCATCATCATCTGCAGGGTCGACTTCTTTTGTTAATAACCAGGAACAAACACCTTAGTCATTTACACATGTTATTTTGACTCTATATAGGTAAAAAGGACTTAAATTATTTAACTTTTAGTTTAAACAGATCAAAATGACATAATTTGGGTTAAAAAATTTAGGTTATAGTTTAAAATGGTCAAAATGATCCAAAGACACTTAATAAACTTAAAGTTGGATGTGTTACGTTATAATATATATACTTTTTCAAAATAAAACAACTTATAATGTATATTTTGTTTTGTAGGCTCAAATTTTAAGTTTGTTTCAAGATCCGAATTTTATGTCACAACTTACACAAATTATTGCTTCGCTAAAGGCTCCAAATCAAGCCGACGAAGATGATTATGACGATGGGGATTAATAGCATATCAAATGACAAGTTTAAGTTTGTTTTTCAATAGTTTTTTATTTAAGTTAAACAATATATTTAACCTACTTACTTAATGCTTATCTACGTGTGAACATGTATGTCATTCATGAACACTAGTGCATTTGGCGTTATTCAGAAATCTGGATTAGATGTATAATTGGTTGGTTTGTAAAACTGAAAACAAAAAGAGCATTAGTTATGACATGTCGTCGCTAATGGTCTTCCAGTATTTTTCTAATTAATATAATAGCATTAATACAACCTTTAGCGGCGACATCATTAGTGACGACTTATTAGCGGCGACTAGTCGCCACTAATACTATTAGCGGCGATACCGGGAACCTTTAGCGGCGACATATGTCGCCGTTAGTAGTCGACTTTTTTGTAGTGTTTAAAAATAAGACAAACTATATTTTTTTCCCCGCTGCACGTTATTGCGGCATTATACGTAACATCGTACGCGACATGATAAATTATCGACTACAATCGACCCGAGTCGTTTTCGAACTAAATTTACGTCAATACGTAGAGTTAGTGACTCGAATTTATACCGTTGAAGAAAACGTATTATATTTGACCCGAATTTTTTTTAAACAAAATTTATGTCGAAACATAGACCTCCATTCATTACGACTCGTATTTGAACTAAAATTATGTCGAAACTTAGAGTAAAGATATTAGATTTGACTCAACGCATTTACATACAAAACTAATGTCAAAACGTAGACGTATGTTGAAACGTAGACCGTATTAAAACGTATATTAAGTTAAGCACGAAAACATTTTATATTTGACCTGAGCCTATATGCGTTATTATGATGATATTGACGTGGCTAAGTACGTAAAAAAATGTGTGAGTCAGTGATGATTTGATATAAGTAAAAAATAGTACCATGTCTAGTACGTTGTGAAGTAAATAAAATCTAACTTTGAAACAACAATTGCTCAATAAAAATAAAATTGATTGGAAAAATTAAAAAGAAATGTCAAGAGTAAAAGAAACAAAAAACAAAAAACAAAAGAGTTGAATGTCCTTGGATTTGAACCGAGGAGACTAAATCCAAATAAATAAGCTGTAACCACTAGGCCAACAGTGCTTTATGTTAAAGAATTTAAAGCATAAGAAGGAATAACAATGAAAAATTCTCCACCGACCTTTAAAATTAAGTTGTAGTATAATATGACCAATAGAAAAAAAGCATTAATTTTAATTTTGCTCTTTAAAATTTGACAAAAGTAATAATTTTTCTTTAAAAAATTTAAAAATATCAAATTGCCTCCAACGTTTTATAAGTTGTTTTAATTTCAGTTCAAAAAGTTTCATTATATTAAACCAAGTTGAAAAAACTACTAAAACTTTTGAACTGAAATTAAAACAAATTAAAAACTTTTGAAGGTAAGTTGATGTTTTTAAATGAAAATGTTAATTTTTATCAAATCTAAAGAAGGAAAATCAAACTTAATTCAAAAAAAGAAAGAAATTATTCAAAGTAATATAACATTTAGTATCCTCCGCCACAGTTTCTGGGGATCTCTGACCAAGATTTTGTTTTAGACTGGGCCATGTCAAATTTATTGTAGAGTAAATTATTATTTTTATCCCTGAAGTTTGTTTATTTTAACCACGTGCATTCTTGCGTTTTTAAAATTGTCATCTGCCCCTTAACGTTTCATCTTATCTTCGTTTGAGTCTTTGTCGTTTTATTTTTGTCTTTATTTGAGTCCAATTACTAACATTGTTAATGTTTCTGTTAAAATTATTATTAAAAAAACTAAACTACCATTAAAATTAAATAATAACATAAAAATAACTTGTGGGTCACATCCATCAACATCTTCTTCAAATCACACCACCACAACCACCCCCATCACCAACACCACCACCACAACCACCTGGTCACCACCATAACCACCTGGCAGCCACCAAAACACCCCCATCACCACCATCACAACCACCTGGTCGCCGCCGCAAAAGCCCCTATCACCACAACCACCCCGTCACTATCGCAAACAGCCACATCACCACCGCCACAATCACCCCTCACCACAGCCCCATCCCCACCACCATAGCTCCCTTCACGTATCGATTAAAGTTCAGTTTTTACACGATTTCAACTAATTTTTGTAGTGATTGAAGTTTCCTTTTTGTAGGTTTCGGTTATATAGAGCTGATTGATGAGAAAATGAGCAATCGACATAGCACGCGCAACAAGAACAAGAGACAACGATCGGATAATAATGTTGAAGCTGTTTCTGAACTATACAGGTGATTGAAGTTTGGTTGGATGATTTCTAACGATAGTAATGTGTTAATGTGATAGGAATCTGAAGATGGAAGAACACAACAATTGAGAAAGAAAAGAACTGGGAACAAGAATCTCAATTATTCATAAAAAAAAGTCTCCTCCTTTAGCCACGAAAAATAAAAACAATAAAAAGTCTTCAACCACCAAATAAGGAAAATACAACAAATCCCAATCAATCAAAGATTGATTATTAAGCAATTACTAAATTTAAAAAAAAGGAAAGAAATCTCCAGCTTGAAATAAACCATGCATGCATAGCTCACGGATAATCAACAGGGTCGTCGGGTGGACCGAGGTAAAATAGGCTCGGATCATCGGCTACCGGTTCTTGACCCGCATCCGCGTCATCCTCCCCCATTTGAAAAGGACTCGACCACGAGTCCACAGCAACATCGCCATCAGCCGGAACATAAGGCTTTAAGTAAGCAACAGTAAAGGTTGCTGATACATTATAGTCTCCCGGTAGATCAATTTTGTACGCATTATCATTGATACATTGTAGAACTTTAAATGGTCCATCCACACGATGTTGAAGTTTGCCAAAACGAGTCCTCGGAAAACGCTCCTTCCGTAAATGTATCCACACAAGATCACCTTCTTTGAACACAACTCGTTTACGATGTTGGTTCGCGCGTTGTTGATATTGCAGATTATGTTGTATAATTTGTTCACGCACCTGCATGTGGAGTTCTTGTATTTGTTTTGTGCGCGTTTCACCCTCAGCGCTATAATGCTCGGTTTCGGGGCACGGGGTGAGGTCAAGAGGGGTAAAAGGATTTCGACCATAAACAATAAAGAACAGACTCTTACCCGTAGACCCGTGATTCGATCGATTGTAGGCAAATTCTGCTTGGGGTAGCACCAAATCCCACTGTTTAGGGTTGTCACCAACAAGACTGCGAAGGAGATTACCCAAAGTACGGTTAGTAACTTCAGTTTGACCATCTGTCTAGGGATGGTGTGAGGTACTAAATTATAGCCTAGAACCTAAACGCTTCCATAAGGTACACCAAAAGTGACTCATAAACTTCACGTCTCTGTCCGAGGTAATGCTTTTGGGAATACCATGTAGACGCATAATCTCGCTGAAATAAAGACGGGTGACTTGGCTCGCATCGTACGTTTTTGCACATGGCACAAAGTGAGCCATTTTGGAAAACCGATCGACAACGACCATAATTGAGTCTTTCTTTCGCTGCGTAAGTGGAAGGCCCAAGACAAAATCAAGACTAACATCTTCCCAAGGTCCATCTGGTACCGGATGTGGAGTGTAAAGACCCGCATTGGTATGATGCGTTTTGGCAATGTGACATACTCGACATCGTTCCAAAATCCGAGAAACATCCTTCACCAAGTGAGGCCAATAGAAACGATCTCTTATGAGACCCACTGTTTTATCTCTTCCAAAATGTCCCCCTAAACCCCCTTGATGATATTCTAAGATGATGGCATCAAGGAGTGAAAAACGCGGTACACATAACCGATTGTTTTTAAACAAAAAACCATCCTGTTTTGAAAACTCGTGATAGGGACGGTTTGGGCAACCTTTCCAAATAGTTGTGAAATCTGGGTCATCATGATATAAGTGCCGGAATAAATCAAAACCTTGTACTTATAGTTGTATCGATGTCAAGAGCGAATGGCGATGGCTCAAAGCATCAGCGACAGTGTTGGAGGAACCCGCTTTGTGTCGGATAACAAAAGAATAATCTTGAAGGTATTCAACCCATTTAGCATGCCTTGGGTTGAGTTTGGCTTGACCCTGGATATGTCGTAATGCTTGATGATCAGAAAAAAGAATAAACTCACCGGGTAACAAGTAATGCCGCCAATATTCGAGACTTCTAATAATAGCATAGAATTCCTTATCGTATGTATATCGCCGTCTCGTTTCATTGAGTTTCTCACTAAAGAAAGCAATAGGGTGATTATTTTGGCTCAGATTTCCACCGATGCCCAGTCCCGATGCATCACACTCAACTTGAAAAATGTCATTAAAATTTGGGAGGGCCAATACAGGGGCACTACACAAAATTCCCACCTTTCAAGCATTCGGTGATGGGTGCAACAAGAGTTCTAAAGTTGCGGATGAAACGTCGGTAAAAAGATGATAAGCCATGAAAACTACGTACATCATGTAATGACTTTGGAGTAGGCCATGAAATAATAGCGTTAACTTTAGTCTCATCCATCCGGATCCTGTCACCCGAAATTAAATACCCAAGGAACACAACTTCAGAAGTGAGAAAATGACACTTCATACGGTTGGCGAATAATTTTTGATCACGAAGGACAGTGAAAACATCATGAAGGTGCTCTAAATGTTGTTGGATGTTTTGACTAAAGATCAAAATATCGTCAAAGTAGACGACCATGAATCTGCCAATAAAGCTTTAAAAACATGGTTCATAAGTCGCATAAAGGTGCTGGGAGCATTGGAGGGACCGAACGACATAACCATCCATTCGTATAAGCCATCCCGCGTCTTAAACGTGGTTTTCCACTCATCACCGGGTCGTAAACGAATCTGGTGGTACCCACTTCGGAGATCGACTTTTGAGAAAATCTTAGCGCCATGTAACTGATCTAACAGGTCCTTAAACCGTGGAATAGGGAACCGATACTTAACAGTGATTTTATTAACCGCTCGGCTATCGAGGCACATACGATAAGCACCACCGTGTTTGGGAACAAGCAACGCCGGCACGGCGCATGGACTCATGCTTTCCCGAATTAGCCCTTTTTCAAGGAGTTCAATTACTTGTCGGTGGAGCTCCTGATATTCTTTGGGGTTCATCCGGTAAGCAGGTTTGTTTGGAAGACTTGCACCAGGTAAAAAGTCAATACAATGTTGAATGTCACGCATAAGAGGAAGACCTGATGGAATATCATCAGGAAAAACATCGATGAATTCTGATGGTACAATTTGCGGGTGTAACTGGTCAATCTAGTTGTTCACTTCTGTCACTACTAGAGCAAGTAAGAAAGGTGGTGCAGTGTGTCTAGAATACTCCAAAAAATCTGATTTTGTAAGAATGAGAGCTTTTGTAGAAGAATCTTTAATGTCAAGGGGAGCAAGGACAATGTTGAGACCATCTTTCTCGAAGATATAAGTGTTGCGAAAACCATCATGTTTGGTTCGACGGTCATATTGCCATGGACGCCCCAACAACAAGTGACATGCATCCATAGAAATCACCTCGCACCACACATCATCTGTATATTTATTGCCAATCGGAAATTGTACCAAGCAACGTTTAGTCACAAGGACAAGGTTTCCCTTTTTTAGGCACGTTAACTGGTAAGGTTCGGGGTGGTCTTCAACCGGTAACCCAAGCTTGTCCACCATAGTCGTTGCTACCATGTTTTCACAATTACCCCCGTTAATAATCACCGTACACACCTTGCCTTTTGCTGTACATTTAGTGCGGAAAATGTTGTTACGTAACCAAAGGGTGTCATCGGTCGTTTTGTCAACGGTGGCAGAGAGGACTCGTTGCACTACTAACGCTTCTCCTCGGTCAGGGTACAAAACTTGTTGGTCATGATGTGCAACATCGTCTTCTCCATCAGTATCATAAACACACGTTGTAACATCAACAAAAGTAACAAGTTGCTTGTTTGGACATTCTCGAGCATAATGACCCAAGCCTTGACACTTATAACAACGTCGTGTCCCCGATTGGTTCGCATCTCCCGTAGAGGTACCTACTGATGGCTTCATAGGAGCAACCCCCGTTTGTGTCTCGGATGCGATAGAAGATCGCACAGGTGGTTGGTTCCGAGTAGGAATGACACGGGTCTTACCCTTAAGTTGTTTTTCAACATTAAGTGCAAGATGAAAGACGTCATCGAGGGACTGGACGATATTCGCCACGTAGGGACGCAACGCCCCCAAGAATCGAGCAATTACTTGTTCTTCGTCTTCATCGGCCACGCAACGCATGCGTAACCGATCAAAATCAGCGATGAACTGTTCGATAGAAGAGTTGTTTTGAAGTAGACTATGATATTCAAAAAATGCATCTTGCCTGTAATTGATGGGTAAAAATTTTGCACATAGAAGTTTCTTCATTTTGTCCCATGTTTCAACCCATGATTTACCCTGTTGAAGTCGCTTATTCTTTACGTGATCCCACCACAAAGATGCGTATTTGGGCAACTTAATGGCGACAACTTTAACTTTGAGATGATCCGGGATATCCCGGAGTTCAAACACACGTTCCACATTACTCAACCAGTAGATGAACTCGTCTGGTTGTGCTTTTCCCTCAAACTCCGGAATCTCAAAGCGTACCCCCAAAGAACGAAGGATTTCGTTGCGATTTTGTGGTCGGAGTTGCGGCGACGGATGATGTCCAAAAGGATTCTCCTCTCCGTCAAAACCATTGTCCCAGACGATAGATTCTGAATCGGTTTCCTCTTTGCGCTCATCCTGTTGAAGTTCCGATTCTCGAATCCGTTGTTGTAGTCGCTCGATTTCTTCAATATCTCGTGGGTCGCGGGTCACAACTGGAGCATCCGGCGCTCCACCCTGACGTGTGGCATTACGTGGAGGTCGACCTCTGCCTGCCATGATCGTCAGTCCTGAAACTGATACCACTTGATAGGGATCTGAAGATAGAAGAACACAACAATTGAGAAAGAAAAGAACTGGGAACAAGAATCTCAATTATTCATAAAAAAAAGTCTCCTCCTTCAGCCACGAAAAAAAAAAACAATAAAAAGTCTTCAACCACCAAATAAGGAAAATACATCAAATCCCAATCAATCAAAGATTGATTATTATGCAATTACTAAATTTAAAAAAAAAGGAAAGAAATATCCAGCTTGAAATAAACCATGCATGCATAGCTCACGGATAATCAACCGGGTCGTCGGGTCGACCGAGGTGAAACAGGCTCGGATCATCGGCTACCGGTTCTTGACCCGCATCCGCATCATAATGATGTTGATTTTGGTTTGCTGAATTGAATTTGGAAGTACATTTTGTGTTTTGGGGATTTGGTTGTTGTGTGTTTACCTTGAAGATGGAAATTTAAGGTTTTATTTGCTTAAGAATTTGGAACCATCAGTCACAATGAGTTGTAGATTCTTCTTAAAACTTAATGGAAGTCTGAGTGTGTGTTGGAAAGATTATTCCTTTCTTTTTAGGCTTCATTTGAAGAGGAAGATGTGGGTGGTGGTATCATTTGCAGGTTGACGGTGGAAGAAGAAAAAGAAGATGTAGGTGGTCTCATAAATTTTTTTTTTTTAATTCTTAGGGGCATTTTAGTTTTTTTATAAAAGAATTAACAGAAAAACTAACAATGTTAGGGTTTTGGATACAAATGAATATAAAAATAAAACGTTAGGGGCCATTGACAATTTTGAAAACGCGAGGATGCAAGTGGTTAAAATGAACAAAACTCAAGGATGAAAATGCTAATTTACTCTTTATTTTATTTTCTGCCGTGTTACATAGCAGTTCACTTTTAATTTTAATAATTTGTCATTTTAACAAACGTGTTAATCCTATGAAATGGACCTAGTCGCGTTTGAAATTTGACCACCGTATAAAAACATTCTCAATAAATTAATAACATGAAATAATGCATGAAATATATATATATATATATATATATATATATATATATATATATATATATATATATATATATATTAAAACAACACATAAAAAGTGGTCACACTTGGCATAAATTCAGTCATGATGGTATATAAGAAGCACCGATGGATTCAACAATTTTTTTTGAGATCAGATTATTTATTTGAGGGTCCATTGATTATAGTAAAAAATAAATTATTTCGGTATGATTCGAGTTGGGTTGTTTCGGATCGGGTCGGGTCACACATTAGAAGATAAAGTTAAGTTAAATATCAAAATAACATAACAAAATTACTTTACTAGTCATCAAAATTACATAAGATAAATAGAATATCTCTAAAGTTGTTCCGTACGAGTTTTTATGTTTTGAAATCTATTCATTGCATCATCTAATGAAACATTTTGAAGCAAGTCTTTTTCAATATAACAAATATAACTATCGCTCAAATTTTCATCTACAATCCAGGTGCAAATCAGACTTCACATACTTCATTGCTGAAAAACATCTTTCAACACTTGACATTGCGCCAGGTAATACGAGAACTAACTTCAATAAACGATGCACCAACGTGAAGGAAAAAAAAATATTTTGTTTCAACCATTAACTATACAAGACTAGATAAACCATTCAAGTTATAAAATCTTGTATCTTCTTTTAAACTATCAATGTAAGTCAAGAGTTAAACTATCAATGTAAGTCAAGAGTTCAGTCTTGAGTCTTCTTTTATCATGTTCATTAAAATCATAGGGAAAAATATCGGCAAATAGTATCTTTGATATATCAAACCCAACAAAATTATCGCATAGACACAAACTACTCATACAAATAAGTAAGTCGGAAGTTACCTCGTTAAAACGGTTCCCAAACTCTTGGATTTGTATGTCTAGCACCGTGTTGAAACAATCGTACTTATAATCTTTTGCCATGGCTTTTTAGGGTTAGTGTAGTAATCATCCATGTTTACAATCTCAAGTTCATTTTTTTTCACAAAATTAGTTAACTTCCTCAAGAAATAAATTGAAACCGAGTTCCCCGGTTGATGTAACCAATGAGATTGCATTCAACAAATCTTGCTCTTTTCTTTGAAGACATCCGAACAATATATTTGTGCTTCCTAAAATACGTATCATCAAGTGTAAGTAAAACACAAAATCATATATTTTCATATCCGCTTGAAGCCCATCCGCTTGTTTCACGCTAGCAATGCTCAAACCTGTACGTTCAATTCCAGAACTTCCATAACAGATGGATATAAACTAACCAAACGACACAATGTTTTTTGATGTGAATTCCAACGTGCATATCCAGCCCGTGTAGGAGAAATCTATTGATTTAAACCACTTCCGGTACTAATCTCATTTTCCAAATTCTTTTTTGACATTCACTAAGTTTATCTTGTTGTTTGCAAGATGCACAAACAACATTTATTAAATCAACAAATTCAGAATTCTTAAAAGATGAAGATTCAAATTTTCTTTAAAAAAACTTTTCCATATTCCTAAAATTATAAATTAAAACCCAAATCAAACAATGAATCTAATTATATAAACCCAAATCAAACAATAAATCTAATTATATAACCCAAATCAAACAACGAATTTTATTATATAGACCCAAATCAAATATTTTACAATACTATTTACTAATAACTAAACAATAGGGAGTTAAGCAAATAGCAAATATGAAATAAAAATTACCTTATGATAGTTGATTTTGGTGTACTTCTTCAAATCTTTTAGAACATTTGATTCACAAAACAAAACTTAACTTTCAATCATAAACCTACAATATCATAAAATATTTTTTATTAGAATAACAAAATAATGAAATTTATAAATTATATATACTATTAAAATAGTATGTCGGTGTGTGCAGTGGAGTTTCAGGTGTTTATAAGTTGACCAGTAAACTTTAGCATTTTCCAAAGTGGTCCTTAAAAGATACATTAGATAAAACATTTAGTACAAGGAAGTTATGCAGACCATACATAATCTCTACTTTTCCTCCAGCTCCCTCCGGCATCCTTCGGCCTTTCTCGTTCCTTTGCTTTTCATCGATGGTGTGATGTTTGTTGTAGTGACGGTGGTGTGGTTGTTGCGATGGTGGTGCGGTGTGCATAGAGAGAGATGTGGAAATGGGTTTTCAAGGATCTTTTCAATCTTTTAGTAGCTAGAGAAAGGGAGGGACGACTAAGGTTGGAACAAACATTTAGTGGTGGTGGTGCTATGGTTGTGTATTGAAATAACAATAATAAATGGGAGGTCTGCGAATATGCGGCGGCTCTACGGTGGGTTTACGGTGGTTCTTTCATAGGTTTGAATTGGTGGCTGAGAGATTAGGTGGAGATTTTTGTTTGTTGTGGTGGTGGGTGACGATGGTTGCGTCGATCAGAGATAGACAACAATGGTGGCTGGATATATATATATATATATATATAGAGAGAGAGAGAGAGAGAGAGAGAGAGAGAGAGAGAGAGAGAGAGAGAGTTTGTATATGAAACTTGAGATTGGATAAAAAGTGATGGTTGAATAAAACTTGGAATAAAAAAAGTTTCAATACATTTAAATGTTACAAAATATAGTAAAATATAATTATAGTTAAATTCATCTTTAATGTTTAAAATTGCATCATATTAAATATGATTTTTTTAAAATTTCTATTAGCCATTTATAATTATAACAAGCATTCGATTGAATCATTTTCATTTGTTTCAATCTTGCAATACCACTCTGATTTCCAACACTAATAAGTTATTTTAAAAATCAAAAGAATTTATGAAAATAAAACGGGTTATACTGATAAAAAATAAATTAATCATCAATAAACTTAAGCACCTCAAAATACAGAAATCAGTTTTCAAAAAATTAAGAAGTTTCATAAAAATGAAACGGGTCATGCGGGTAAGAAATAAACTAATCATCAATAAACTTAAACGAACTTAGATTCTATTTACCTTTGTTTAGATAGAACAACAACCAACTGATATTAAAGTGTCAATTTTTACATCTGGCCATAAAAGTTGAGTATCTCGTGTTGCATATGCAGTAGGCTTATTTGTAAAAATATCACCATCTTGTAGGCAAGGAACACCTGCATAGCCATTAACAGAAGACTAAAAAACCTACTGTCATGTAATCTCAATAAATTGAGTTGCAAATATGGAGATGTAAAATTAAGAGCTATGAGAATAAATCAGAATCACAATTAAAGGATAATTTGTAAATTAGATAAACTTCTAAATAGCCTCAACTGTTACGCTAGTAATTCGATCTGCATTCCTACTATCTAACCTTTTGACCGGTTTGATGATCTTGCTTCAGACTTTGAATCCCACGACGTCCCCTAACGTAATTGATTCACTCATTCCAAATTGTGTTTTGATACTCTTAGCGTATCAATGCGATATGATTGTCACATTCATATTTGTGTTAAATAATATTCAAACATGAATAACAATAAGAAAATGAAATCCATGTTACCGTTTCATCTTTCCGGTGCTAAACCCTCTTGAATGTCGTCGTCACCGCAACCACCATCCTCCTCTTCAATCTCACACCGTGGTTCCTCTCTCTCCACCGTGATCTTCATCTCATTCCTTTCTCTCTCTTTCTGGCGCAAAACAAAAGGGATTGTGCTATAAAGGTTGTATCTTGATGCTAAAACAACTTGAACTCATTTGCTGTGAAATAATTATAGAGTAATGTTTGTAAAGGCTTAGTTATAATAGTTATTAGTATATACAAGATTGAAATAAAATTATTTGTTTAAATATTTTATTGAATAAACTTAGTATAAGTTTTTGAACTTTTTTTATTTGTTTTTGAAAAAGAAAACACTTTTCAAAAATCTGTTTTTTTATTAAATTCCAAAGTTAAATAAACTACTTTTAACTTTATGAAAGTTCATAGGTAGCATGTTCTACAACCGTATGCTGATACATCAAATAGTACTTTAATAAATAATATTTTATGTTAGTGGGGTAATTAGTGGTTGGCAAATAACCGCAACGGTTTACATGATTCGTCGATGGTATCTTCCAAAGTCACAAATGATCAGAATCAAAATTTTATTGGCTAATTTTCCAAATACATATTTATATACTTGCAGATCATAAGGATCATAAAAAAAGATGATTTGATAATAACAAGAAAATAATATGGAGTTTGCAATGGATACGTTTAATCACAGTCCCCGCACATGAAGATGTTAGCAAATCAAAGTAAAGAGGAATATCATTATATGTTGCCGTTGAATCATACATATTTCATCTTTCTTTTTTAGTTTTGAAATGGTTAAATCGACTCATCTTGTAGAAGGTCATGGTGATGCATTTTTTATGGCACATATTGGGTATCGAACGTTTTCTTTATAAAGAAGATGATTGATATTCACAAAGAAAATATTATATTATTTTATATACTTGTTTGGTTCATCCCTTATACTATATGGAATCTTTATATTCTTGGTTTTTTTAATATCGTTTATGACTATATATAAAAAATGATATAACAAATCATGATGCATTAATGCAATACATGCATTAATGATCAAATGCTCATGAATCAATCAAAATATCAAGATAGGCATCTTGATATTATGATCTAGTTTTCATTAATTCTCATATGCATTGTCATTGTCCAATAATCTATATTTATACTTATTAATAAAACATCTTTAGTGCCACGTGTTTTTTTCTTATGCCTTCATTCTTTTGATTTCCCGCCTAAAAATATATCTATCCTTATTATTAGTCATAATTCATTTGAACAAAATCAACTATTACTATAATTACAAAGGGAGTTTTTTTCTTATATAGTGTATATAGAAAATTTGTTTACTAAAATAGGTGTTTAAGGAAGTGTTTTTTTCTCACTATAATGGCATTAGTTAAATTTATTTCATATTAAAATAATATTATTAAATGAGTCGAGTGCAAAGGTTAATTAAATTATAAAACCATTTGATTTATATGTCGTAATTAAAAACAAAAATTTTTGTATTTATTTTTGTTTTTTTAATTCACTCAGACTTAATTTTAAATCGTCTTTTCATATAGAAAACTAGAATTTTCTTTCACTATAATTTTGTTTCAATTTCACACAAAAGTAGGCACATTTGTTTTTTTAATTCTTTTTAAAAATATGTATTTTTTAAAAAATGTTTTTAAGTAGCTTAAAAGATGTAATAAGAAAAAGAGTAAATTACAAATATTGTCCTTTAAGTATTATCAAAATTACGAATCTTGTCCTTAAACTTTGATATTATATTGAGCGTCCTTTATTTGAAAATTTGTTACGTTTTATGTCATTTACACTAACTGAAGTTAACTTTTTCTGTTAAGTTTTTATTAAATGATATTTTTACCCTTAATCTTTAAAGGACGAAATATATAATTTATATTTTTCTTCTTTCTCCTTTTCAATTCTCATAATTTTTATACAAACTATACAAACTTATTTTAAATATTATTGATTGATTAATTTTATTTTTTTATAAAATATAAAGTTGTTTATAGAACTTTAGTTTATTATAATCTTTTTATTTGTTCGGTTTAGTAATTTACTTCTTTAAAGTTTTAATTAAATAAGTCACAAAATTATTTTTTTATAAGGAACGAAGTTATTGAAAATTATATCTTTTATTTTTTTTGATTTTAAAGTTTTAGTTCAAAGGTAAACCAATTAAATTTTAGAATATTATGCTATCAACTTAAACTAAAACCACAAAATCAGAAAATAAAATTTAAATGATCTGGTTTTAAATTACTTTATTCTTTATAATTGTTATGTAAGTTATTTAATTAAAATTTTAACAACTTAAACTTATTAAAAATTTAGTTAACACCACACTATCAAACTTATCCAAAATTATCATCGTAACATCTCATGAAACATACAATAACCCAAAAAAACATACCATGTTTAAAAAATTAATCATTATATACACATAGTTAATTATTTATTACCAGAAATATATCATAAGTCATACTATGATTTAAGAAATAACATGAAGAATACTTAGAAGCTTCTTGATGTTTTGATGTCAACCAAAATATGAGCTTTGTTTTAATAGACACAAATGAATAATGTTGGAATTAGTTATGTTTGATTTAATGTTTAATGGTTAGTTATGTTTATGTTTATGCTTTAATTATTATATTTTATTAATTCACGTAGTTTTTGAGTTAGTTTTTGTTTTTAGTTTAAAAAAATTCTAAGTTCTCTAAATTTTATAGATTTTACTAAAAAGTAAATAACTAAACTGAACATTATAATAAATAAAAGTTCTATAAATAAAATTATATTTTATAAAATATAAAAATTAATTATCAATAATATTTAAAATAAGTTTGTATAAAAAAGATAAGAATTGAAAAAGAGAAAGAAGAAAAGTATAAATTACATATTTCGTCCTTTAAAGAACAAGGGCAAAAATATCATTTAATAGAAACTTAACAGGAAAAGTTAACTTTAGTTAGTATAAAGGACACAAAACGTAATAAATTTTCAAATAAAGGACACTCGATGTAATTATCAAATTTTAAGGATAAAATCCATAATTTTAGTAATACTTAAAGGACGATATTTGTAATTTACTCTAAGAAAAACTATTTTTAACTCAGGGCATTTTTGATAGTTTTACCCCAAATCACGTTATGTTTCAAGTTCAACCCACCGATCTTTTTATGCCTTTATTGATCTATTTAATATCATTCACACCTCAAGTTTTAAATCACAACAGCTCTTCTACAAAGTCTAAATTCAATACTCATATATACGAATCTCGATTGCAACAGTAGAAATGGTCCGTACGATTCAAGGATTTTGATTTTGATTTCAAGATAAACTAGTATTTTGGTTTTTTTACATCAATTTGACTTATTTATGTTTTTGTTTATGAAAGCATGAAACTTTGATTTAGTTTTAGTTTATGTAAGTATGAAACTGATTTATGTTTTCGATTAACAAAAAGAAAAAATTACATATATGGTCCCTGTGGTTTAATCAAATTGCATGTTTGGTCTCCAAACTTAAAAATTGCAAAGATTGTCCAAACTTTTGAATAATCATTGCATGTTTGGTCCCTGGCATCAATTCAAGCTCTATATTGTATTAGCTCAAGTTACAAGTAGATATAAATTAAAATTATTAATATGAGACAATCATGGTAAAATTACAAAAAGAACATCAAATTTTGTATACAAAGAAGTTTTCGAATATTAATGGATGTTCTCATGTTTAATAAATTTGTTTATTACCTAAAGTTCTTTTTTATAAGTTTATTTCATTTCATATTATACATTATTTAGACTTATAAGTATTGATAAAGAAAAACTATTAATATTAGATATAGATGATTTAAAAAAGTAAACACAAAAATCGATATACAAAGTATTAACAATAATATTATGACTTACGAACCTTTTTAATCAAAAACAATTTTTAATGATTGAACCCGTGTATTACACGGGCCTTTAGTCTAATATATACATATATGAAAGTAATCCACATATAATGCATAAATGCAGTTAATGTAATTTTACAGTAATGCACATATATGGTTATGCATTTTCTCTTATTATTTATATGCATAGTTTTTCTCATGGCTTACATAATACGTTATAATTTTTTTCATTTGCTTGTCATCAGAAAAATAAAACATCATGCCCAAATTTATCACGCTTAAAAGGCTATATGTGCTCTAGTGCCATATTGTTGTTGTGAGGCTAATCGAAAACACCAAACAGGAAACCACGATGTTGCAGAGAATCGTTAGAAAGAAATCAAAACAAAAAACATGACGTTGCAGAAACTATTAGAAAGAAATCAAACAGAGAACCACGATTTTCACTTGGATTATCTTAGAGTCGTGATTGAAAATCACTTTCAGATAAAATCAATTCGAGGCATGCGAATGTTTTATCGGATAAAACTAAGAAATTATCAAGAACGATTTGATGTTTGCGATAGATACCTGTCGAATGTTCTTTTTTTGTGCCCTAGAACCGACCGAGTATATATTTGTCTCTGTTTTCCAAAGAGAAGCAAAACTGCAGAAACCGTACACACAGGAATCAGTTTTAAGTATTGGGTCAACATTGGGTCAACCAATCTTGGGCCTAGTATTATCTTAGACAATTAATGAATATGGCCCAATAATTTTTAATATATATATATATAGTCCAATACTCATTATATGTCCCAATTAAACGTTTATGGTCAGTAGCTTAAACGAGTTCATCTCCATCTCCTAACTCGTTAATAACTACTAACATGTACTCGATCAAAGTTAATCCAATATCACAAAATCTATATTGATAATTAATAAAATTACCAACATTCCTCCCCCATTTTAGTAATATCAATAATTAACTTAATTCAACTCTTTCACAAGACAAACTTATGCATAAATGGAAATATCCTTTGGATTGAATTTCCATATTAGTATATCACATGATTCAAATATTTGAATACCAAAGGTGTCACAAGGATTGAACCATCGTTATTCTATTAAATACCCGATTATAATATACACACAAGTTTACAAACTCATTGTTCTTTCATGACACTATATTTTACTAGCTTGTGTCCTAATCCTTTAATGAGTATATGAAAGCCAAGTCCGAAGCTTCTTGAGGCAGCTAAACCTCATACTCATATAGGTAGTTCTTTAGTATCTTGCACCTGCAAATGCAATTTTCCAAAGAGCTATTAAGAAGAAAACTTCAACCTACTTTTGACTTGCAGTCTAAACACATACCTTGGGATGATTTATTGATGTGTTCCATTGTCTTAGTAACAAGCATTCCACATTGAATTCAACATCTAACATTGTATTAGATGGGAATTGGGTGTCTTGTCATTAGACAATTCTTATATGGACTTTAAACCCATCCCTAAGACTGATCTTTTCACGAGATCTCTAGTTAACCCTTTGGTTAAACGAGCATGCCATAAATTGGAAACCTTGTCAATCGGGTCACTTGAAGTGGATGTCATACACACAGATTCATATGTAAAAGGAACATGAATATTTAATTTAAACATCCCATTACATAAATAACCAAATCCAACAAAAGTACCATATTTAGACAACACATACTTATCGGATTCTATAACCTGTTTGAACCCATAATTATTTAATACAATCCCAGATATAAGATTCTTTCGAATCCCGGGTACATACAACACATTATCTAGCACAAGTTTTTTCCCAGAAGTAAATATAATATTAACAACTCCTACGCCCTTGATGGGTTCGGTAGCTACATTTCCCATTCGCAATACGGAACCATCTTCAATTGACTTAAGATTCTCGAACCATCTTAAATCCTTGCAAACGTGAAAAGTAGCTCCAGAATCCACCCACCATGATACCGAATCATCCTGAACATATATAGATTCAGAAACAAAAGAGACATAATTCAAATTTGAATTATAATGATCTCCAATAGGATGACTTGTGGTTGGACCGCCATCATTTAGCCGATTTGTTTTAAAAACAAAACCCAAAGGCTGTTTAGATAGTGGATAGCAGTCTAATGACTGCTTGTTATTTTTAAAATGATAACCCACTTCACTTGTAACTTTACAACTCAAATTATTAATTTCTTTTCCATGTTGTAAATGACTTTTGTGGAATCATGTTTCATAGGTTCAACTACACAAGTCCTTTTATTAGGCAAATGTAAAGGAGAATCAACTAACATACCATTTTGTGTAGGCGGGTCTTTGAACCCACTTGGGCCAGCGCCATCGGCTCCCTTGTTACCCGGAACCGGTTTCACTCGACAATCTCGTTTGAGATGACCCGGTTTTCCGCAGTTCCAATAAGTGGATTTCAACTTTTTATTTGGACTTTGGAATTTTCCACCAAACTTACGCTTTCCTTTATCAAACTTATTAAATTTCTTTTTCTTTTGGTTAGTGTGTTCAACCATATTCACGGTTGATTGATTTGCATCGATTTTCCCTTTCCCTTTATCAGTTTCTTGAGATCGAAGGGATTCCCCAATCCTCAAATAACTGTCCAGTTGTACAAGGTTCAGATCATCCTTTCGGTGTTTAAGAGCGTTTTTAAAATCCTTCCACAGTGGTGGAAGTTTGTCTATGATACTTGACACCGAAATAGATTAATCCATGTGCATTTCATGTTGTGCAAATTGACCGAGTATGAGAAGCAATTCGTTGAATTGTTCCATGATCGGTCGACTATCTACCATTTTATAAGAATTAAAATTTGTTACCAGGAACTTTTTGGATGATGAGTCTTCTGCCATGTATTTTTCTTCTAGTGCATCCCACAATTCCCGAGCCGATTCCACGTTTTGGTACACATCGAACATTGCATCAGACATCCCGTTGAGAATATGCCCTCGGCATATATAATCATCGTTTTCCCATTTCAGACGACGACGTTGTTGATCAAGGGTCTCATCTTTGGTTACTTCAGGCATGGGTGTCGACAAGACATAGACAACCTTTAAGGTTGTAAGAAGAAAATGCATCTTTTTCTTCCGTCTGCGAAAATCTTGGCCCTCAAATTTGTCAAGTTTTGCAAACTTACTTGACATTTCTTTAACAGATTCTCCAGTAGCCATATGAACAAACATATGAATCGATTTGATTTTATCTTTGTTGTTGTGAGGCTAATCGAAAACACCAAACTAGAAACCACGATGTTGCAGAGAATCGTTAGAAAGAAATCAAAACAAAGAACACGACGTTGCAGAAACTGTTCGAAAGAAATCAAACAGAGAACCACGATTTTCACTTGGATTATCTTAGAGTCGTGATTGAAAATCACTTTCAGATAAAATCAATTCGAGGCACTCGAATATTTTATCGGATAAAACTAAGAAATTATCAAGAACGAGTTTGATGTTTGCGATAGATACCTGTCGAATGTTCTTTTTTTGTGCCCTAGAACCTACCGAGTATATATTTGTCTTTGTTTTCCAAAGAGAAGCAAAACTGCAGAAACCGTACACACAGGAATCGGTTTTAACTATTGGGTCAACATTGGGTCAACCAATCTTGAGCCCAGTATTATTTTAGACAATTAATTATTATCTTAGACAAATAATGAATATGGCCCAATAATTTATAATATATATATATACAGTCCAATATTCATTATATGACCCAATTAAACGTTTATGGTCAGTAGCTTAAACGAGTCCATCTCCATCTCCTAACTCGTTAATAACTACTAACATGTACTCGATCAAAGTTAATCCAATATCACAAAATATATATTGATAATTAATAAAATTACCAACACATATGTAGTAATAAAATCACTTGATAATTAATATTCTTCATAGTAATACGTATGATAAAAAAAAAGATGATGTAATATATATAAACATAGGAACCATCGATCCAGTTCCCATTTCTTGCTGAAATAGTATCAGTTAAGATTGAGGTGATCCCATGATGTTTTTTTATCTTTGTTTTCATTTTTGATTTTGTCCTCGTTTGTAAAACTTCTAGGGATATATTCATTTGTAATTTCAGAGAAGAAATACATCTCAGTGGTATATTTTACTTTATTAAAAATCGTACACAGAATGGATTTCTATTACAAGCAAATAGTTTTTGTACATTGAAATTTTGTCATTTATGAAAACTGGATTATTCTGCCTTTATGATTAATAGAACTTGGCTCCACGTTCATAAATGAGTTTTGCAAATATACAAATGAAATACCATACTTGCCCTTATAATTATTAACAAATAGGCTTTTATTTCTAATTAATTACAAACATACCACCATCAATCTAAACCATTAATCTATTTAATTTATGGTTCACAATGGTTCTTGCGGTTCTTGACATAATTTAGGTTTTTAAAGGAATGTGTCTATATATATATATGGTTTGGATCATTACAAAAACACTTTTTATTTTCAGAACCAAAAGAACCATTGATTTACATAAATGTAAGTTAAAGCTGTTGATATTTAGTTGTTTTACATAGGTTATTGTTCATGTCTAATACACACATATGTAAAATAGATTAAGTATCACCAAACTTAATTTACACTTATGTAAATTATTAGTTTTGTGGTTCTGAAAATAAAAAATGGTTCTGTAATGATCCTAACCCTATATATATATATATATATATATATATATATATATATATATATATATATATATATAATTAAACTATCTCTTTGTATATTCTTTGGTCGGTATATTAAGTCAATATATTCTTATGTTTAAAACTATTATGTCATTTCAATACTCAAAACATGTTGATTTCTTACTCTTTTGTGCTAATATAGTTTTCAGAAAGCTATAAAAACAAAAAGACCTCGCGGCAACGCGCAGGGTATCCAATTCTAGTTATTATTATGCATATAACATACAATAAATTAATTATTAGCAATTTAGCATACAAATAACAATTCACTAATTTATAAATTATAATGTTAAGTATTAAAATAATCAAATAAAATTATAATGCTAAGTATTAAAATTTAAAAAAATCAAACAAAACAATCAAATAAAGAATTAAACATTTAAAACAATGAAACATTACCGACTTACAGACACCTTTCCTCCTTGCCAAATGCCTATTGCAGCTTGCCGAATGTGAATTGACTATTTGAACCGCCAAAAGTCAAAGGTAGTGGCCAAATGCCGTTAGTGCTCCTTCGCTCCTCTAGCGAAGAGCCGAGTGCCGATCTGACGACAGTGTCAGGCTACGACGTTTGGTATACAAGTCTAGGGATAGTTTGAATTAGATTTGTTATATTATTTTAATTTAATGTGTTATGGGTATTGGGTTATTAGGTAATAAAAGTTAGGCTTTGGGTTTATAATATTAGTTTATTAGGTAAAAACTTGATGGGTTAAATCTCATAAGTTTAATGGTCCAAAATGATTTTATAATAAGTTTATATTAATTATTTTTGTTATAACTTATTGGTTTGCGTTTGTAAAACTTTAAAATTTTATATTTTTAAGGTCGTTGGTAATAAAAAAAATATAATGGGGGTCGTCATCAAAATTTATTGGGAATCGTTGCCAAAATTTCTTGGGAGTCGGTTGGGAATATAACATATACACTCCTTTAAATTTTTTTTCATAAGGGCAGGTGAACCTCAAGCAAAAAGGTTGGGTCAACCAATCATAAGAAGTACCCACCGAACTCGTCTAGATGACCACTTCAAATATATCGGTATACTCCTCAAACATATAACATTCAATGTTTTCAGAATAGGTTTGGACAGTGAATCGGACATCACATCGGATTTAAGAACCGCATAATGTCATACTATATATATATATATATATAGTTATATATATAATTCAATCTAAATATTTTATATGTGTATTTTATAGTTATATATAAAATTTAACATAATCTTATGTCCAACACTCTAATTTGTCTTTCAACTCACCTGTTACAGTCATTAAAATTTAAAAAAATTGAAATAGATCCAACTCCCGGATCGGTTCCTGGTCCGACCACCGAACTGGGACGAACTAGCCAGTCGAACCCATCGAAAACAAACTGAGGCTGCTCAAATCCCCCCCCCCCCCCGGCCGATTCTTGGTCGGAACCGGTCGTACCGATCTAAGCCTGAAAATGTTGGTAACATCGTTTATAGAGGAAATGAATTTTGGCATCTAATTTGATGTGAAAAAAGGGTTGTTTGACAATTTCTAAACCAGTAAGCGGTGAACTAAAAAAGATCTCACTAGATAAGAGACTCTGAACCAATAAATGCTGAGGCAGCAAGTGTTGTTTGGTTGGATGTGTGAATAACTGTACAGAATGACTATTTTACTCCTCTAAATTAGTTTATGCTTAATGAAATGTATTAGTTTGATTAGATTGAAGTATTGTACCGAATGATAAATAGTTATAAGAGTAAAGTACAATGCAAAAATATTGTTATAAATTTGATATAGATCAATATTAAATAAATTCTTTAAAAGGATACAATTTGGTTACATTTAACTAAGACCAAGGGTACAACAACTTCATTCTCCTACCTTTTCTTTTGCTCTAGGATGCTACCTACAAAAGGAGTCTTCTTCAACTCTTGATTTATAGCCATATATGTATTCCCATCAATGCCCATATATAGTCAACTATCCTCATTATAATCGTTTTTAGAGATTAATCAAAAAACCCACTGGCAGTTGTTCTTGATGTTCCTTGAACTTTCTGGAAGCAAATGATGTTGCCTTTGAGTTATTTTGTGTTTGAATGACAGAGCATTTGGAAGGTAGGGTTGGTTGTTGAAGGAGCTCACAAGAGGATGTTTACTTGATGGAAAAGGAGGCTACACACCAAAACTTGAAGAAAGGCGTTATGCTCGCGAGGTTGTGCGTGAACGATGGGGGTCGTCAGTAATGAGGGCAGGGCTGTAGAGGTGAGAGGTTGAGATTCCGGTCGAGAAGACGTGGATAGAACAATGAACGAGGGTTTTATTTTGGGGAGAAGGGGTAAACTTGTATAATATCCTATTTAGTATCATTTTCCCACTTAACCATTCAGAGCTAAATAGAATCATTAAGAAATATTATTTTTATAAACCACACAAATTATCCTCGGATCGGTTTAAATGTAATCTCTTAATCAGTGATGGATCTAGCCTGAGAAGTTAGGGGTATCCCCAAAAATTTTTTTGCGGTATATTTATTTAATAATAATTTTTTGCCCTACATTCATTTGTTGATGAATTTTTTTTACCAATAATAACTTGTTTAGAATGAGGTTTCATCATCAGTGGTGTACTCGAAAATTTTTAACATGGGATCGGAATGTTTTAATGATCGGTTCTCTATTTCTAATTATAAAATATTTTTAATACGGTTCGATTCGGGTCCGGATCTGTCACACCCTTAAAATCCATCGGCGGAGTTCTACCACAAGGCACGTGACAAACCAGGATCTCAGACACAGTCATATCAAATGATACTATATGCGATTTAAAATAAGCATTTGACCATAACTTAGAGTAAAACATATTTTTCAGACTTAATTGCACGGGTGGTCCCTATGGTTAGGCCTGATTTTATTTCTGGTCCCTAACTCTCTGAAACTACAAGATTGGTCAAAAACTTTACACAAACGTCAAACGATGGTCCCTTAAAACGGATGAACGTTAACTTTTATTGTTAAGTGTGTGTGAAATGACAAAATTACCCTTGCCCACCACACTAAACCCCCCTTCACCCTTTCTTCTTCACCATCTCCACTACTATCTCCTACTACAATCAAAGCCTCCATCTTTAACCACCACCACCTTCAACCATCGTCACTACCAGTACCTCCTTCAACCACGAGCACCACCTTCAACCACCACCACTAGTACTAGTGCACCACCTTCAACCTTCAACCATAACCATACCACTACCACCTTCAACCTTCAACCACCAACACCACCGTCACTACAAGCACCACTTTCAACTACCATCATCACTACCACCACCTTCAACCACCGTCACCACCACTACCACCTTCAACCTTTAACCACCAACACCACCTTTAACCTTCAACCACCATCGATGGTACTGGTATGTGAGTCGCCAACAATGAAGGGGGCGGCGGCTAAAAACGGTGATAGGTAAAAGAGAAATTGAGCGTAAGGCCTTAGATATGCAACCCTAGCCTTAGGCGTGCCTGCAACCTAAGAAAACATGCTAAAATGTGTCACAAAGTTTGTGAGTTCACAGGTGTAAATCAGTAAATATGTTTGAGCGTTTACTTGGTAAAAGTAAAGAAAGGTGTACCATAGGTAGCTAGCCTATATATCGAGTTACTTATCGTTTCGAACCGAAGCTGACTGTTTATGAGTTGTTTTGCCTTTCGCCATGTCTTATCACAAAACAATGGCAAGTGTCTAGGTCAATTATACACTTGTTCGACCTCCGGTCGAGTTAGCGCGACTAATGCTGGTGGGGGTTTGTCAAACCCAGTAGTACTATTCAAAATCACCTCGCTAGCTCGATATTAACTGTTCGAGTCTGTAAGGACTTGCGTGATAACGTTTGCACTACAGTAACACGATATACCAATAATACTAAAACCAAATTAATAGAAATAGTTTGCATGCTTCTCCCCTAAAAAGAAAAGTAAGTAAAAGTAGGGCTATGAAGACTCATCTTGTATGCGTAGGAAAAACATGAAGTGTAAAGGAAAAAGCTAATCCTTACCTAACAAATGTAGGTCTATAAGGATGTGTACATAATGGTCAAGATTAACCCCGTTGTATCTAAACAGCATAACTATTAGCATGTCCGAGAAACGTGTGATAAGTTTAACTTTTTGATCAAAGTTGACTTTGTTGACCAAAGGTGACCGAAAAGACCCGACGACCTGTTGGTGATTCAAATAAGTAAAAAAATGTTTGTTCATGCTCAAATAGCTCAAATAATAATTTACATAAAGTTTCATGTCGGAAATCTATTTTTGGAAAGTTTCTATTTTTGGAAAGTATGACAACTTTTACATTGTGCAATCCGTTTCAATATTATGAATCATATCATAACAAACATATCAATTATACTTGTAACATATCCAACCCTCATCCAAAACATGTTAACATAACCTATAAACTTCATCATGCCCAAAGTTTCCTAAATTAAAAACGTAAAAACACAAGTTGTACAAATTTCATTCTTACCTCCTAACATGTTCTTACGATCATCCAACATCAATCAATTCATCATAACAAGTTCTGCACATATCATATTCAACATTTATCACGTCATGTCACAAAAGTTTTCATAAATAGCAAGCATGTTCATACGAAGCATTTTTCACAATTCGAATATTCTTAATTCAATCTTATGCCCTAAACAACATATAATAATTATCATATCTCATCAAACATGCATAAATCATCATTTATAAACTAACTTCTCAAAAATTTTCCTTTAATAGAAAGTACTCAAAAACCAAGCCAAAACCAAAATTTCACAACATGAATTTTCATCCCCTAAAATCTGCTCATCAATTCAATCTAAATTCATCAAAATCATACAATTTTTACAAAAACCCCAATTTAAAGTTTCTATTATAAAGTCTCGGGTTTTGATCAAAATGATTCAATTTCACAAAACCATTCTGTACAAACATCATTATATTGAATACTAACACATAATCAACCATCAATTTCATTCAATTTCAAGTTTTAATTCAGTTTTGGATTAGTAGAGTTCAATTTCATTCAACCGAGACCTTGGATGGATGCACCGCAATATACCACTAAATCATCTGTTTCCCTCCGGTAGGGATAGTATCTATACAATACGGAGTTTTTGTTTCATAACGTGAAATGCGGACTCTCGCTTGTCACCCTAATCGCATGTGGTGCCTTTATGAGTTAATGTTGTAAGAGGTTGTGCGATCTTTGAAAATCCTTTGATGTCTTGTCAGTAGTATCCATCCAATCCAAGAAACTATCGCACCCCAGTCGGAGTATTAGACGTAACCTAATTCTTGTTGGCTTTTAGTTTTCCGGGTCAACATGCATTCCATTCTCGTTGACCATATGACCTAAAATTTGGACTTCATCCAGAAGTCATACTTTGAAAACTTGGCATACAGTTTTCCTTGTTTTTGTAGTTCAAAAATCAATCTAAGTTGTTTCTCATGTTCCTCCCGGCTCTTTGAATACACTATAATGTTATCGACAAAACGTTGATATACTTGTCTGGATGGGTTTACGCACTCGGTTCATGATATCCATGAAAACTGCTCGTGCATTGGTAAACGCGCTTGGTATAACCAAAAAATCATGGTGACAATACCAAGTGATGAATATCGCCTTAGATATGTCATCCTCTCGGACCCTCAGATGATGATATTGAAGCTGGTAAAGCAAATCGTCAATGTGTGGAAGAGTATAACGGCTCTTAATTTTCACTTTGATAAGCTCATGGTAATCAATACTCGTACAGAAAGTTCCATCCTTTTTCATGTCAAACAGGGCTGGAGCTCCCCATTGCGATGAGCTCGGTCGGATGAATCCTTTATCTAATAGCTCATACAGTTACGTAGATAGACTAGTAGTTCATTCGAAGCTAATCTGTAAGGTGCTCTAGAAATAGGTGTGACTCCATGTGTCAAATTGATTTGAAACTCGATCTATCTGTATGGGGAAAACTAGGTAAATCTTCTAGGTAAACTACGGGAAGGTAAAGAATGATAGGTGTAAGTTAATATTAGAAGGCTGATGCAACCAAAGAAGCCAAAACAACCAAGGATCTTCCTACATGCATGCACTGATGTACAAGGTAGAAGTTACTTCGAAAGTTTTACACTCATCACAGAAATTATTCTAAGTGTAAAATCTTCCGAAGCCAAAGACCAAATCTTCTGAAGCCAAAGATGAAGTCTTCCGAAGTTTCAAAGACAAAGTCTTCTGAAGCCAATAAAGTGAAGACTAATTTCTTCTGAAGACAGAGAGGACATGCTTTCTCTGATCTACTTTTCCATAAAGCGGACTTACTTTCCGCTGCAACTCTGATGACTCACCAACTTATACAAGTTGGTGAAAAGGTTCATGCTTTAGTAAACTATAGATTATGGTCTTGAGTCTGTAACTTCCTACTTTGTACCTTTTATCCTTTTTATAATATATTAGGTTATGGGCTATGGCATGTCATAGTCACTAGTCAAAAGTCAATCTGCCTTTTGACTTTACATTGATCTTGTTGTCTAGATTAATATTTCCAACTGGCCTTCAAAGTAAGGCCAGTTGTAGGATGTAGTATAAAGTATATTAGGTCCTTGTATTTCTTTTTATGCTTTGTAACACTTGTAAAAGAACTTGAGAGCAATATACAACATCCTTGAAAAACATATTACTCTGTTCTTGTTCGTAGTTCTGTGTCATTGTTTACTTGTTTTCTTAGTATCATTTACATAAACCCGGTTCCCCATTTGATTTATTAAGTGTTCTAACACCCTCCTTATTGTGAGACTGATTGTATTGACCATCCCTTAACCGGTCCTGCAATTGGTATTAGAGCTTTTCCAGGCTCTTGATTGTAAGATCTCACCATCTTAAATCCCTTCAGTTTCACAAAACACTTAACAACTCAAATGGCAGCTACCACAAAGGCTGATATGGAAACCGGTACTATGACAAAGTCTCCATTGATCACTCCTGATGACTTTGATACTAGGTGCCAAAGAATGGAAGGCTTCATCAAGTCTCAAGACTCCGGGATATAGGGATCTGTTGTCTCTGGACCTCATGTACCATCCACCTCTTCAGCTGCTGATGGTGGTGGTATGATACCAAAGGAAGTGGTTGACTATTCTGAAGAAGACTGGAAGAAGATAGACATAGATCAAAAGGCCATGATGGCCCTCCAAACTGCTCTTCCAAACTCTATCTACAGAGGCTTCAAGAAGTGCAAGACTGCCAACCAGCTATGGGATGCACTGAAGCTTATGTATTAGGGGTTAAATGAAGCAAAAGAGAACAAGAAGGACCTCTTGAAGCAGCAGTTTAAGAACTTCACCTTTAAGGCAGGTGAAACCATGACTCAATAATACTTCAGGTATGTTGAGATTGTGGATACTCTAATGGATGTTAGAGTAATTCTTGAGAATAGGGGCATTATGAGGAAGTTCATGTCCTCTCTTCCCAGACAATGGACATGCTATTGTGTGGTCATTAAGAGGACTGAGAACCTCAAGACCCTTACTCTTACTGAGTTGTATGGTATCCTCAGTGGCTACCAGATGGAGATGAACTTGCGAAATCCATCTGGTAACTCCAACAATCAGCAGAGTTAAGCTCTTCATGTGGTTGATAGGGATTGCATAGAACCACAACATCATCTCATCTGCTATCCTGACAACTCATAAAAGGGTCCTTTCATCCCAATAGAGAGCTACACCCAGGAAAGCCCATTCCAAGAGACAAGCTCTTCACAATCCTTTATGTCTACTGATGAAAGCATAAGCAACTTTATCTGTACCCTTGAAGACCTGGAATGTATCCATTCAGATGATTTGGAGTACATGGAAATAGTCCAACAGATGGCTCTTCTTACTCACAGAGCCAAGAAGTTTTACAAGAGGACAGGGAGGAAGTTTCCTAGCAATGCAACCAGTAGAAAGTTTGGGCTGGACAAAAGCAAAGTGAAGTGTTACAACTGTAACAAAATGGGACACTTTGCTAGAGAGTGCAAGGCACCAAGATCAAGTGGTGGCCAAGCACAAACCAGACCAAACTACACTGATCTAGAATGAGAAGCCCAGGCTGCAAGATGCAGTTTCTATTGAAGAAGGAGGCTTTGACTGGAGCTTTTAGGTTGAGGATGCATCTCCAAACCAAGCACTGATGGCAGATCATGAAGAAGCCAATGTATTGGAACATCTATGTACACCTAAATGTATTGCTAAAGTTAACAGATATAGGTCCTATAACTTAGAGATGAAAACTGATCTTGAGTTCTTAAAAATTTTAAAAGCTGATTTCAAAAGAGCTGAAAATGATTACAAACTTACAATAAAAGATTTAGAGAAAACCATTTCAACTCTTAAGCATGAACATACCAACTACAGGACTCAAATAAAAGATCACATCACTAAGTTAATTGAATGCCAGGTTGAGCTTGTGATCAGTAAAGCCAGGGCAGAAAAATGTGTTCTTGAATAAGAGACCTTCAAGAACATGATATCCTCATCCTTGCGTGCAAAAGTTTGTTGTCAGAATAAGAAGGGACTGGGATCTACTAAGATAGCTCCTCCACACACTATTGTCTGTAAAATCTCCAAGGTATGAAACTTATGAAGATGAGCTTCCCCTCATAGACCCTATAGATGAAGAGGATGAAGTGGAGATAGTGAAGGATGATTCTGAGAAGAGTGAAGAAGATCATCTTAAGAAGGGTCACTATTCTCCTGAGAAGAGAAAAGAATCTGGGATGACCAAGTCTAAGAGGAAGAACTTGATCAGAAAAGCCAAGAGGAAATCAAAGAAGGCTCAAGGGATCAAGGCCACTTTCAACTCAAAGCAAAAACAAGTGTTCATCTCTGCAGGATTTGAAGTGGTGAAGGCTGAAGACTCAACTATGAACTCTAGTACCAAGAGTTCTAGTTCATGTCTAACTCAATGCAGTAAAGAGAAGAAGGCTGATCAGCTATGTACCATGCTACACAGCCTAAACCATTCAGTTCCAATAGCATGCCTCACCCTAAGAAGCTTGCTGCATCATCTATGAAGATGAAGATGGAGGTGGAAAGTGATCAAATTTAGTCTTTCTTTCAAAATAAGACTCTCAGAAGGAAGTAAATGGATTGCATCATGTATGGTAGTACTTCTCATCTTGCTAAAGATTGTATCTACAATCCTAAAAGTACTATCCACATGATCAAAAATAAAACTTCTGAGAAGAAGAAAGAAAAACTTGCTTTGGAAGGAAAATCCTTTCCTTTCAAAAGCTCCAAGTGAAAAAGTAGATAAGTGAAAACTTGCCTTTGGAAGAAAAATTGGTCTCGGAAGAAAGGAATGCTTCCAAAGTACTGAAGCCTACTGCAGTGAAAGCAAGATCTTCCAAAGGTCTAGTCTCCAAAACTTTCAAAGTTTTTTCGAAGTATTGAAGGTCAAGTCAAATCTTCCAAAGATGGTGTGGAAGATGAAGGAAGACTAGGTGGCTGAAAGTTCTTCATCAACAACAGCTAATGATCCTCAAAGCTTGAACATAGGATCACTTGCTGTTACATTGTCTTCAAATCACTTTGATAAGCCCAAGACCAATGAGTCTTAGGTTTCCAAATGTAACTAAACATTTCCTTTTATGCAGGAACAACTAAAGACCAATAAGAATGTATGGATCATTGATAGTGGCTGTTCCAGGCACATGACAAGCAATGGCTCCTTGTTTAAAATTTTGAGAAAATTGATAAAGGGCCAGTTGCTTTTGGAGGAGATGCTAGAGGTTATATTATTTCAATGGGTCAAGTTCAGGTATTTATAATTTGTCTATACTAATTTACTTGCAAACTTGGACTCCTTGGAATATTACATGTTCTCTAGATATGTCCAACACATTCTCAACTGTGAACTGGGCTCATAGTTGAGGGGAACAGGAAATGTTCTAAAATTGGGACAGATGAAGCCCGGCATCTTCAAGACTATAAGGAAGCCAACTGTTGGCTTCTCGAGGGTAGAAACAACCCTTGTCCAAAAAATGTTAGAGCTTATTGTTCAAGGTGACAACCTAGCTGTACCAGCTAGTGTTGAACCCACACCTTCTACTTCTCAACCACCAATACAACCAAAAATAACCATCAGCTACAAAAGAAAATCCAAAGAAACCCCTGCACATGCTACTCAGTTTGTGCAGGCCCCTATATCATCACCCGTACAGGAGGAAGTGGACACTGGAGCTCCCACTTCACCTGAGGAGTAAACCACTCCAATCTCACCAATGATTAGTACTAAGGTTCCTCATGCTTAGCCTAATGAGCTCACAACCCCCACAACCTTAAGCCTTCACTCAGAGTCTCAAAACTCTAGTGAACAACCTTCAGGGGATAGTTACCATCCCCAGCCTCTTGATCTAAACCAACCAATCCTAAACCTTGAATTCTATGATGATGAAGACATGGGCTTCAGTGAGTATCATGAGTCTCTCTTCTCTACCCCTGCTCAAAGAGAGATGAGTACTTCTGTTTCTCCCATGTCTAGCCCATATCATCCACCTACTATTAAGGTGGATCTCCCTGAACCTGTTCAGGAGGTCCATATGGAAGAGGCTCTTACTTTAGCTAGTGACTACATCATTAAGACCTCAACCATGGCAACCTAGCCTCTTGACACTTCACTTGAAGTTGTTATGATGCAGGAGAAATCCAGCAGCCAAGAACAAAGTGCTGGTGATAAGGAAGAAGACCTTGGTCCTATTCTCTCATCCCCCCGTGATTCTTCTGATGAAGATGAGGGGAGTCTGAAACTAAAGGTGCAGAAACTAACAAAAACATGCACCTATTTAGTCTCAAAGATAAGTTACTTGGAATCTCACGTAACTGTCTTACAAAGGAGGGTCAATGACCAGCAACTTGAGATCACCGATCTTAAGGGCAAGTTAGCTGAGAGACCACTCAGGAGAACTCAACCAGGTCCACAAGAACCTGTGGATGTGACAGACCTAACCCCAAGCTCACCTATGCAAGAAGGTGATGCTACCAAAAAGGGGGAGAAAGTCCAAACAATCACAGAACCTAAGAGTTCTTCACAGAGTATGGACTTTGAGGATTCACCACCCTCACTTGTAATGTTCCATACTCAGCAACCTCCTCAAGTCTATATGGATGTGGACTCATACAAAGTTTGTTTGAGGAGGGTATTCCCAGAGCTATGCCTATCCCATCCCCTCACTCTGAGAATCCAATCATGGGATGGAGGTATGACACTGATAGAAGAGCTCTAGTCATCTCTAGATCTCAGGGTCAACAGGAAATTTTCAAAATTTTCAACCTGAGCTTCTATGAGCATCTATTTGATTGATCTTCCACTTGTCAACCCAAGTCAAAACAGACAAGCTGCAAGATTAGCAGATAGGATTGAAGAAAAGGTGTTTGAAGAATACAAGCTGAGGTTAAGACTACATAGACAAAGGCTAGCAGGTAAGATTTTTTGTCAACTGGATATTGAGGTGGACCTTAAGATTAACTTCGAAGGAGAAGCCTTGACTGAAGGCCTAGAAGTTGAACCTATGAACCTTGAGACAGGAACTTCTTCAGCACCCATTACCCTCAGTGAGGCACCAGCTGGTGAAGGTGCATCACAACCTCTCTCTGGCCAGAGCTTGACTGTTGAATCAAGCAATGAAGGCCAAAGCTCTCTCCACCTTGAGTCACCAAGGCTTGTGAGTGACAAAGGGAAAAGAAAACTAACTTCTGAGGAGATTGAGGAGGAGGAAAGAGAGAGAGGAAGAGGAAGCTAAGGGGAGAAAGTTCAAGAGAGTCTCTAGGCTTCATGGAAGCTGTCATCAGGGCTGCCCCCAGGCCAAATACTCAAGATGATGAGTTAAGGACAGCCAAGATAAACTACTTGGGGACCAGAAACTACAATGTGGATGAAAAACTCTCTCTCCCCTTAGATGAACTGAATGAGCTTGCTGACAAGGAGTTGTCCAAAGAGAGAAAGGAGGCAGAGGATGCAGCATTGCTCCTAAAAACATGGAAGAAAGAAGACAGAAAAGGCTCTACAAGCATGCTCCTACCCTCTCCCCAGTTCAAGAAAGTCCTGAGACAGAGGCTGTGGCTATTGCACAACCTTAGGTAGATAAGGAAGCTGATAGACTGAACATGATCAACTACCTGAGTGCCACAGGACTCTATCAAGCATCTGCATTTCTTCCCTTATCATATGAGTATGTTGAATTTGAGTATCTCAATCAGCTGGAGCAACAAGTCATCAAGGAACAAAAGGATGCTAAGAGAAAACTAAAGGAAGAAGCTGCAAAGTCAAGAGCCATCATCCAAAAGAGCAAAAAAAAGTCTGCTGATAGACAAAGGATGATGAGCTTCTTGAAGTTGTATGGATTCTCTAGAAGGAGGCTTGGTCAATGTCTCTATCCACTATGGATGAGCACATCAGGGTGATCAAGCACAAGATTAAGAAGGGAGAGCTTGTTGACTTGCATTCTCCACCAAGTCCAGCTCAACCTAAAGTTAAGCACATCAGGGTGATTAAGCAGAAGATTAAGAAGGGAGAGCTTGTTAACTTGCATTCTCCACCAAGTCCAGCTCAACTTAAAGTTGAGGTCAAGGTTGAACCCCCTGAGACAACACAACCTGGACCTAGAGCTAAATCTCAACCAACTTCATTTTTTGATCCACAGCAGGGTCCTCTTCACTCTCCTTCTGAACTTGTGAGAGAAGAGAACCCAACTGAGAGAGACACAGTAGAACAACCTGGTGCTGAAGACCAGTCCTCTCAGTTAAAAACTTCAAAGAGGAGGAAAAGGATGGCCATGAAGAGTGTTTCCAAGAAGAAGACAAAGGCATCCACCTCTACACCTAAAGATGAGCCAGAGCATCCTGAGGTAGTGCAAGAAGAGGCTGCTCAACCAACTTCAACTCAAGTAGAGCCTCTTGCAATTGGAAGACCCATCTTGTCTTGGAGTTTTGCTGCTAATCCAGGTAGGTGGTATGTCATCAGAGATCAAGGAGGTCAAGATGTCTATTTCTAGCAAGACATGCTTGATCTTCCTCTACATGATCTCCATGACATGAGAAGAAATTATGAGAGTCTAAGGGATCCTGACCAAATGATGAAGAAAGGTATTGTCTTAATCCTAATGAGGACTGTCAACATCTGAATAACTTCTCTGTTTTGGTAGCATCAGCCTAGGGAGAGTTTGTAAGGTTAAATTAGAAGGCTGATGAAACCAAAGAAGCCAAAACAACCAAGGAGCTTCCTGCATGCATGCACTGATGTACAAGGTAGAAGTTACTTTGAAAGTTTTACACTTATCACAGAAATTATTTCAAGTGTAAAGTCTTTCAAACCCAAAGACCAATTTATCCAAAGCCATAGATGAAGTCTTCTGAAGCCAATAAAGTGAAGACTGATTTCTTTCGAAGATAGAGAGGACATGCTTTCTCTGATCTACTTTTCCATAAAGCCGACTTACTTTCCGCTGCACCTCTGATAAATCATCAACTTATACAAGTTAGTGAAAAGGTCCATGCTTTAGTAAACTGTAGATTATGGTCTTGAGTCTATAACTTCCTACTTTGTACCTTTTATCCTTTTAATAATATATTAGGATGTGAGCTATGGCATGTCATAGTCACTAGTCAAAAGGCAATCTAACTTTTGACTTTACATTGATCTTGTTGTCTAGATTAATATTTCCAGCTGGCCTTCAAAGTATGGCCAGTTGTAGGATGTAGTATAAAGTATCTCAGGTCCTTGTATTTCGTTTTTGCTTTTTAACACTTGTAAAAGAACTTGAGAGCAATATACAGTATCCTTGAAAACCATATTACTCTGTTCTTGTTCTTAGTTCTGTGTCATTGTTTACTTGTGTTCTTAGTATCATTTACATAAACCCGATTCCCCATTTGATCTGTTAAGTGTTCTAACACTCTCTTCATTATGAGACTGATTGTATTGACCATCCCTTAACCATTCCTGCAATAGGGATGTCTTCCATCCACTTCTCAGTTTCTTTGTTGGTGATCGAAGCTAAAATGGCGGTATGACCCTTGTGTAAGTACTTTTGGGCCTTCATACAAGATATGGTTCCTAAGACTACAACACTCTTCTAGCATTGAACATATAAGACTTCACCACTATGAAGTGGTATGCAAACAACCTTTCGCGATAGATAAATTCAGCTTGGTTCTTGGAATACCAATCCATGCCGACAACCACATCGAACTATAAAGAGTAATAAGCATAAGATCTATACCTATCTTATGTCTGGACAATCCCAATGTATATCCCATCAGAATATGAGTTGCTTCAGTTAGTTTACTATAAGCTAATTGTATGGTGTAACTAGGTTCCATTCCAGTTGGAGCTACATCTAGAAGTTTGCTAAACGGTAACCATATTCTGGTCATTTCTTGCCTTACTAGACCTAATCACAAAGGCTTGACCCTTGGCACTCTATCCTTCATTCATTTCTATTGTTACTGTCCTTATTGCCATTTTTCATTTGATGGTAATCTCTCTTGATTTGCCTATCTTTGTTCCATTCAAAGCAACCCTATGATGCTTCGAGTTGTCGTTGCTACTAGGGTTTGTTGCTGCTTGATCGTTGACTCTCCCTTAAAGTCTTTAGCTACATGGTCTGTCTTGCCATATCTTTGGCAACAATAATGATCTTACTGGCTATGATGGTGAATGACTTACTCTATGTGCCATCCTATTCCTTCTTGTTATCAGATGAACCATTAACAATGTCATGCTTAGTCAGAGTGCTATACACCACAACCAAGTTATTGAGCTTGTGAGATAACATCATAGCATGTTGAATGGTTATAGGATCAATGACGATGACCCTTGCTTAAATCTGAGGTGCTATCCCGTCGATTGACTTCTCAGTGTGCTTGTAGGTTGGAGTTACCATTACATAAACCAACCAACTCATGGAAATAGGTCGTATATTCCTCAACATCTGACCTACCGTCTTAATGTTCCATAATTACTTTTCTAGCTTCTAGTATTCATTCCTAGTACAACACTCCTCCTCTAGATCTTCCTCATATGCAGTAGCAACTACAGTTTAGGCTTTTAGCCCAGCTACTCTCAATTCTTATAATACTAGTCTGTGCTACATATCCTACATTGTAGCCTTGACGTATCTTATCTTATCCAATGCTTTTAGTGTATTGTGCTTGTTTGTGTTTTCCTCGAATACATCAACAAAAGTATTATGTTTCTGGCTTGTCTCCACCAGGCCTTCCTTGAGTGTTTCCACATATTCACTAATGGTGCTCTGATGCTCTGGTATCTTGGTGATTAGGGGTGTAAATAAGTCAAGCCGGCTCGAGAGCTACTTGAGATCGGCTCAGTAAAAAGCTCGAACGAGCCAAGCCCCATCTCAAGCTTGAAGTATGACTTGTTTAGATATCGAGCCCAAGCTCGAGCCTAGCACTCAAAGCTCATATAGGCTCGTGAGCCTTAATGAGCTTAATAAAATTAAGTTTATTTTTTTATATTTAAAATAATTTTCATTTGAATTAACCTTTCTTTGGCTCTTTAACTTCAAAACCTAAATTCACCTTTCCCTAATTCTAATCGCCCTGGCCCTGCCCTCCCGTCACAATAGCTGCCATCAGCCACCGCCCCTACCCTCCCTTCGGCCATTGTCCTCCTCACCAAACCTGTATCTACTTCATCAGTGAAAGGTAAGGTGCAACTATTTAGCATAATGACTGTTAGGTTTGGCCTTTGCGTGACTGCTCAGCAGTTCATCAAACCTGTATGGTTGTAGTTATTTCATCTGTGAAATTATGTTGTGAGTTTTGGGTCAAGGAGCATGGAGCTTGCAGGTGGTGTAGCATGGTTGTAGGAGATTGATATATATTCACTTTTTTTCAATCTTTCACTCCTTAGTTCTTAACTGCTACATGATCTTTTGAATTTTATTTTTGTTCAAATTTATAAACTTGAATCTTGATTCTAATTTTTATACTTGAATCTTGATTCTAATTGTTTAAGGGTTGCTGTCAAATTGAGCTCGAGTTGAGCCTTGACTCGTTTAAGGGTTCAAAGAGTTCTATGGCTTGTTTAGGGTTCAACCATCCTGAAAGAAATTGAGTGTTGTCGAGTTGATTTCGAGCTTTATTTTCACTTCACGAGCCGATCTCGATCCAAAAAACATAGGCTCGAATTAAGCCGAGCTTGAGCTCGAGCTTAGCATATTCCATTGAGCCAAGCTCGAGTAGTGTTAGGCTCAGGCTTGGCTCAGCTCATTTACACCTCTATTGGTGATCTCACCGGGTGCTTCACATACATTACGAATCTTTCGATCTAACATTACTACGAGGGTGGTGAAAGACTGTTCAGTCGGATGAGGTATAAGTGATGATGCAGAATAGCAGTAAGGGGAAGGGGTACGCACTCCTCCTGAATTCAGCTGGCAATCATATCTGGTAAACACTTCCAGTGTTGTGTATCTCCCATGACTTGAATATTGAACAACACTCCATGTTGTTTGGAGTTATCAGCAGGCTCCAGTCGATGCTTATTCGGATTCGATGGTGATGCTATTAGTGTAGATGAACAAGGTATGAGAGCGAGACCCTCAGTCTTCTCATTGATTGAGGGTGATGCTAGTGACATGGGTGGGGTAGATGATGATATGGACATCCAATATCGTTACGCGTGCGTGAAATGATATGTATGCTTGAAAAACAGTAAACAAATAAGAGTATGTGCAATGGTACTATGTGTCTAAGGCTATAGTCTAGATGCAAACACAATCCTAGTACTCTATAACTAGTGGCTCTGATACCAATATATCACACCCTCAAAATCCACTGGCGGGGATCTACCGCGAGGCACGTTAAAAACCAGGATCTCAGACACAGTCATATCAAATGACACTATATGTGATTTAAAATAAGCATTTGACCACAACTAAGAGTAAAGCATAGTTTTCGATGTAACCAATGCGGAAGCATAAATGTTTGAAAAATCATGAGCAATAATTGCGAAAAACAAAGCGCCCAATGAAAATTCATAAATGTAAATGAACTTGCTTTGAAATGATAAAGATGATGTATGAGCCTCAGATATACAACCCTAGCCTTAGGCATGACTGCAACTTGAGAAGACATGCTAAAATGTGTCAACAAAAGTTTGGTGAGTTCACAGGTGTGAATCAGTAAATAGGTTTGAGCATTTGCTTGGTAAAAGTAAATAAAGGTATGCCATAGGTAGCTAGCCTATAAATTGAGTTACATAGCGTTTCGAATCGAAACTGATTGTTTGTGAGTTGTTTTGCCTTCCGCTATGACTTATCACAGAACAATGGCAAGTGTCTAGGTCAATTAAACACACGTTCAACCTCAAGTCAAGTTAGCACGACTAATGCGGGTGGGGTTTGTCAAACCTAGTATTACTACTCAAAATTATCTCGCTAGCTCGTTATTAATGGTTTGAGTGTGTAAGGACTTGCGTGATAATGTTTGCACTACGGTAACATGCGATATAACTATAATAGTAAAACCAGATAAATAGAAATAGTTTGCATGCTTCTCCCTCAAAAAAGAAAGTAAGTAAAAGTGAGGCCGTGAAGACTCACCTTATATGCGTAGGAAAAACATGAAGTGTAAAAGACAAAAGTTAATCGTTACTTAACACATGTAGGTCCATGAGTGTGTGTACATAATGGTCAAGATGAGCCCTATTGTATCCAAACAATATAACTGTTAGCGTGTTCGAAAAATGTTTGACATGTTTAACTTTTTGACCAAAGTTGACTTTTGTTGACCAAAGTTGATCGGATTGACCCGAGGACCCGTTGGTGATTGAAGTAAGTAAACATGTTTATTCATGCTCAGATAGCTCAAATAGCTCAAATAATGATTCACATAAAGTTTCATGTCAGAAATCTATTTTTGAAAAGTTTCTATTTTTGGAAAGTATGGAATCGTTACATATGTGCAATCCGTTTCAAAGATTATGAATCATATCATAACAAGCAACTCAATTATACTTGTAACATATCCAACCATCATCCAAAACATGTTAACATAACCTAAAAACTTCATCATGCCCAAAGTTTTCTAAATTAAAAACGTAAGAACACAAGTTGAACAAATTTCATCCAAACCTCCTAACATGTTCCTACGATCATTCCAAAATCAATAAATTCATCATAAAAAGTTCTACACATATCATATTCAACATTCATCACATCATATCATAAAAGTTTACATATACAAAAAGCATGTTTATACGAAGCGTTTTTCACAGTTCGAATATTCCCAATCCAATCTTATGCCCTAAATATCATATAACAATGATCACATCTCATAAAACATGCATAAATCATCATGTATAAACTAACTTCCCAAAAAGTTTCCTTTAATTGAAAGTACTCGAAAACCGAGCCAATACCGAAAGTTCTAAACCTGAATTTTCATCCCCTAACATCAACTAACATCCTAGAATCATCAGTTCAATCCAAATTCATCAAAATCTTACAATTTATACAAAAGCCCCAAATTAATGTTTCCCTTATAATTAAGTCTCTGGTTTTGATCAAAACGACACAATTTCACAAAACCAATCCGTACAAATATCATTATATTGAATACTAACACATAATCAATCATCGATTTCATTCAATTTCAAGTTTTGATTTATTTTTGGATAACTAAGGTTCATGTTCATCATGATAATCAAAGAATATGAAATCTAACATAAAAGTTACTTGTAATGATGCATAGATGCAAGCTAACATGTTTTTGATGCAAGAACAATCCATAATCATCATCAGTTGCAAGGAAGAATCAAGGTGTGTATGTGTTCGAAATGGAGAGGGAGACAAGGGAAGGGGATGCCACAAATGAGGGAATTAGGTTTGGGGTTGGACTTTAATCTTTTATTTATTTTTTTTACAAAAAGGCCCCCCGATGTTTAATAAAATCATTTTAACGCTACACGATTGAACTTTTTCCACACCGAAACCACAAAATGCTCAAATAATATCAAATAAACATTAATAACATGAAATAATATTTATTTTTCTAGTTGAAAGTCTTTTTTATAATAATTAGGCGTTAAAGGCTGAAAATGCTCGAAAACGCGTAAATGCTAGAAAATTCCCAATTTTCGCAACTAAGCTAAACATTTAATTACATAAACATATAACACATAATTTCACACCAATTATCCAAAGTTCATCTCTTCATCTTCCTAGCATACCAAAATGAACCCAAATGGAATTGGCTATTAAACAGCCAAACATATTCCGACCGGCCCTCGTATTGTGGATGGAGGATGAAGGAAGAACTCCTTACTTTTTTCAAAAGACAAAAATAGAGTCATTTTTTCCCATCAATCTTGCTCTTTTGAAAACTCAAAAGATCAATCTTTTTTTTCACGTTGGTCCTTTGTTTGAAAACTATTTTTGACAAATCACCAACGTTTGGGGACAGACGCATGTGCGATTCGACAATTCTCTGAATTACCATTGTGTGAAAGGTTCGTGAATGTTTGTGCAATAAATGACACATTTAATTAAACAACACTAAATGTATGAATGTATAATCGGAAAACCATGTTCGTGTTGATCGAAAAGTGACCTAAAATTGCTAGGGTCATATCATCCCCTTATTGAAAGAAATTTTATCTTGAAATTTAACTAACTCTGGTAAAACACGGACGAAAGTTTTTTGGTTTTCACTAGATCACATAAAAAGAAGACAAAAAGAATCGAATTAAAACAAATAACATTCAACATTAGAGGTGTAAATGAGACAAGTGAAGTCGTGAGTTACTCGGGACAGGCTCGTCAAAATCTTGGATCGAAACAGTCTTAAACAAGCTCGAGCTTGAGCTTATACTATTTACCATTTAATAAATGAGCTTGAGTAAGAGCTTCACGTATCAGGCCACTTCGAAATAAACTTTTTTTTATATAACTTTTACTTAATATATTAAATATATTTATATAGATAATCATTACTATATAAAACTATGATAAAAATAATTTAAATTATAAACAAGGGATCTTAAGCCAAGCTTAAATTAAAAAATTCAAAAATAAAAAAATCTCGGGTATTAAAATCAATTTTTTTCACAAGACGAGCTCCAACCTTACGATTAACATACTACACGAGTCGAGCTTGGGCACGATATCAGGCTCTCTTATGTTAAAACAATCTCAGGCTTCGCACGACTTGTCACACCCCTATTTAATAGTCATGGTAACATTCAAATAATTAAGTATTCGAACAAATAATCAACTTAATAAATTATATAATCTAATCTAACAAACTACTAATCAATAATTTAATAATTAATCTATAAATAATCAGTTAATAAGATAAATAACTTAGTTATTCACACTAATTATTTTATATATGTTACTTATTTTTGGGGTCGCTTCATATTAATGGTCTTAAAATTTCTTGTGTGTTGTAAAAACTTATTTTCGGGATTGGGCTTTTAATCTTATGTTAGTTTAGGGTTTTTAAATATGAGGGCTATCTTAATTTTTGCTAAGGGTTATCCCGATACATAGAACCATAAAAGAAATTGCACTTCGAAACGAGAGTTCAGGGTTAGTCCGGGTTACCCCTGGGCTTTAAGTAAGTTTGCCTCTACTCTTAATGTTTCCATTAAAAGACTACCAAAAGATAAAACCACAGTCTAATACATTAAAACATTGAATGTAACAGAGTACCTTTGTTACCGACCAACAGATTCAAACACATTTTAGAAAAGAAAAGTGTATCTGAACCAATTTTTCTAAACAATCGGATTATATTATACTACATTCTAAAAACATTAAATTAGTAGAACTCGTTTTCTAAGCAATCGGGTATTATTTTATTGTTTAAAAGAGTAGGTTTCACTTTTGGTACCTGCTATTTGGACATTTTAACCATTTTAATCCAAAAAGGAATCTTATGTCACATCATGCCCCGAAGTTTCATTTTTGTAACGATTTTGGTCCTGCACTAACTCTGTTAGTTTTGTCTGTTAAGTGTAGGGGTATTTTAGTCATTTTACATATAACTCTTCATATCTCTCTTTCTTTTGATCACATCTAAAACCTAAGTCACCTGCCACCCACTCCACCTTTATCTTCCCTATTCTCCAGGTAGATCCCCTATGTAACATTTTGTATTTCTCATTTTAAGTGTAATCTAACTCTTTATTTAATTCTTGTAATGTCAAGACTTGATCATAGTGGAAATAGTCTTTTTATATCATTCTTGTTGATTATATACTTGTATAACGATTAAACAATTGCAAATACGTATTTTAAAGCAAAACCGAGAAACTTAATAAGACTTATATTTTTTTGGAAAAATTATTTTATACTTGTCTTATGGTTCATATGTTAAAGTACCCAAAAACATACTTAATCATGAGTTTCGGTGCAAATTAATAAATAAAATAAGTTGAGGGGCTAAAATTAAAATTTTTGAATTTTCCTTTCACTCATCTTCCCAACTACATTTTTTAATGCCCAACCATAATTTCTATCTATAAATACTAACTCAAATCCCTCGCTAATCACTTTCATCACTCTAATCTCTCTCTTAAACTATCTCAATGCATCCAAGAACTTCATCTTTTTACAAGAAATCTTCAAGAACAACTTGTGAGTTTTTAAATTTTTTAAATTTTCTTTTCTTACTTTCTACTTCATTTTCTTTACCACTTGGAATAACCTCTAGGACATAACCACTTAGTTACCAAGGTGAACAAGTATGGTAAACCCCCATTTTTAAGGTTCAAGTTGGAAATGTTTTACTTGATTTTTTCATACATGTTTTTCTTGTCTTGTTTTTAAGCCTTTTGCATATTAAACCAAGTCACCAACAACTTCAATGTTGAAAGGCTTGTGTTGAAGTTATATTCCAAAAATTTGAGGCTTTTACACCTTTATTCTTTCACCTTTACGGAACACTAAGTGATTTACAAATCAAGAAGTGGATGAAACCAAACTGGGTTCCAACCAATGTTAAAAGGCTTGTGTTATGGTTTGAAATGATAATGTTGAACCTTGGTTCTATAACTAATCTTTCCACCATACCACACTTGAACACATAGTCAAATTAGTTAGTTTAATTTAGTACTTTTATTCATGTACTCATGACCATTTGAATCAACCTATGTGGAGATTTTGTGCAATGGTGATAATCTTGAGGTTTGTGGATATCCCTACCTCTAATATCTGACTTATATGAATATAACACTTGAGATTTATGGAGTACCCTACCTCTAATGCATGACTTATATATATATATATATATATATATATATATATATATATAATACTTAGTCAAAACCAAACCATAACATCAATCAAATCATGGTTGAATGTCATGTGTTAAGGTAGACAGTATACTAATCTTATGATTCCTTATTTTGGATTTCCAATGAGTAACTAATACTCATGAAGAACACATACAATACTGCAGAATCGGTTATGATCAATGCAACATTTTCACAAGGTGGGAGAGTTAATAACACTTAACAATTCAAATAGGGAACCGGTTGGAGTGAAACAAAGAACACAAGTAAGAAGAACAAGAATGCTCAGATATGGTTTTCAAGAATGATGTATATTGTACTCAAGTTCTTTTACAAGTGATACAAATCTTATCTAAATTACAAGTACTTGAGACACTTTATACTATATCCTACAGCCAGCCATACTTTGAAGGCCAGCTGGAAACACTAATCTAGACAACAAGATCAATGTAGAGTCAAAAGGTGGATTGACTTTTGACTAGTGACTATGACAAGCCATAGCTCACATCCTAATCTATTACAAAAAGGATAAAAGTACTTAGTTGGAAAGTTACAGAGAAAAGAACCTTAATCTATAGTTGACAAAAGCATGGACCTTTTCACCAACTCATATAAGTGGCAGTGAAAGTTGTTCAGCTTTTGTCAAAAGGTGATTCAGAAAAAGCAATTCTTCTCTATCTTTGGAAGAAATTAGTCTTTGGCTTCGGAAGACTTTGTCTTTTGAAGCTTTGGAAGACTTCATCTTTGGCTTCGGAAGATTTGGTCTTTTGTCTTCGGAAGATTTGATACTTGATATAATTCACTGAGTTATATCAAATCTTCCGAAGTAACTTCCTTGTACTTGCATGTGAATGCTGAGAGCTTTTTTAGTTGCATCAGCCTCTAAGTGTAATCCTTGCAAACTCTTCCTAGGCTGATTCTATCAAAACTTGAGGAGACCTTTGAATCTTGATCTTCATCTGTTGATAGTCCTCTTCAAAATCAAGACCATTCCCTTCATCATCATTTGGTCAGAATTCCTCAGACTTTCAAAGTACCTCCTCATGTCAAAGAGATCATGCAGAGGAAGGTCATGTATGTTTTGCCAAAAGTACATATCTTGACCCCTTTGATCTCTAGTGAAATATCATATGCATGGATTGGTGGCAAATATCCAGTATACGATGGGTCTCTTAGCAGTAAGAGGCTCTAATTGAATGGGAGTTGGATGAGCAGCCTCTTCTTGATCACCCTCAGGATGTTCTGACCCATCATTAGGTGTAAAGGAGGATTCCTTCTTCTTCTTCTTCTTGTCCCTTCTAATGGCCATCCTTTTCCTGTTTCTATATTTTAATTAAGAAGACTAGCCTGCAATACCAGATTGTTCTTGCTTGTCTCCCTCAGTTGGGTCCTTGTCCTTCACTGGTTTAGAAGTAGAAGAATCAAGACCCTGATGTGGATCAGAAGATGAAGCTGGTTGTGATATAGCACTAGGTCCTGGTTGAGTTATCTCATGTGGTTCAACCTTGACCTCAGCTTCAGGTGCAGCCTAACTTGGGGGAGAATGTAAGTCAATAAGCTCACCCCTTTTAATCTTCTGCTTGATCATTCTAATGTGCTCATCTATGGTGGATATAGACATTGGACCAAGTCTTCTTCCAGAGAATCCATACAGCTTCAAGAAGCTCACCATCTTTAGTCTGTCAGCAGATTTCTTCTGATTGGTTTGGATGGTGGCTCTTGACTTAGCAGCCTTTTCCCTCATCTTCCTCTTAGCAGCTTTTTGCTCTTTTAGTACTTGTTGCTTTAGCTACTTGAGGTATTCAAATTCTATGTATTCATATGGTAAGGAAGAAGGTCTGATGCCTGATAGACACTTGTGGCACTCAGGTAGGCTATCATGTTTTGCCTCTTGTAACAGATTAGTATCAGAGCCATTGGTTATAGAGAACTAGGTTGCATACACACTAGATTATAACCGCCCAGTTTGTTAGTTACTCGTTACTCATTCTCTACTGTATACTTATTTGCATACACAACACGTACCTCATAGCATGGCATCATCATCAAGAGCTCTAGGCAAGAGACAAGCATGATCTGAGTCACCTCCTCCTTCTCCTGTACCAGATAGGGGATCAGACTGGCCTCAACATCCTTACCCCTCTGAAGAGATGGATTGGGATCAACCATTCAAATTACCCGAGTGTGATCCTCCTCGGAACTGGAACTTCTATCCTACCTATATACACCGCATGGTTTACAGGGAGCGTGTACCAGCTGTAGCTCCTACCCGACCTAGGACTAGGTCATCGACAGCCTCTATATAACCTACTCTTCCTTCCCTAGACATCCCTCTCGAGCAGGCGATTGCAACTTTTGTGGCTACGTTAGACACTAAGCGACAGCGCATTAGAGGACTCATAGATGAGAACTCCACTCTACGATATGAGATGCGTCAGTTGCGTTTCCAGGTAGAGACGCTTCAGGAGTGACTCTCGATGGCCATTGGTGGGCATCATACCCTGGCAGGCAACGTTGTTGGACTTACTGAGCGCATGAACCCGCAAGAGCACCACAACATAGTGATCAACGATAAATTTGCTGATCTGGAGGCACAGCTAGCGGCGCTTCAGATTGCCGAAGCCCCTGCACCAGAGGAAGATCCTATTGAAGAAGACCCAGAGGAAGAACCTGAAGAAGAACCGGAAGAAGCCCCGGAGGAAGAAGAACTAGCAGAGATGGAAGAGCACAGTGATGGATCTGACGTGCTGGATTGATTCTACATTTATATGACTTGGACTATATAGTGTTTCTTTTCTTTTGAAACCTATGTGGGAAGGGTTGTTTCCCACCCAACTGAAAAACTAAAATTCTGACATTGATAGAATATTTTGTGACTCATTTATAATTTATTTATCTTTGGTTATAAATGTTGTGGTTGTGACAAATTCATTATTTGTTATTATTTACTATACTTCAATGAGATAAAGATGTTGGATGTTACTCATTATTGTATTTGTGAATGTAAAGCGAAATATGGACTGACGCGGTAGAGGATGTGGGCGTGGCTGTGGACGTGGTGCCGGTGGACATGGTACCAGTGCTATAAACATGACCCGCGCTGAGTTGGCAGCTCTAATTAATGAACATGTACAGGCGGTAGTGGCTGCTGCACAAACTGGACAACCAGCAGGTAAATGATACAAGTGGCCTAACCAATATCTTAGTTGCTCGTCTAGGCTACCCAACTAATGTTTTTGGTTTGTCGAAACAGGACCTCCACCCTGTACTTACAAATCCTTCATGGATTGCAAGCCTCATACCTACAGCGGAACTAAAGGAGCTGTGGGACTGGTACGGTGGTTTGAGAAGACCAAATCCGTCTTCGCAAAATGTAATTGTCCTCCAGCCGATCAAGTGAAGTACGTAACTGGAACTCTTGAAGGCACAGCCCTCTCCTGGTGGAATGCCCAGGTACAAATGCTGGGTCAGGTGATGTCTAACAACCTACCTTGGGTCGAGTTCAAGGAGATGATAACAGAGGACTATTGCCCCCGAAACGAAGTGCAGAAGCTCAAAGTTGAGTTCTGGCAACTCAAGATGCAAGGTTCCGAGATTGAGGCCTATACTACACGGTCTCATGAGTTGGCAACACTATGCCCGGGAATGGTTAATGAAATGCATAAAAGGATCGAGCATTACATACGTGGATTGGTTCCAGAGATACAAAGTATGGTGACTGCTGCGAATCTCACTACTATTCAGCAGGTTATTCGATTGGCTCATAAGCTTACTGACCAAGCGGTGGAGCAGGGAAAGCTACCCAAACAGGGTGCTGTGGCAAGCGTGCCTGACAATAAACTCAAGTGGGATAACATTGGCAACAAGGGATCTTTGTCAAACAGCCAATCTCAGCAGCATCAGCAACAACAACAGCACACGCAGCAGCTTCAGCATCAACAGCAGCAAAGAAAGTTTGACAACAATCGTAACTTTAATCAGTCATCCTCCTCATCCCAGGGACAAGGTGGATATGTGGGAAATATCCTACATGTAACCGATGCAACTATCACCACACGGGCAAGTGTGACAATATTCGATGCTAGCATTATGGTAAGGCTGGGCACGCAGTAAAGGATTGCCGTGGTGAGTTGATGAAGAAGCCTCAACAATCTCAAGAAAAACCAAAAGGTTGCTTTGAATATGGAAAGGAAGGACACTACAAGAGGAATTATCCTCAGTTAAAGAAGAACAAGAATGGTGCTGGAAATGGTCAAAACAACAACAACAACAACAATAATGGCAATGGTGACAATAACGGTGGCAGCAACGGTGGAGCTAAAGGGATAGCCTTTGTCATGGGTTCTGGTGAGGCTCTAAACGACCCTACTACTGTTACTAGTAAATTTTCTATTAACGGTCATTTTGCTACTGTATTGTTTGACACTGGAGCTGATAGAAGTTTTATCTCTACTAAGTTTAGTAGCCTTTTAAGTGATATGCCTTCTCCATTGGAATCTAACTATACGGTGGAATTAGCTGATGGTAAGCAAATTCACGTGACACACATCCTTAGGGGTTGCAAGATAGAACTTGCTGGTCATACTTTTGACATCGATCTCATGCCTGTTACGCTTGGGAGTTTCGATGTGGTCGTGGGCATGGATTGGCTTTCCGAGAAGCAGGCGGAAGTCATTTGCCACGAGAAGGTTATCCGCATTCCTCACCTAGACGGGGAAATTCTCTCAGTTAGTGGCGAGAAAGGTGGTGCTGTGATAGGCATCATATCATACATGAAGGCACATAAGTTTTTACGCAAAGTTTGCTTAGCTATATTAGCTCTTGTGACAGACAAGCAACCGGAGGAAAAGAAGAAAGAGAATATTCCGGTAGCTCGTGACTTTTCGGAGGTGTTTCCAGAGGATCTGCCTGGATTACCCCCTCATCGTCAAGTTGAGTTCCAGATTGATTTGACTCCCGAAGCCGCTCCGATAGAGAGAGCACCTTACCGGTTAGCTCCGAATGAACTGCAGGAACTATCTGCTCAACTGCAAGAGTTGTTGGATAAAGGGTTTATCCAACTGAGCTCATCCCTTTGGGGAGCACCAATTCTCTTTGTCAAGAAAAAGGATGGCACATTTCAAATGTGTATCGACTACAGAGAACTGAACAAGGTTACAGTCAAGAACAAATACCCTTTACCTTGTATAGATGATTTGTTTGATCAACTTCAAGGATCAAGCTATTATTCTAAGATTAATTTGAGGTCTGGTTATCATCAACTGAGAGTTTGAGAGGAAGACATCTCGAAGACAGCATTCCGTACACGTTATGGTCATTATGAGTTCTTGGTCAATGGCATTTGGGTTGACAAATGCACCGACAGTATTCATGGATCTCATGAATCGTGTGTGCAAACCCTATCTTGATCGATTTGTTATTGTGTTCATCGATGACATATTGATCTATTCAAGGTCCAAGGAAGAACATGAAGAGCACTTACGTCTAATCTTGGAATTACTTAGAAAGGAGCAACTATATGCCAAGTTTTCCAAGTGTGACTTCTGGATACGTGAAGTACAATTTCTGGGTCATATTGTTAAAGAGAAAGTAATACATGTTGATCCAGCAAAGATTGAGGCAATAAAGAATTGGTCGTTTCCCAAGATGCCCAGTGAGATACGACAGTTTCTTGGACTGACAGGATATTACCAACGTTTTATTGAAGGATTTTCTAAGATCGCTCAACCCCTTACAGCCTTGACTCATAAAGGGACAACGTGTAAATAGGGTGATAGTCAGGAGTCTGCTTTTCAGTTGTTGAAACAGAAGCTGTGTAGCGTACCGATATTGGCATTACCAGAGGGAGTGATGACTTTGTGGTCTATTATGATGCTTCTATCCAAGGAGTTGGTTGTGTCTTGATGCAATGTGATAAAGTGATAGCCTATGCTTTGAGACAACTAAAAGTACACGAGAAGAACTACACCACTCATGACTTAGAACTGGGTGTGGTAGTTTTTGCCTAGAAGATCTGGAGACATTACTTGTACGGTACCAAGTGCACTATCTACAGCGATCACAAGAGTCTTCAGCATATCTTTGAGCAAAAGGAGTTAAACATGAGGTAAAGACGCTGGGTGGAATTGTTGAATGGTTATGATTGCGCTATCAAATATCACCCAGGAAAGGCAAATGTAGTTGCAGACGCGTTGAGTAGAAAGGAGACTGCTAAACCTCGACGAGTGCGAGCTTTGCAGCTTACGATTAGCACTTACTTGCCTGAACAAATTTGAGAAGCTCAGACAGAAGCCTTGAAAACGGAAAACATTGGGTCTGAATCTTTATGGGGAATGGACAAATAGTTTAAAGTGAAAGCAGATGGAATTCGTTACTTCATGGACAGACTTTGGGTACCTTTGTATGGAAACCTAAGGGACTTAGTTATGAGTGAGGCTCACAAGTCTAAGTACTCTATACATCCTAGTTCAGACAAAATGTATCATGACCTGAAGGCGCACTATTGGTGGCCTAATATGAAAGCAGACGTAGCTACGTATGTCGGTAAGTGCCTGACCTGTTTGAAAGTTAAAGTGGAATATCAGAAGCCATCTGGGTTACTACAACAACCTGAGATTCCTATGTGGAAGTAGGAATAGATTTCTATGGACTTCATTACTAAATTACCCCGGACTCCAACTGGTTGTGACACGATATGGGTGATCGTAGATCGATTGACTAAGTCTGCACACTTCTTGGCGATCAAGAAAATGGATAAAATGGACAAGTTAACTCGAATTTATCTGAAGGAGATAGTTTCGAGACATGGTGTACCGATCTTAATTATTTCTGACCGTGATGCTCGTTTTACATCATATTTTTGGAAGCCATTATAGAAATATTTGGGTACACGTCTAGACATGAGTACTGCTTATCATCCACAAACAGATGGGCAGAGCGAACGTACTATTCAGATATTGGAGACATGCTACGTGCTTGTGTGATTGACTTCGAGAATAACTGGGAAGTTAACCTACCATTGGTGAATTTTCTTACAACAATAGTTATCACACCAGCATTAAGGCAGCACCTTTTGAGTCTTTGTATGGATGAAAGTGTAGATCATCAGTTTGTTGGGCGGAAATTGGTGATAGTCAGCTAACAGGTCCCGAGTTGGTGCACGAGACTACTGAGAAGATAGTACAAATAAGAAACCGTATGGCTGCAGCACGTGACCGACAGTAAAGTTATGCAGACAAGCAATGGAAACCTTTGGAGTTTCAGGTCGGCGACAAAGTTTTACTGAAAGTCTCACCGTGGAAAGGTGTGATTCGATTCGGCAGAAGAGAAAAGCTAAATCCAAGATACGTTGGACCATTTGAGATTCTGGAAAGAATGGGTCCAGTGGCATACCGATTAGATCTACCTGACTCGTTGAGTGGAATTCATAATGTATTTCATGTCTCAAATCTGAAAAAGTGTTTATCTGACGAGACGATGGTTGTACCACTGGAGGAAGTGCACGTAGATGAAGAACTACGGTTCATTGAAGAACCAGTTGAGGTGATGGACCGAGAGGTCAAAACTCTTAAGCAAAGCAAGATACCCATAGTCAAAGTTTGTTGAAACTCGAAACGTGGACCGGAGTTCACGTGGAAACGTGAGGATCAGATGAAGCTCAATTATCCTCATTTATTCAAAACGACGATGCCAGCCGGCGAAGGTATTGATTAAATTTCAGGACGAAATTTCTTTCAACATGGGGATGATGTGACAACCCACCCGAAACTCACTCGATTTCTTTGTGCCAATGCAGTAGACCAGTGATGTAACTCAACCATGTAACGCAATTTTCGGGACAAAAATTCTTTCAACATGGGGATAATGTGACATCCGGCAATTTTTCGTTACCAAACTCCGTTAGTTCCGTTAGGTCTTGCATACACGTGTCGTGAGCACACACTAGTTGTCATTGAATGTTGGTGACTTAATAATAATTAACATTGATTATCTGATAATAACTTGTTTAATAATGTTGATTATTAAGTTGTGCTTATGTGGTTTATAGATTTTAAATATTATTTGTGAATTTTATCTTGTAACGTGATGACGTGTTATATTTATTGTATGTGTTTTGTAGCTATTGAAAATTATGCATGATTATTATTGTTAGTTTATAATATTTGTACTTTGTAGTTAAAAATGGTTAAAAAGTGTTAAAAAGGTTAATTTTTATAAAAAGTAGTAGAAGAGGGATTAAAGGGTGATTTTAAATAAGTAAAGTTTTGACAAAACCCAACCCTAGCCCCCTTCTCCCTCCATTCGGCCGAAACTCATCCCAAGCACCCCCATTCTTGTGATTTCATGCTTCCAACCCCAAGAACATTCGATTTTTGCTTGGCTTTGATCATTACAACATGTAGCAAGCATCAATTCTTGGCCATTACGCGATTAAAGGTTAGATTTTATTGGTTTTTCATGGATTTTTGATTATGGCCGAAACCTAGTTCAATTACCATGATGAATGTCGAATTTTGAATGTTTGATGATTGTATGATGTTAGTTAGATTGTATTGATGTTAGTTTACATGGATTATACAAGAAATTTATGGTTTTGATACGTAGTTCATACCTTACTAATAATAGTAACTTTTGTGCATGAACTTGAGGAATTGTTGATGGAATGATGATGTTATGATGTTGATAATGTTGTATGAATGTTGGATTATGATAATAATGCAAGAAATCTATGAGTTGATCATGTAGTTTATACCTTGCTATAAGTAGAAACTTTTGGATATGAGATTTATGAATTATAATGATTTGATGATGTTGGTCATGTCTAGATGATAGTTATGGATTTGATTAGGCATGATGTTGATGAATTCATGAATGAATTGGGTGCTAGATTGATTTTGGGGTGTTACTTTCCCAAAAAGGAAACTTTAATTTTGAAGATCATTGGATATTGTGAGTTATACATGTTTGTGGTATTAGGATTATGTTAGAATACTTCTGGATGATGTCTAATGTGTTGGATTGCGATGATTGGGTCATTTGGTTAGTTGGTGCAACTATGGGAGCATATGGGATTCCTTGGAAAATAGGCAAGTATACATGTTATGTGCTATGATGAATTGTCATTATCGATTATCATAAGGTTAATGTTTTTCTTGTATGAGTTACATGTGCTATATTGCTGATGGGTATCATACACGCGTGCAAATCTGAGGCCCCTACCTTGTAGAATTGGCAGGGTTTAGGGCGTGTAGCCGTGAATGGCTTCACATGGCACGCTGTGAGTGACTAAACCCAATGTTCATTGTAAAGGAATATAAATTAGAATCTGTGTTGTATGATGAATTCGATTACGTGCGTTGTATGATAACCTAATTTAGCATAAAGAACATGATAAGCCTTACGTGTTACAATGTGGCTTATGAGAATAACCTGCATAGTAATTTGGAATGGTTTGTTGAATTATTGTTTGTTATGTTTGATCAAACAAGAATTTAATTTGACATGTCACCAACGGGTCAAACGGGTCAACTGGGTCTAATGTGTCTTGTTTTCCAAAACCTTGAGTCAATGTGTTTATTGAGCACTTAGGGTTATTAAAGATTCTGTGTACACGTACTTATGTACTTGCGTGTTCTAGGTGACCTCTGAAGGTTGTCTTTCCACTCACTGGTAGCTTTTACTATTGTTCGTTTGCGCACTAGGTGAGTTCATGCCCTATTTTTTATACATTCTCTTTTAGGGGAGATAGCATACTGGTTTATAAACGCTTTATTATAGTAAGTTGTGTATAGTGTAACATAGTGGGTTATACCATGGAAGTCCTCAAACTTTTGAATCGTTAATATTGGTTTATAGTGGGAAATCTTGGGTAGTACTACTGGGTCTGACAAGCCCCACCTGTGCGACTCGAGGTCAAACGGGTGCAATATTGTCCTAAACTACAAACAGCGTCACGACCTGGTATGTCATGACGGGAGGCAAACAACGACCACAGTCAGCTTCGATCGCGAAATCACTATGGTTACTACTTGTGAATATAGACTAGCTATCTATTTCAATGCACTTCTTATGTTTTACAACTGTACTGATTTATGATTAACGCAAACTCTTGAACTCACCAACCATCGTGTTGACACTTTTAGTATGCTTTTCTCAGGTCATTTCTACCAGCTGCCCATAGGAGCACGCACATGTCAGGCATACTTCATTCAAACATTGTTCACTTTTAATTTATCATTTACTTACGTATTTTGGTTTGGGCGTGTGTTTTTACGCAATTTACTTTTAGTACTTTGTGTTTGGGTTATTTACAAAATGCTTCTGCAAATATTTTAAAGTTTTAAACTCTGATTTGTTTAAATATTGCATGTAGAGTCGTTCTGAGTAACTAATGACTGAGATCCTGGTTTGTTCACTCACCTCGCGGTAAAACTCCGCACGTAGATTTTAAGGGTGTGACACCTCTCTTGTTCCCTACCTACTTGAGTTTGTTACTTAGTGTCCACAGTCTCTATCTCAGGACTTTCCTGAACTGGGGAGAGGATAGGAGCTTGGTAAATTCTCTTTCTTCTTCTTTCTTCTTTGACCTTGAGGAGCAGTTCTGCATCCTCAGCCTCCTTCCTCTCCTTTGACAATTCCTTGTCAGCCATTTCATTTAACTCTTCCAAGGGGAGAGAGATGAGTTCATCAATGTTGTAGTTTTGGGACCCCAAATACTTTAATTTGGCTGCCCTTGTCTCATCATCTTGAGTACTTCGCCTGGGGGCAACCCTGATTGTAGCTTCCTTGAAGCAAGGGGTCCTACTTGAACTTTCTCCCATTTCCTTCCTCTTTCTTTCTCCTTCTCCTCCTTAATTTCCTTAGGAGTCATTTTTCTCTTCCCTTTGTCATTCACAGGCCTGGGTGACTCAGGATGAAGAGAGCTTTGGCCTTTATTGCTGGGTGCTGCACTTGACCTCTGGCCAAAGAGAGGTTGTGAGACACCTTCACCAGTTGGTGCCTCACTGAGGGTAATGGATGCTGAAGCAATTCCTGTCTCATGGTTCACATGCTCAACTGCTAGGCCTTCAGCCAAGGTTTCCCCTTTAAAGCTAATCTTAGGGTCCACCTCAGCATCCAGCTGACCAACAGTCTTGCCTGCTAGCCTCTGTCTATATAGTGTTGTTCTCAGCTTGAACTCTTCAAGCACCCTTTGTTGAATCCTATTAGCCAACCTTGCACCTTGCCTGTTTTGACTTGGGTTGGCAAGTGGAAGGTCAACTAGATAGGTGCTCTCATAGTATCTCAGGGTGTAAAAATTGAAGATCTCTTGTTGTCCATGAAACCTAGAGATTACCAGGCCTCTCCTTTTATCATCATATCTTCATCCTCCTTAAACAGGTTATTGTTGTCCTAAGAGCACTTGAATCATCAAATAGTAATGAAGATTTGGATCAAAATGATAAAATATGAAGAACTTGAATGAACACATAAGAACATCAATGAAAAACCACCATTTGATCCATATTGATTTGCATGAGATGTTAATTACATGAAAACCCTCAAATTTAGCTCATTCAAGCTTACTAAACACACTAATGACTCTAGCTATATATAGTCTAATGACAATTAGACTTAATGACAATGAGCCCCCTAGACTATCATTAAAACATAAAAAAATGACTTAAACATAAATAAATATATTTTGTTGACACAAAATATATTTATTAACAATAAACTCCTAGTCATTTATATCTTCAACGTCCCGTCTCGGTTCTTCATCTCGAACGCGTCTGTTTGATTTTTCCAATGACTTTGACAGTGACGTTGACATTTGTTGACTTTGACTGTGTTGATAATATAGACTATCCTTTTCAGACCCAACAATACTCCCCCTTAGTCTATCATAATCAACTTCTTGTATCATGATCAGCACTGAAAAGTCAATTATATAATGATCTTCAATCTCCCCCTAGATTGATGATCTGGTACCGACAATCTTTCATCTTATAGGCTCCCCCTTTTTGAATGCTCCTTCCTCTTATGTGCATCATGAGAATGATCAGGAACAGCATCTCCAACTCTTTATTCTTGAATGCTTCAGAAGATGTAGGAGGAGGAATCCTAGCTCGGTATCTTCTACAAACTTGAGGAACAGGTTCTCTGGTATAGTACTTTGCTCAGTTGATGATCGGCCATCAATTGCAGCAAGAATCTGTAACACAATTACAAACACATTCTACATAATTCTCGTTAGATCATTTCAACAATACAAATAAACCCGTGTTTATCTAAATGTGCAATTTCCCGTGAAATGCATGTGAAAATGATAACATTTTAATAGCATAATATGGAAGACTTGAAAAATGATTTAAAATAAATATTTTATTTTATTTTGTTTTATCATATTACACCAAGAACTAATTTGATCATGAATCACATCCTCAAGATATACGAAAGCACAAAGATGTATTTGAACATCGACAAGTTAGTGATATCACACTGATACAGAGTCTGGTCATAATTTAAAGTTTTTGAAAGCCAAAAAAACAGTTCAAAAATGATTGTTGGTATATTTGTCCAATTTAAACCCATGCCTTATCCTTTTCAGCAAGTGATCTGCAACTGATTTTATCATGTTTTAGATTTAATTAGAGAAGCTCAGGTGATTTGGTTCCCATAAACATCCAGCAAAGAACTTATCCCATCATTAGGGCTTATTGAGTAATATGATTAACCCTGCTTGGTTTTCTTTTAAGTTTTCAACAATGATCTTAATTTAAGAATCATTGTGCCTTTATTGGGAACAGATGATGAGAGCTCCAGGTCTATACTTATGTATAACAGAGGAGATGATCATCTAAGCGTGCTGATGAGAGCTTCAGGTCTATACTCACGTATAACAGAGAAGATCATCACTCCAGGTCAATGCTTCCACATAGCAGAGGAGATAAGCACGAAATATACATCTCAAGAGCTAACGAGAAGCTACATTCAGGACTTGGGGAGAAGGAGATTTTGAAAATGTCAAAGCAGAGGTTTTAAACTCTCAACCCATTTTTGACAGGACTTGTAACTTTATGCAGGCCGAGATGTCATGGAAATGATCCTTATCACCGAGTTCTAAAGCTTTAGTTAGGCTACAGAATCACTGTTTACTTTGTTTTCAGGCTGAGCCTACCAAGCATATCAAATAATCAAACTGTCTTTTTTTAGATTTTAGAATTTTAAGTGATACAGACATCTACATCAGTTACTATCATTTCTCACAAAGTACAAGTCATGCAAATAAGCATACCAAGAAGACATACTATCATTTCTCAGTCATCCTAAATCAAGTTCTTAGTTCCCATGAAAAATAGAATTTTATAAAAGAAAGTCTTCCAAATTATACTAGCAAAAATATGAGAAATGAAGTACCAAGAAAAAAGCAGTGATTGTGAATGGTAGATAAGAATCCAAAATGTAGATAAGATACCATAACCATAACCAGTTTGTTCCACAAATTTGAATTAGGAACAATCCCAGTCAGTAAACCGGATTACTGATAGGCCTCCTAAATTGTTCCTGCACTCATAAACAGATTAGTTAGAGAGGGGGACCCAGGCCATCGTGGTCCTGGGAGTTCCTTTTTTAATCAGTGTATGTAACCTGTTTAAGTACACACTCTTTTAAAAAATCATTTATTTCTTTATCTTTTTCATTTTGTTTAACTTTCCAAATTTGTTTCTGTTCAATTACTTTTGATTTGAAAGAATTGAATTTGGAATTCATTTTCTGTTTAAGACCCGAAGGAAGAGATTTTAATTTTAAAACATTGGTCTTTTTCATCTTTGAATCATGTGAAACCGGCTTCACATGAGAAGGTTTGGATAGATTGTTCTTTATCCAACCATTCAAAGATATGTACTTTTTACCTTTTGAACCCGAGAAGCAACCTTACCTCCCGAAGCTTGCCTTTGAACCTGAGGGCACTTCTTTAGCACATGACCTTCTTTTCCACATCTAAAGCAAGCCTTGAAAGGCTTTTGGTTCTTTGTAGTCCCATGGATAATAGGAGAGGGTGGAGCCTGCTTTGAGGTTGATGCAGCTTGTTGACAACCTTGATGCTTCTTCTTTTGGATATATGGAAATTGAACCTTTTGAGGCTTTGTCATTGTGGATTTCAAACTGGGCTGTGATTTGATTTGTGATGTTCTGGGAGCTGAGATCTGAACATTCTTCTTAGAACCTTTTTGTATGACTGGTGACTTGTTAGACTTGGAAGCAGATTTATGAAGATCATGATGGATAGCAGATGAAGATGGTGGTGCTTCTGCTGAGCTTTGGAAGAACTGCTGATTTGCTTAGCAGTTAGAGATGAGATCCGTATAGGTCTTGATTCAACTGTTGGAAGCTTTTGATACTTGATAACTTCAGGAGACTTGATGATCTCTGGTTCATCATCAGAACTTGTCCAGTCCTGTATACACAAGTCAGCTTCCAATGGATCTTGATTGATGACTCTTGTTGTGTCGGTTTGTGTTGTTGAGTTCTGATTGCTTGACGATTCCACAGCTGTTCCTTCTTTGACAAACTTGACAGGAACAAATGAAGGGATGTTACCTTTCTTGAATTTGTTAAAGAAGTTTCTGGAAACAACTGATATTGGTTTTGAAGCATCAGAGGTGGAATTATCATTTTGCAGATCAGATCTTTGCTTGATGAGCCCCAAACCCGTAGGAAAATCATATTCATCTTGAACCTCTTTGTGATTAACGCTGCTTAAACCTGCATGTAAACTACTAGTATCTGCAGCTTTAATTAAATCATTAGATGGATGAGGTTGAGGCATAGGAGAGTAACAGTAAGTGCTAAGAGGAGGATAAACATATGAAGTTTCACCACATCCCACACCCGTTTTGATTCTAGCTTCCCTTTGCTTAGAGAATAGTTCTTCCTGTTTCATCCCTGATATCGTCCATTTATCAAGTTTAGTTTTAAGCTTGCAAGTCTCAAATTCTGCTAGTGTGACTCATTCACTCAAAACATTAATCTTGACATTCTTTTCTAAAAGATTTCTTTTTAAAAGATCATTTTCTTTTAAAGCTTCTCTTAGTTTAATAAAATATTTGGACTCATTGATTTTAAGTTCATTGTTTATTCGTTTTAATTCTTTTTCGTTCTCTAACAATAATCTGTTAGCTTTATAAACCCCGAATAAACGAATTTTGCTGGGAGGAGAACACATGTCTTGAACAACCTCATAAGAAATCCCCATAACTATCTTTTTAGTAGCAAGGGCTTTTTCAAATTGACAGACAAGAGTGTTCTTTTTGTATTCATCCTCCTCAGCAGCTCTTTTCTTAGCTTCTTCAGCTTCACCTTCCTCTTGCTTTCCTTCATCCTGAACTTTAGACCGGCTTTCACAATCACCAACATCACCAACACTCTCACCTTGAGTGTCACACCTGAATTCTTTGAAAGGATCAAAAAAACTCAACAGAATCCTCATCACTGTTTACTACCTCAGCCATCAATGCATGGTTGACTTTTTCTTTAGTTTCTTTGATCTCAACACTTAAAGATACACCACCAAACATGAATTGACTATACTCTTTTCTTTTCATATCCAAATCAAATGACTTCAACTTGTTGATAACTTCCATGAGTTTGTAGTCAGCAAAATTTCTTTCGTGTTTTAACAACCTAACTTGTGGACTCCACTGTGGAGGAAGAGAGTCCAAAAGTTTTGTGACTTTTTCATGGTTTCCCAGCTGGTCATCATACTTCTTAAAGTTGTTTGCCACCATCAGAAATCGATCAACAACATCAGATATCTTTTCATCTTTCATGGCTGCAAAAGAATCAAACCGACTTTGTGCCATTTTGGCGTTGTCATATTCAAAATTGGCAGAAAACGATATTTTCTTTTAAAATATTAAAAATCACTTTAACACCCAAAACTAAAAGTATTTTTCCAAAATTTGTTGAATAATATTCTCCCCCAGGAAAAATACTTTTAATGTCAATAAAAAAATAGATACGTTATAATTTCCACATCAAACACCACAATTCAACCCACATATAAAAATATGGTATTTATTTTTAAAATTTTTTTAATAAAAAATTAAACATCCACCGAAAATATATTAGGGTTCATTTTATATCTCAAGACCTCAAAGAGATGTTGCTATCATCTCCTGCTTTTTCCTAATAAAAAAATAGCTTCTCAAAGCTGTTCAATCTTCAAATTAAGCAATTGTTGGTGTGTGTTTTCGATTTGCAATGACCCGTACAAAGCAAACTGCTCTTCTTCTTCCTTTCTTTTCTGTTTTTTGGTTCGATTTCACGGTGGTTGATGAGGTGGTAAATGATGATATATCTGTGGTGATGTCGAGCGAGAGAGGGTAGGCGACAGGGTTAGGGTTTCGATCGAGCGATGGGTCGGTCGATCTGGGTGTTAGAGGGTCGATTGGGAGGGTTATCGGTGGAGGTGGAAGGAGGCTGTGGTCGTGTGACCGGAGGGAGAGATGAAGGTGGGTAGGTGGTTTTGTGAGATGGGTGGTCGCGGTAGGGTGGTGCGGCGAAAAGGGAAGGGTTGCAGGCTGTTGGTGTGGCGGTGGGTAGGTGGCCGACAGTGGTTAGGGTCGGCGATGGAGGTGGGCTATGATGGTGAGGGTGGAGATGGTGGTAGGTTGCGACTGGATGGTGGTCGCGAGTGTAGGTTTTTGGCTGGGTGGTCGCAGCAGTGGTGGTTCTGCGGTGGTGGGGCTGGCTGGTCAACAATGGTGGGTTGTGATGGTAAAGGTCGATTGTAGTAGGTTGTTGTTGGTTGGGTAGCGCTGGTGGTCCTGCGCTGGTTATGGGCGGTGGCCGGTAAGCGGTGGGCCATGGTCGACAGAGGAGCCACCAAGGTGGGGGTTGGGTTGGGAGTGAGGTTGGTTCGGGTGTGTCTGTGGGTGGCGGTTGGGATTTTCGGTGGTGGTGGTGGCTGCAGAAGGATGGTGTGGTGGAATATGGTTGTTGGTTGTGGTTGCTAAGGTGGTTTATGGTGGTTGATGGTGGTGGTTGTTGGTGACTGAGGCAGCAGAGATCTCGGTGGTGATTGTGGTTTGGGTTTTGTGGAAGTGGTTGTGATGGGTACACTTTTAGTTTCGCTGTGTATAAGATAGATTAGCCGAAAATGTCACCGGAAAACACAAGTTCGCCGGCAAGTTCGCCGGAAACTTCTCCGGAAAACACAAGTTCGCCGGAAAACTACTTAGTTTCGCCGGAATTTTGCTGGAGTTTCGCCAGAAAACGTGAACTTTCGTTCAGATGAAGTTTTTAAGATCTGAAGAACACCAAGAACACACATACAACTGTGTGTGAGAGAAACCCTTTTAAAATTCAAATTTCTTTTCAATTTCTTGTAGACATCATTTTGTAAATGTAAAATATGATATCAAATGATGTAAATCTTCTCTGAAATGATGTAGATCTGATCAAAATCAGTGATATTGATGAACACAAAACTCAGATCTAGTTTCTCTCTCTAAAACCCCATTTTCTCTCTCTAAAAACACTTCAAAATCAGCAACAAAATCTTCAAAAGCAGCAGTAGAAATTGATTCAAGTTGGCTCTGATACCAAATTGTTGTCCCAAGAGCACTTGAATCATCAAATAGTAATGAAGATTTGGATCAAAATGATAAAATATGAAGAACTTGAATGAACACACAAGAACATCAATGAAAACCCCCTATTTGATCCATATTGATTTGCATAAGATGTTAATTACATGAAAACCCTCAAATCTAGCTCATTCAAGCTTACTAAACACACTAATGACTCTAGCAATATATAGTCTAAAGACAATTAGACTTAATGACAATTAGCCCCCTAGACTATCATTAAAACATAAAAAAATGACTTAAACATAAATAAATATATTTTGTTGACACAAAATATATTTATTAACAATAAACTCCTAGTCATTTATATCTTCAACGTCTCGTCTCGATTCTTCATCTCGAACGCGTCTGTTTGACTTTTCTTATGACTTTGACAGTGACGTTGACATTTGTTGACTTTGACTGTGTTGATAATAAAGACTATCCTTTTTAGACCCAACAGTTATGAATGAGTCAGTCCACATCAATGTTACCTGAGGAGGTTGTTGAGTATGGACAATTACAAGTGAGGGTGGTGAGTACTCTATGTCCATACTCTGAGAGGAACTCCTAGGTTCTGTGATTGTAATTAAGACTTTCTCCCCCTTTTTGGTAGCATCATCCTCTTGCATAGGGGTGCTTGGAGTAAGGTCCATCACATCCACAGGTTCTTGTGCATCTGGTCGGGTCCTCTGAATGGGTCTCTCAGCTAACTTGCCCTTGAGATTAGTGATCTCAAGTTGCTGATCATTATCCCTTCTTTGCAAGGTAGTCACCCGAGATTCTAGATGATTAACCTTGGAAACCAAAAAGATGAAAGTTTACACAATTTGTGCACCATTAGTTTTAGACTCCCATCATCTTCATCAGAAGAATCATGGGGGGATGAGAGAATTGCACTAATATCTTCTTCCTCAATACCAGCTTGTGTTTCTTGGCTACTGGTTTTCCCCTGCACACTGATAGCTTTAAAGGAAATGTCAATGGGCTGGGTTGCCATAGTTGAGGTCTTAAGAATATAATTACTTGCAAAAGTGAGAGCCTCTTCCATATGGGCCTCCTGAATAGGTTTAGGAAGGTCCACCTTAGTTGTGGGTGGATGATATGGGCTAGCCATTAGTGATTCAGGAGCACTCATCTCTCCTTGAGCAGGGGTGGAGAAAAGAGACTCATGGTACTCACCGAAGCCAATGTCTTCATCATCATAGAATTCTAGGCTTGGGATTAGTTGGTTAAGGTCATGCGATTAGGGATGGTAACTTTCCCCTGAAGGTTGATCACTAGAGTTTTAAGACTCTGAGTGAAGGCTTAAGGACAGGGTAGTGAGCTTATCAGGCTGAGCATTAGGAACCTCAGCACTAATCATTGAAACAATAGGAGTGGTCTGCTCCTTAAGAGAAGTGGGAGCTCTAGTGTCCACTTCTTCCTGCATGGTAGGTGATTTGGGGGCCTGCTTAACCTGTGTAGATTGAGTAGGGGTTCGTTTGGATTTTCTATGGTAGGTGATGGTGATTTATGGTTGTGTGGGTGGTGCTGATGTAGAAGGTGTGGGTTCAACATTGGCTTGTGTTGCCAAGTTGTCACCTTAAGAAATGAGCTCTAACATTCTTAGGACTAGGGCTATTTCTACGCCTGAGAAGCCAACAGTTGGCTTTCTTATTGTTTTAAAGATGTTGGGTTTCATCTATCCCAATTTTAGAATATTACCTGTTCCCCTTAACTGTGAGCCTAGTTCATAATTAAGAATTTGCTGGACATATCTAGGGAACATATAATATTTTAAGGAGTCCAAGGTTGAAAGTAAATTAGTATATACAAATCGTGAGTACCTAAACATGACCCCTTGCACCATTCCATGGACTATATAGTAAAGGTCTTCAGGAATCTGGTCCTGTCCTCCATGTTTGTTAGATAAGGAGTGAATAACTACATGGATGAGGTACTTCTATTTGGATGAGACCTTCCCTTTCTTAAAGGTTCTTACTGAGTAATCCCCTTCATAGCCCATCTACCGGAATGACATCTACCAGAATGAATGGTTCCCAGCAGACTTAGGGAAGGACAAGTCGCCTTCTTCATCATCCAGCCTTAGATGAGTGTTGATGTTGGCTGGAGTAATGAAAATTGTCCTCCCCTGCACTATGGCAGTTAGTATCTTCTCACCGTCCAAGATGACCTCTTGGCAGGTCCTCCAGAACTCTAACAGTTGATCTTCATAAAATGGAGGGTCTATAGTGAGTGCGGTAAGGTAGTTCGATAGAGTCAAGAAATGGCAAACGACCAGGATCTTTCTCGGACGACAACAAAGCAACTTGATTATGTTGCCTGTAGAGTTGCATGTAGAAATCATGTTGGTTTCGGGATCAGGATTGGCCATTTTATGTAGCTTTGAGGTGAAGGAAGAAAAGATCAAGGTCGGTTTATGGATGAATTTAGGATTTGAATTTGTGTAGATGAAGGAGAAAGTGAAAGAGGGGGACTATTGTATGAATATATATATGGTATGGATTTGAGACAAAGTTAATACAAAAGAATAAACTTTGAAATCCGGATGTCGGTCCCACCTCTGAAAAAGTACCCAAAAAGGTAGTTTTCTTGGACGTCTAAAACCTTCCGAAGGTAATTTGTCTTCGAAAGTTATGAGAAAACTTTTGGCTTCGGAAGATATTCCTTAGCTTTTCAAGAATTTGCTTTGGAAGAAAATTACTTAGAGTAAATTTACTTCCTAGATAAATTTTGCTTTGGAAGATATCAAATAACATAAATTTTATTCATAAGAGAGAATAAAACTTCCGAGACTTAATTGCTTTTGGAAGAAAATGGTCCTTCAATACACATAGTACTTGGTGAGAAAAATAAGCTGTGGAAGATATATCAGGATTTCTTTCGAAGGTTAATTTCTCAGAAGTAGCTATTTGTTTTGAAGACACAATTTTCTTCTGAAGAAAACTTGATGTCTTCTGAAAGAAAGTTTATTCAAAATTCTCAAAATTGTAAGGGGTATCAGTTTTGAAAAGCTTCTTCCAAAGTAAACTGTGCTTATATGGTAATGATTTAGACAACTTAAGACACACATATTGTTTAAAAATAATTTTGATTTTAGTTTAAGAAAAGTCTACTCAAAGTTGATCAGCCCAATAGCTGATACAAGATATTTAAATCTCTGCTCATCAAAAAATTTTATGAATAGATTAGCATATTGTTCATTTGAGTTACCTTGACTAGTTTTATCAATCCCTTTTAAAAATTATCTCTAATCAAATGATACCTGATGTTGATGTGCTTTGTCTTTGAGTGCTGCATAGGATTCTCTGTAATAGAGATAGCACTATTATCTATGTGAATGGGAGTCTCCTTGAAGTTGAATCCATAGTCTAGCATCTGATTTTGAATCCAAAGCACTTGAGCACAACAGCTTCCAGCAGCAATGTATTCAGCCTCAACAGTTGATGCAGACACACATGATTATTTCTTGCATTGCCATGAGACTATCCTTCCACCAAGAAATTGGCATCCCCCAGATGTAGACTTTGCAGTCATATTGCAGCTACCATAGTCACTATCTGTATAGGCATACAGATTAAAGTTAGAATTCTTTGGATACCAAAGGCCTAGTTTGGGAGCACCTTTAAGATATCTGAGAATTCTCTTGATAGCAACCACGTGTGACATCTTAGGGTTGGCTTGATATCTTGCACAAATACATGCAACAAACATAATATCAGGCCGGCTGGCTGTGAGGTACATAAGAGACCCAATCATAGCCCTGTATAGATGTTCATCAACACACTCCCCCTCAAGATCTGGTCCTAGGGAGTGGTTTCTGGCTATGGGTGTCTTAGCAACCTTGCATTTAGTCATATAAAATTTGGTAAGTATGTCTTGCACATACTTTGATTGGTTTATGAAGATTCCATTGTCAACCTGCTTCACTTGAATTCCTAGAAAGAAATTGAATTCCCCCATGGCACTTATTTCAAATCTATTCTTCATCTGCTTCTTAAAGTCTTTGCATAGCTTTGGATTAGTTGACCCAAAAATAATGTCATCTACATAAACTTGAACCAGCATCAAGTCATTTCCTGTTCCTTTGGTGAAGGGTGTTCCATCAATAGTACCCCTCTTGTATCCATGCTGACAGAGATACTATGATAGTGTCTCATACTATTTTCGTGGAGCTTGATACAGCCTATAAAGAGCTTTGTCAAGCTTGCATACATAATCAAGATGATTTGGGTCTACAAAGCCAGGTGGTTGTTTGACATACACTTCCTCATCAATCACCCCATATAGAAAGGCACACTTGACATCAAGTTGATAGACCTTGAAATCCTTGGATTCAGTAAAAGCAAGGAATATCCTAACAGCTTCAAGTCTTGCTACAGGAGCAAAAATATCTGTGTTGTTAATCCCTTCTTCTTGTGTGTACCCTTGAATAACTAGTCTAGCCTTGTTCTTGATGACAAGCCCTCTATCATCCTTCTTGTTCCTAAATACACATTTGGTACCTATGGTAGTCTTCCTTTTAGGAAGAGGACATAGATTCCAAACCTTTTGTCTCTTGAATTGAAGCACCTTCTCCTGTATTGCTTTAACCCAACTTCCATCCTTCAGAGCCTCATCAATCTTCTTAGGCTCTATCTGGGACAATGTGAATCCAAGGATCGAAACGGGAATTATCAGTTTGATTTAACAAATAAAGATCACGAAATTATCAATACTTGTTGTTTAATTAATTTTTTATGAAATTGAAATCGACGAAGAACAGATGAAACAAATTGAAAACAGAATAAAATTATGCAACAAAAAGATTGTTTCAATTATTTTCATTGATAATAAATTGATTTCAATTGATAATGATGCTTGGATGATATGATAATTTACTATGATGTTCTTCGTGTTCTTATGATTGTTATGTTGCTATATTGATCGATTGATTGATCGATATCGTTTCTATGAATATATGAATCTTTATTTGTGTATCGATATCTCTCAATCTCTCTCTAAATGAGTGCACCCATGCCTTATATTTATAGGCAGAAGGATTCACTTTAAAAATTACAAAGATATTCTTGATGTGGCGTGGAATATTTGCTTCTGACAGATTGACTTGTTGACTTTGTGTTGAGTACTTGATGATATGAGATCATACAAGTATTTTGTTCTTCCGTAGGAGTTGAACTTCCATAGGAGTTGAAATTTCGTAGGAGTTGGTTCTTTGTTCTTGAACATCATCCTCAGGAGCAAACGTCCTTCTTCCGCAGCAGCAGCAACTTGATCTCTGAACTTGTTCTTCAGTAGATGTGATTATGCTTCCGCAGAAGATCTACGCATGCATGTTGACTTGTTTCTTTTATGATCCACAGAACATCTACGGAAGAACAAACTTGTTTATCCGCAGATAGTTCTTGCACTTGTGTCAATTTTCCAAATTGACCAAGTATAATGTTTTTCCTGTAATTAGATAAAATCAACACAAATAATATTTAGGTTAACATATATATCTTGCATTACATAATGATAAAGAGTTACAGATGTTCATTACAAGATATTTCAAATCATCTAAACCTTTACAAAAGATCTAGACCTACAATACTCCCCCTTGGGTTTAGATTCTTGTAATCATCTGTTCAAATAGCTCATTCTTGAACTCTTTTCAAAATCTTTATGCTGAAATATCCAACAACATCCTTTTGGTCTTGACATGGATACTTGATCTTCATTTTTCCTATTTTCTTCAATCTTTTAAAATTCAGCCTAAGAATGTCTTCTTCTGTGGTTAGTGTTTCCACTACATTGTTTTGAGACACCACTTCCAATTCATCTTGTTCTGACATTCTGAGCTCAGTGATTGATGGAATTTTAGATCCCATGAGCTGACCAACTTCAAATCTTCTTCTCTTGTAAGCTTTAGCATGCAGCTTGTCAATGACTTGAATGATGTGAACATACAAGCATATGTCATCTTGAGTAACTTTGTCATTCAGCTTGGGGAAATACTTGTCATGCAGATAAGATGTGTAGCTTGGATGTTGCAATTTAATCTCCATTGGATCAAATAATCTTATGCTTGATGCTTTCTTGTGAGGATCATTCCTTTGCCACACCAGTTCTTTTGTTCTTTCTACATATCCCCATTCAGTGATAGGGAATGAATACTGATTTCCATCAATCATTTTGATTGATGCTTTAGCCTTGTCTTCATATCCAATTCTCCTTAGAAATTTATCATCAACAACTTGAGAAGAAATGGAATGAGACCTTTTCTATCTTTGTCTTCTTCTTTTATGCTCTTCATCATCTCTTTTTGCTTCTTTTATGCAATCTCCTTTAAGCTTGTGTCTTAATTTTGCAATTATTCCTGAGAAGTCTCTCCCTCTTAGGTTGATTGGGTAGTAGGTGATAGGGATGTTCTGTAGACTGGAGAGGTCTGTATCTGGAAGTGTGAGAAGAGTCTCCTTCCAAGGAAAGTATTGAATCATTCTGGATGCTCTTTTGATGGTTGCATAGTCCCACTCAGAGTCATACCTCCAGGCTATTATTATGTTGTCTTCAGCTGATCTTGGAGTTGTCATATGATCAAAAAGTTGGCTCAGAGAAGATTTTTGTTTTGTTATCTCTCTCACTGCTGTTCCAAGTGGCCAAATTTTGTTGGGGATTACATCCCTTGGCTCCCTGATTAGTTTCTCTTTGCCTCTGTGCATATCTTTGCTTTCAACTACTATTGGCTCAGCAGGAGATTGTTTTGATTGTTTGTAAGCTGGATTGGGTGCTCCGATTCTAAATCTTACTCCAGTTTCTAGTTCAACCTTCATCATATAATCCATCATTTCTCTTAGCTCACCCACTGTTCTTCCCTTCAGTTCATGTGACCCATAATTATGACTTTGTAGCCAACAAATCATATTGTACTTGGTAAGCTGTTTGGTTTCATAGTGACCTATATCATTCTTTATCTTCTCAATTGCTTTGTACTTTGTGAAGGTTTCATAGTTGCATACTAGAAGCATTAATCTAGCAGTATCAAACTCCTTTATGTTGTATCATCTCATTCATGTTCATCTTTTCTACCATGTCATATAGAAAGCCATTATTGATTAAGTCCATGAACATAGATAATTGTGCTCTTTCCTCAAATAAGTCATCAGTAGATAACAAGTCACCTTCCCTTACTTCTTCATCAGACTTATGAGTCTTATCTTTTGTTAAATCTACCCACTCAACATCACTTTCTTCTTCAATGTGTTCAATTGGTTTGAGAGTTGAAAGATCAGCTGATGGAGTGTGCTTAGGAGACATGTCTTTTGATTTCTTTAGGGTATTCTCAATTACAATAGCTTCATTTTTAGTTCTTCCTAAATACTTTCTTTTCCTGTTGTATTCGATTGTTGGTTCTTTTGCTTTCAACAGGGGAATGTCAGCAGTTTCTTTGATTTGTTCTTTATGCACACTCATTTCCTTTTCAGTCACCTTCTTCTTTAAGACTTCTATCTCTTCATCTTTAGCTTTTAGCAGATCCAACTGCTCAGAGATAGTTTTCAGTGCATTGTTTAGCTCAACCATTACTTTCTCCTTCTCTTGTTTCTCTTTCTCAACAGATTCACAGGACTCAGTCGCAAACTGATCCATTGTATCAATCATTGCATTGCTGGTTTCAATCTCTTCTCTTAGCTTCTTGATTGTTACTTCTGGAGATGCAATAGTTTCATCTTTCTCTTTCATCTCCCTTTTGAGTTTTCTCAATTTCTCCAGTTTTTGATTACTTTTTATGATGAGATTGTTGTATTTAGCAACAAGAAAACTTTTGCTCACATTTATCTCTTCCTCTCTTAAATCATTTTCATCATAAGCAGTGATGTCAACAAAGTGAATATCACTCTCATCTTGTTGTTCAACCTCTTGTTCATTATCCCCCTCAACTTCTAGATATATTTCTTCTGTTGCACCATCCATAACTTTATCAAGCTCATCATTATCAATATTCACTTTTTCAGTAAGAGTTGGGCTTTCAGTAGGTGAGGTTGGTTCAGCAGATGGGGGTGAGGTAGTTGGTTGTGTTGTTGGATGAGAAGGTGTTTGATTGAGAATAGGAGAGATAGGTTCTATGGTAGTAGGGTTTAATGATGATTGAGATTAGGAAATTGAGAGAGGTTGTGTATGCTCACTGGATGGTGAATTCAGTTAAGCTGGTGGAGATTCTGTTAAGTCTATCACATGAGTTGGTGGTAGAGACTGTGGTTGTTGTTGTGGTGATGGGTGTGATGGTGATTGTTGAATGTCATCAAGTGTAAATACTTCTGTTTCAGCAGTATTTTGAGATGTTTAGGATGGGAAGGAGATAAGAGTTGTTGTGGTGGTGGTTTAGGGGATTCAGCTGGAGGTGTTTGTTGTTGTTGTTGTTCAAGGTGTAGGAGTTCTTGAGGAATATCATCATTCTCATCAACCACATGTGCGAACATCTCCATTTCTTCACCTTGGTATTGCCCACTTAACTTGTTAAGCACAGATCTTCCAAGATGAGCTTAAACAAATACATCACCTTCTCTTTCAATGTTGGGCATTGACTCATTTATGATCAGCTGAATAAACCTGGGAAACATGTACATATTGTTTTCCTTCTGCACCCTTATATGGTCACACAGGCATCCAAGAATGTATTTAGAATAATTGTATTTCCTCCTTTCAAATACACCAATGATTCTAGAAGAAATGTGTCTTGAAAATCTATCCAACCCAGACTTTCTGTTGGACATACACTTTAAGTACGTGTGACACAGGAATCTATAGGGCTTGCACAACCTCCTATTTTTGATTTCACCATTTTGATAATCTTCATCATAACCCATTAAATGAAAAATTCTTTGGATGTACTCATGGTCGAACATATCTGGGTGACCCTTTTCTTCTTCTCCAAACTCTAACACCCTCCTGATAGTTCGTTCATCCACTCTCAACTCTTCATTTCTTATTGTTGTGAAAATCACCCTTTCATCATTCTCCTCTTCAATCCTGGCTGTGTGCCAAAAATCTATCATATGCGATTGATAGATGATTGCATCTGCAGATAATGCATAGAAAATCCTTGATCTTCTCAGATAGTTAATAATTTCCCTTCATCCCTCTGTTGTCCATATTGATGATGTTGTTTGAGTGGTGATTTAGGTGTGGAATGAAAAATTTGAATGTTTGTGGATAAAGGGGTTATGATATGAGCATTTTTCTAGGTCTGAAAAAGGTTTCTGAAAAAGTGAATACAAATGACAACGGTCAGGTTATCATTTATACTTGCTTAGAAAATTTAAATCCTTTTATTTAATGATGTAGGACCCTTAACCCTTATTACCCTTCCGTGGTTATCCACAAGTTAAGTCTTCCGCTGAACATCAACGGAAGGCAAAACTTTTCTTTTTATCCGCAACAGGTTAAGTCTTTCGCAGAACATCTCCGGAAGGCAAAACTTGTTTTTGCTATTTTATCCTTAAATTATATCTTCCGCAGAACATCAGCAAAAGGCAAAAATTGTTAAGTTTTGTTGTTTTATCCATAGGGTACCAATCTACGGAAAGTCAATTTTGTTGTTTTTGCTATATGATCTTAACATCATGTTGTTAGATCATTTGTTGTTTGTTGTTGGACCTTGTTGACTCTTCTTCATGGCAAATGTGCAAGATTGATTTGGTTAAAAACTTCAAATATCATGCTGCCAAGTTAGTGCTCAAGTTCCAATTTTCTTCATGTAAAAATGTTAAACTCAGTTTTCATGCTGATGACTACTCCCCTTAAATTTGTGATTAATGATGAACTTATGCATTTATCAAAAATTTATTAAGAGAATAGCATGAAAAGCAATTATCTGTCGATCTTATTAGCAAATAAAAGAACAAAAACAAAATCTTTTTGTATTTTTGTTTATATGCAGAAACTTAAATATATTTACAAGCATTTACATCATACAATGAGATCATATTATGACACTAAGTAACTTTCTGAAACAGTTTTGTTTGATGATAGTAGACATAGATCTAGTGCTGATTGCAAGTATTATGATCCACATAAGTTCAAGCAAGAGTATAATTTCAACTTGTCATACTGTTTATGATGTTTTGGTATTGATTAAAGATAGACAAATATGGACCCCACATTCAATTCATATTAGAGTTTGTCCTCCATTTATGAGTCAATTTATCACTTTTTCACACTTAAAACTATGTTCCTTAAGTTATAAGCTCTATCTTAAGATTTCTTTGAAATCTTATTAATGCTGATATGATTTTTGATGCTCTTGAATTAATATACAATTGATCATATTAGATTCATTTAGAGTTGTTCCTTTTTGGAACATTTTGATGACCAGCATCAGGACACCAGGTCTTTACTTACGTAAAACAGAGGTGCCTGTGAACCCAGGTCTTTGTTTACACAAAATAAAGGGTCCATGATACGTAAAGATAGATGTTTTAAAGTTTCACAACATAGTGTGCTTAGGTGAGTAAGTTCATCACAACAGGATAAGACTTACTTGCTTGTTCCTTAAAATGAAATTGTCCATAATTAGTCACCTTGCCATTATGTTATGCATGAACTTGTATATTTTCCACTCAAGATGAACCTACTCACATATCAAATCACATCTGATCAGTCTTTATTGTGTGATAAAATTCAGGAAAGTAAGCAAAGGCATAATGTACTATCATTTCGCATAATATGAACTGCTTTTACAAGAAAGCATATTAACAAGACAATGTTTTTGGATTTTTATATGTTTTATATATGTTTTTGGCTTTTTTCATATAATGAATTTGACAGACAGAACATGCTTTTCTTTGTGATGAAGACTAATCTAAGTTGATCATGCCTAAATATTCAATCAAAAATTTAAATCTAACTGAATCAAAGGATTTAGTGAATAAATCAGCAAGCTGATATGTTGTATCCACTTTGATCAACTTGATTAAACCTTTTTCTAAGCAGTCTCTCAGAAATTGATATCTGATTTCAATGTGTTTTGTTTTACTATGTTGCACTGAATTAGCAGTGATGAACATAGCAAGTGAGTTATCTACGTGAAATGGTGTTTAAAGAAAATTGTAACCATAATCAAGTAATTGGTTTTGCAACCATAAAACTTGAGAGCAACCAACTAAAGAAGCTATGTACTCAGCCTCAGCTGTTGATACTGAAATATATGTTTGCTTTTTGCACTGCCAAGAAACTAGTCTTGGTCCTATGAATTGACAACCACTAGTTGTTGATTTTCTGTTGTTGTTGCAGCCTCCAAAGTCACTATCAGAATATGAGTAGAGGTTGAAATCTCATTCTTTTGGATACCAAAGCCCAAGAGCTGGCTTCCCTTTGAGGTATCTGAATATCCTCTTAACTGCATTCAGATGTGACTCCTTTGGATCTGATTGGTACCTAGCACAAACACACACAACAAACATTATGTTAGGTCTGCTGGCAGTTAAGTACATTAATAATCTTATCATAGATCTATATAATCTTTAATCAACTGACTTCCCTTTAGGATCAGGTATAATCTTATCTATTGTTGATGCTGGTGTTTTACATGAAGAGGACTCAGCAAGGTTGTACTTCTTCAAGATTTGATTCACATACTTTTCCTGATTGATAAAAATGCCATCTGATTTCTGAAGAACTTGCAAACCAAGGAAGAATGATAATTCTCCCATGGAACTCATTTGAAACTCAGATTTCATCAAAGATTCAAAGTCTTGACACAAACTTTTGTTTGTTGACCCAAAGATGATATCATCCACATAGATTTGGACAACTAAGAGATCTTGATGTTCATGCTTGAGAAAAAGAGTCTGATCAATGGTTCCCCTTTTGTAACCATGCTTGAGCAGGAAAGATGATAATGTTTCATACCACTTTCTTGGTGCCTGATAAAGACCATACAAAGCTTTGTCAAGCTTGTATACCTTGTGTGGGTAATCAGGATCTTCAAAGCCTGGTGGTTGGGCAACATAGACTTCTTCATTAATTTTACCATATAAAAAGACACATTTTACATCCAATTGGTAAATTGTGAACTTCTTATATGAAGCATAGGCTAGAAAGACTCTAATATCTTCAATCCTTGCAACTAGGGCAAAGACTTCATCATAGTCTATCGCTTCTTCTTGAGTATAGACTTATGCTATTAGCCTTGCTTTGTTTCTGATAATGATACCTCTATCACCTAGTTTGTTCTTGAAAAGCCACCTTGTACCAATAGGATATTGGCCTTCAGGAAGATCAACTAGATTCCAAACTTTTTGCTTTCTAAATTATTGAAGCTCTTCTTGCATTGCTTCAATCCAGCTATTGTCTTTCAATGCAGTAGTTATGTTGGGAGGAACCATTTGTGATAGAAAATAGGAGAACAGACAAATATTAGCATCTCCCTCTTGACTTCTTGTGGTTCTTTCATTAATATCACCAATAATGTTTTCTATTGGATGATACTTATGAATTCTTGTTGTTGGAATTGATACAACTAGAATTGATGATTCCAAGTTAGTGATGTTGGTTGATGGAGATGGATCCTACTAAGATAGAGAATCAACAAAGTGGTTGAAATCTTCATCATTTTGGTCTTCTGATGCTAAATGAAATCCATCTTCATGATTTTGTGTTTCCACTGTTGGTGGAATGTTTTATGATGAATTGGGAACTTCAGATGAAGGAAAAGAATCATCTCCGGAAGTAGGAACATCTACGGATGTAGAAGGAACTTCTGCTGATGCATTGTTAACTTCTGCTGGCATTAGTTACCTCTTCTGAAGTTGAATTTCCATTTCCACCAAAATTGTCATTGCTTGTTTGAGATGAAGGGCCTGGATCAGCAACACTTAACGTGTGTGAATGAAATAATCTTGGAGGATCAGCAGTCAATGGCACTTCACTCAAACTTGGAGGTACACAAGGATAACATGTATCCGTAGGACCTACACCATTCAAATAACCAGACTTAAATGAATTTGTTAATGCATCTATATCAAACAACCATGATGATCCTTTTACTGATTTTGGAAATAAGGATTCATCAAATGATCATTAGGTGTTTCCTCCATAATATTGAGATGTGAAATGTAGACTCTATATGATTAAGATGTTGACGAGTAACCAACAAAGAATCCATCATAAGCTTTTTCATCAAACTTTCCTAATTGATCTTTGGTGTTTAAAATAGACACATGACACCCAAAAGCTCTAAGATAGCCTATAAAAGGTTTTCTTTAAAAAAAAAGTTCATAAGGTGTTTTATTATGTTCTTTAACAATTAATGTTCTGTTTTGAACATTGCATGTTGTGTTCACTGCTTCTGCCCAAAATGTGATTGGCAACTATGAATCAGCTAGCATTGTTCTTGCTGCTTCAATTAGAGTTTTGTTTCTTCTTTCAACAACTCCATTTTGTTGTAGAGTTCTTGGTGCACTGAATTGTCTAGCTATGCCTTTGTTCCTGCAAAAGGAATCTAAAACATGATTAACAAATTCAGATCAATTATCACTTCTTAAGCTTTTGATCTTTAAATCAAGTTGATTTTCAATCTTAGTGATAAACTCCATTACTATTTCTAATGTTTCACTTTTATGATTTAAGAAAAAGACCCATGTGAATCTACTGAAATCATCAACAATCACCAAACAATATTTCCTTTTACTAATGCTCAACACATTGGTTGGACCAAAAAGATCCATGTGAAGCATTTTGAGTGTTGTTGTGTTTGTGTTGATTGTTTTGGACTTATGTGACACCCTATGTTGTTTTCCTTTATAACATGATGAATAAAGATTAGAACAGTAAAATTCTTTCTTGGGAAGGCCAATGACTAAGTCAATTTTGACCAACTTGTTCATGTTCTTCATGTTTGAATGAACCATTCTTCTATGCCATAGTTGAGCTTCATCTTCTGATGACTTAGAAATCAGGCAAGTTTCATTGCTTGTTAGAGATGTGTTATTCATGTTCAAAACTTATGTGTTGCCTTTTCTTGGTGCTTTAAGAAGGATCCAGTCTACTGGAATTTGAAAACCTGGCTTAAGAATATAACAATAAGTGTTATCAATTAAAGTGGTATAATTTTGATCACAAATTTGAGATACACTTAACAAGTTGAATTGCAAATTTTCACAAAAGTTTAATTTCTCAAATTTGAGTACACCATTTGTTACCATTCCTTCACCAACAATTTTACCTCCCTTCTTATCTCCACCAAATGCCACATACAAAGCATTTTTATGTTTGAAATCATGGAGGATAGAAAAGTTTCCTATCATATGCCTAGAACAACCACTGTCAACATACCACTTATTGTCAGTCCTCCATGGAGGTTCTTGCACCAATAATGAAATCAATTAGAAAGTGGAGCCCAAGCCTTGATGGTCTTGGGCTTGCCATTGTTATCTGGGATTGTTACTCAATCATGAATGAGTCTAGATGTCTCAAGATTGTTTTTACACTTAATTGATTCATTATGTTCTGTTTGGGGTGAGAATGATTCTGTTGAAGATGAACTTGAAGCATTTTGATCTTGATTCACAATCACTTCATCTGTCACCTCTTCTTTTAGTGTCTTTTTCTTTAAACTTGATCATGATACTTGACTTGAAAAGGTTTTTTGCATCTTTTTTCTTTGATTGAGGTACATGATTACCCTTTTCAAAGTGATCAAAGAAGGCTTCAGCTTCCTGCAACACTACCTTCTTGTGAGGAGTCTTGCTTTGAGATTGTTGCTTCTCCTTCTTCTTTGATTTATCATCAACAGATGTTGGTTTCTTTGTCTTTGAGATCTTCTGCTTTAGTTGCTGCTGCTTTTGCTTTGATACCTTTGATTCATCATTCTCAGAAGATTACGAGTCTGATTCAATATTCTTAGCTTTTTGCTTCTTTGGAACCTTTGATTTGTTCTTTTTGTTGAAGAAGCATTCTTGAGTAGAATGATTGTTTTTGTTGCAGTTGGCACAGTGCTTGTTGAAGTAAAAGTCAGAAGTCAAATGATTGTTCATATTGCATATGAAGCAATAGCTGCTGAAATAACAATCTTCTTTATTGTGGTTGTACATATCACACCACTTGCAGTACTTTTCTTTAGCTTCACTGTTAGACTCCACTACTGTCTTTTTCTGATTCTTTATAATTGCCGCCTTCTACTGCCTTAATTCTTTTTCAAATTTTTGCAGCTGATGAGTCTTTACCCCTGACATGATTTCAAATGGTTCTTGTTTTTGAGGTTCACCAATCTCTGTTGTTTCTTGACTTTGTTGTCACTGGGTGATTCAGCAGATGATTTCTTCTTCCGTAGATCTTCTACGAAAGTAGATGATTGTTGCTTCTATAGTTTTTATATGGAAGTTGAATGTTGTGGAAGAATAGTTTTCTTCCTTTGCTTTTCTACGGATGGTTCTAAATCAACCTTTTTCTTCCGCAGGTGTCTGCAGAAGTGATTTTCTGTTCTTTCGTAATTCTTTTTGATGACTAATGTTTTTGCCTTTTGTTGAGCTCCTGAATCCCTTCATTCAACTAACCAATTCTGGTATAGATGGTCTTCAACAAATTTCTTTGTTTTGGGGGATAAGGTAGCTTGATTTCATCAAGAACTTTGGGGATTAAAGGTTCAATTACCATATTCTTTCTCTTACCCAATCCATCATTAGGCTCATCAAATTCATACAAGTCATCACACTCATCAAAGTCAAATTGTAAATCGGTTTGTTTTAAACTTTCTGATTCAGATGACCCAATCTCAGTTTCACTCATCTCAGTATCTTCACAATTTACCAAATTATTAGTTTCAGTTTCTGGTTCAATTTTGGTACTTGATACAAAATGATTTGACAGACTGTTGGTCATTGACTCAGGTAAAGTGGTGTAGTTATCATTTATAGGAGGTGCAACAGCATTAAAACCCAACCCATACCTATTCTTTGACTTAATATGAGAGTTCAAGAGTTTTTCATATTACTGAGATGATAATTGAAACTTCTAAAGGTTCACTTCAGTAGATGCATGATCAGACATTGATTTTTTTAAAAAGGTTGTCAGATGCTCAACTTGTGCTTTCAAATTATAATTTTCAGATACAAGTTTATCCAAATCCTTTTGTAAGGAGGTAATTTTGACCTGATATAATTTATGTTCTCTTAGATGAGATTCATTTAAAATCATGGTTACTTTGACTTTATCAGCTAATTGTTGAGCATGGACTCTGTATCTTTCAACCTCTTTAACATAAACAGGTGACATAATCTATCCCTTACCTCTCTGGCCATGGGTGGAATTTTGTTCTCCATGTTTGCCATCAGTGCTTGATTTTCCTCCTGAACTTCCTTCTCATACATGCTCCAGTCACAAGTTCCATCCTGCAAAATAATCAAACTAGTTTCTTTAGTGTTACTGGTACCTGTTGAAGAGCTTGTGGCTGGTGGGGATGAGATTGTTAGTTGAGGTTGCTTGAAGCTTCTCTGATTTGCTTGTCTTGTGTCTGTTGTTGATTGCTGATTATTGTTGAATTCCCTTGAAAAGTGACCATACAAATTGCATTTATAACACCGCACTTTTGATTTGTCAACATAAATTTTAGTTGTTCTTCCTGTAACAGATAGTCCCTTATTCCTTCTCATATACATCTTTGCTCTATATGCAATCATGGCCATTTGCCATTGCAGGTCCATTTCCTCTACTTCATCAGGATGAAGTTCTTTAAGATCTTGTTGAGAGATGTGGGCAGGAGTCAAGGTACTACCCAAGTAAGCTTGAAAGCTTGAACTAAAGGTTGCAAAGGCTACCTTCTGTTCTTCTGATTCTAGAACCACAGTAGTTGGTTCAGATTGGGTATTGCTTTTGTTGGTTGATGATCCCTTTGCTGCTGGACTTTTCGAATCATCAGATTTCCCTTTTGCTTTCCTGTTTGAAGTGTTTTGAGAGTTTAGTTTAGAGGACTTTGCAGCATAGAAACCAGTTTCCTCTTCATAATCACTCTCAACATAAGAGCTTTCATCATCATCATTGGAGATGAATGCACTTCTAGCACCCTTTGTTTCTTTGAATTGATATGGTGCTATTGGTGCTTTTACACTCTTGTTTTTGGTTTTCTCATCTAATTCCAAAGCTTCCACCTTTGCACCCAAAATGTCTAACCCAATTGCCTTTAGATCAAGAGTATTCTCGAACATACACACAGTATGTGTCCAACTCTCTGGCAAAGTATGAAGCATCTTTTTGTTCAGTTCCTTATTACTGTACTTCAACTCAAGAATGTTCATCTCAGTAACAAGTTGCATAAATCTATGGAGTTGTTGAGGAACAGATTCGCCCATAATATGGTGAAAAGTCTCATACTGTGAACTAAGAGTATCCTTCCTGATGCTTCTGATCTCATCACTTTCTTCACACAAAGTGTGAAGAATTTTCCATAATGAGTTGGTTGTTTTGTATGCTTCACATCCGATCAATAGGTCTTCAGGTAAAGCCATAGTAAGCATACTATACACCTTAATGTCGTTTTTGACTTTCTTGGCATCATCAGGAGATAGATTTTTCAAACTCATGGGCTGATTGTTGTCATTATAATCAGGTCCTAAAGCAGGTGGAATGTAAGGACCTTCAGTAGTGGACACCCATAAGTCAGAATCTGTATAGTTAACGTGGTTCCTGAATATGATTTTCCATGTTTTAAAATCAGATTTGTTCTCCAACTTTGGAGGTTGATAAGCTCCAACCGCTGAATTGCTCATTTTAATTAACTTTGTTAATTATCAAAATTATCAATTGATATAATATCCTATGAATGTGAATAGTCAATGCAAACACACTAACACAACAATAACAAATCACTGATAATATTAATATTCAAATCAACTAAGACAAAAATCCCTTTGAATTAATGACTTTAGTTGTGAATGAACTAATTAATAACACACTCTTAATTAAATAAGAAGTTGTGGTCAAAATTAGTCAAATCGCTCAATATATTCTCAGTTAATTTGAAATTAAGATGTTAGATAATGATGGGTTTTGTTCAAACTTGTTTGAACAGCCTTGGGATATCGCACAATAACACAAATTCACGAATCAAAAGCGATTCTGATGCAAATCGAAATTAATCGAGCAATGGAACAGTGATTAATGATCGATATAATAAGGTTTTGATGATTTAATGAAACAAACAACCAATTAAAATAATCAAACTGATAGATCATTTGATCTAGATCAATGAGCACGAGGCTCTGATACCACCTGTGAATCCAAGGATCGAAACAGGAATTATCAGTTTGATTTAGCAAATAAAGATCGCGGAACTATCAATACTTGTTGTTTAATTAATTGTTTACCAAAAGAGCGTTCAGAAAAAATATTTATTAAAATAAGTGATTTGAAAAGTATTTACCAAAATAGTTGTTTTTTCATTATTTCATTATTTACAACTAATCAATTATAATTTTATTTTAGTTATTATTTTATATTTTCCTCGATCTACTCATCATAATTTAATTACGTTTTCAACTTTCACACAGGCTTTTAAATTTATGATAAAAATATAGGTCAGTTAACATATGTTCTTCTCTTAATTCATACTTTTATATCCTGTTTTGGAAAAAAAAAATTTGCATCATATACATTACAATTGTTTTAAACATATAAAGAAATTATACATTTGCTATTTTCTAATAAATTGATATTAACCAAATAATTTGTTTGTTAAATGGAACTTTAAACTTAAAAGGTTTATTTAAATAGGCTTTCAAAATTTACAGGTAATGACAAGATATATTTTTGGGGTAAGCTTATACTAAAAATGATGTTTAACCTAAAAAAGTTAATAAAGATTGTGGGCTTGACACGTGTCCTTTTATTGTTTTAAAAATGAGGTTATTTTGGTTATTGTATCAAATATATCAGCTAATCGTGTCTTATTCGTTCATTGTGTCATATATTGTTACACAATTGTTATTTGTATTAATCATGTGTGTTTTATGCTTTATATCATTTTGTGTTATTTGTATCATTGTTTTTATAGATTATAAACGTGTTATCTACCATTGTGTTTTACAATTAAAAGTACACAATAACATATTTTCACCAATGTGTTTTTCAAAACTCATAGTATTGAAGATAACACAATGTGTTATTTTTATTATTATTTTATAATAGATTATATAAATTTATTTTCTATCATTGTGTTTTATCATTAAAAATACATAACGATGTTATTTTACCAATTTATTTTTCAAAACTTATAATGTTTAAGATAACATAATGACGATCAAAAGACACAATGAGACCTTGTGTTTACATATTTAAGATACATAATAATGTTATTCAACTATTATATTTTCCTAGATTCATCATTTTGAAAAAACATAATAGTATTCAGAAAAACACAATAACTAACGAAAAGACACAATAAACTGTACTAAAGACACAATGATGAAATATGAGCTTAAGAATTTAAGATTTTTTTTCTTTTTATATAACAATGCTATACTCGTTTTAAGGATGAAAATCCTTGTTTTTATGGTGTAATGTTTATAAAAAAATAATGTTGTATATAAAAGTTATGAACGTTTTGAAAAAATGTAGGAACTTACAAAAAGTCAACAAAAGTGGTTATTATTACACCTTTTGCTTTTAAGGTTAATACCGTTTCCGTTATCTAATCTCTCTTCACTATTTTTATAATTAGTCAATTTTACTATTATTAAATGTTAACGGTTGCTATTATTATTATTAATAATTAACTATAAACTAATTAGACCTAATGAACACGAAAATTCAAATTATTTAAACTAGTGAGACTAAAATGGAATTTCTACCATTGATATATTGGTGCAACCCATAACCGACCCCTCCTTTCTTCTCATCAACCCTAACAAAAAAAATAAACTTCTTGTTACCGTCAAATGTTCCTTGTGCGTGAAGCTTCCTTCGACCGCCTCCGTTCGTGATTTCTAGCCTTCGGCGACACTCCCACAACCGTGTGGTTACCCGTGTGAGGCACCTCCCTCCGCTCGAGTTCCGTTGTTTTTCCGTAAGCGGTTCCGGTATGGTTACCTTTTGTTATTCATTTTGATGAATTATGGTTTCGTTCCCGATGATACCAATTTCAGGACCGGTTAAGGGATGGTCAATACAATTAGTCTCATAAAAAGAAGAGTGTTAGAATACTTAACAGATCAAATAGGGAACCGGGTTTATATAAATGATACTAAAAACACAAGTAAACAATGAAATAGAACTAAGAACAAGAACAAGATAAGTATGGTTTCCAAGGGTGTTGTATATTGCTTTCAAGTGCTTTTACAAGTGTTACAAAGCATAAAAAGAAATACAAGGACCTGAGATACTTTATACTACATCCTACAGCCGGCCATACTTTGAAGGCCAGCTGGAAACACTAATCTAGACAACAAGATCAAGGTAAAGTCAAAAGGTAGATTGCCTTTTGACTAGTGACTATGACATGCCATAGCTCATATCCTAATATATTACAAAAAGGATAAAAGGTACAAAGTAAGAAGTTATTGACTCAAAACCATAATCTAAAGTTTACTAAAGCATGGACCTTTTCACCAACTTGTATAAGTTGGTTAGTCTTCAGAGTTGTAATGGAAGGTAAGTAAGCTTTATGTAAAAGTACATCAGAGAAAGCATGTCTTCTCTATCTTTAGAAGAAATCAGTCTTCACTTCATTGGCTTCGACTTTGTCTTTGAAACTTCGAAAGACTTCATCTTTGGCTTTGGAAAGATTTGGTCTTTGGCTTCAGAAGATTTTACACTTAGAATAATTTCTGTGATGAGTGTAAAACTTCCGAAGTAACTTCTACCTTGTACATCAGTGCATGCATGCAGGAAGCTCCTTGGTTGTTTTTGGCTTCTTTGGTTGCATCAGCATTCTAATATAACCTTACAGACTCCCCCTAGGCTGATGCTACCAAAACAGAGAAGTTGTTTAGATATTGACAGTCCTTATTAGGATTAAGACCATACCTTTCTTCATCATCTGGTCAGGATCCCTCAAAATCTCATAATATCTTCTCATGTCATGGAGATCATGTAGAGGAAGATCAAGCATGTCTTTTCAAAAATAGACATCTTGACCTCCTTGATCTCTAATGACATACCACCTGTCTGGATTAGTAGCAAAAGTCCAGGACAGGATGGGTCTTCCAGTTGCAAGAGGCTCTACTTGAATTGGAGTTGGTTGAGCAGCCTCTTCTTACACTACCTCAGTATGCTCTGACTCATCCTGAGGTGTAGAGGTGGATGCCTTTGACTTCTTCTTAGAAACACTCTTCCTGGTCATCCTTTTCCTCCTTGTTGAAGTCTTTAACTGAGAAGACTGGCCTTCAGCACCAGGTTGACTTGTTATGTCTTTCTCAGTTAGGTCCTGTTCCCTCACAAGGTCAGAGGTAGAGGGATTTGGACCCTGCTATGGATTAGAGATGAAGTTGGCTGAGATGCAGCTCTAGGCTCAGGTTGTGTTGTCTCAGTGGGTTCAACCTTTACCTCAACTTCAGGTTGAGCTTGACTTGGTGGAGAATGCAAGTCCATAAGCTCTCCTTTTTTAATCTTCTGATTGATCACTCTAATGTGCTCATCGATAGTGGATAGAGACATTGGACCAAGCCTCCTTCCGGAGAATTCGTACAGCTTCATGAAGATCATCATCCTCTGCCTATCAGCAGACTTCTTTTGACTCTTTTGGATGATGGCTCTTAACTTTGCAGCTTCTTCCCTCATTTTTCTCTTAGCAGCCTTTTGTTCTTTGGTAACTTATTGCTTTAGCTACTTAAGATACTTGAATTCAACATATTCATATGATAAGGGAAGAAGTGCAGATGCTTGATAGAGACTTGTGGCACTCAGGTAGCTAATCATGTTTTGTCTATCAACTGCCTTGTCTACCTGAGGTTGTTCAGTTGCCACAGCCTCTTTCTCAGCACTTTCCTAAAATAGGAAGAGGATAGGAGCATGCTTGTAGAGCCTTTTTTGTCTCCTTTCTTCCTTGATATTTAGGAGCAATTCTGCACCCTCTGCCTCCTTCCTCTTCTTTAACAGCTTTGTGTCTGCCAGTTCATTTAGTTGTTCTAAGGTAAAAGAGATGATTTCATCTATGTTGTAGTTCTTGGTTCCTAGGTAGTTCTTTTGGCTGCCCTCAACTCATCATCCAAAGTGTTTGGCCTGGGGGCAGTCCTGATAGCAGCTTCCATGAACCTTGGAGACCTTTTTGAACTCTCTCCCCTTAGCTTCCTCTTCCTCTCTCTCTGTCTCTTCCTCCTCAATCTCCTCAGAGGTCATCTTCCTCTTCCTTTTGTCACGCACAGCCCTTGGTGACTCAAGGTGGAGAGAGCTTTGGCCTTCATTGCTTGGTTCAGCAGTTAAGCTCTGGCCAGAGAGAGGTTGTGAAGCACCTTCACCAGCTGGAGCCTCACTGAGGGTAGATGATGTTGAAGCAGTTCTTGTAATAAGGTTCACAGGGTCTATCAGTGGGCCTTCAGTCAAGGTTTCCCCTTCAAAGCTAATCTTAGGTTCCACCTCAACATCCAGTTGACCAATGACATTGCCTGTTAGTCTTTGTCTTCTTCTTTGTCTGAACTCTTCAACAATCCTATGTTGAATCCTCTCAGCCAGTCTGCCAGCTTGCCTGTTTTGACTAGGATTGGCAAGTGGCATGTGGACTAGAGGAAGACTGTCATAGAACTTTAGGGTCTGAAAATTGAAAACCTCTTGTTGTCCCTGAAGTCTATGCAAAATTAGAGATCTCTTATCAGCATCATACCTCCACCCAAGTATTTCATTTTTAGCATCATGGTGGGACATAGCTTTTGGAATACCCTCCTCAAACAAACTTTGAATGAGTGAGTCCACATCAATATGGACTTGAGGAGGTTGCTGAGTATGGACAATTGAAAGTGAGGTTGGTGAATCCTCAATGTCCATACTTTGTGAAGAACTCCTAGGTTCTGTGATTACTTGGACTTTCTCCCCCTTTTTGGTAGCATCATCCACTTACATAGGTGAGCTAGGGGTTAGGTCTGTCACATCCACAGGTTCTTGTGTTCCTAGTTGAGTCCTCCTTAAAGGTCTCTCAGCTAGTTGTTCCTTGAGATCAGAAATCTCAAGTTGCTGATCATTGACCTGTTTTAGCAAGGTAGTCACCTAAGATTCCAAGTGACTAACCTTGGAGTCTAAATAGGTGCATGTTTGAGTTATCTTTTTCACCTTTAGTCATATTCCCCTCATCTTCATCAGAAGAATCATTAGGGGATGAGAGAATAGGACCTAAGTCTTCTTCCTCATCACCAGCACTTTGTTCTTGGCCGCTGGATTTCCCTTGCACCATGACAACCTCAAGCGAAGTGTCAATGGGCTGGGTTGCCATGGTCGAGGTCTTAATGATGTAATCACTGGTTAAAGTGAGAGCCTCTTCCATATGGACCTCCTGAACAAGTTCAGGAAGATCCACCTCAGTAGTAGGTAGATGATGTGGGCTAGACATGGGAGAAACATGAGTACTCATCTCTCCTTGATCAGGGGAGGAGAAGAGAGACTCATGATACTCACTGAATCCCATGTCTTCATCATCATAGAATTCTAGGTTTGGAATGGGTTGGTTTAGATCAAGAGGCTGGGGATGGTAACGGTCCCCTGAAGGTTGTTCACTAGAGTGTTAAGACTCTAAGTGAAGGCTTAAGACTTAGGGGGTTATGAGCTCATCAGTCTAAGTATGAGGAACCTCAGCACTGATCATTGGTGAGATGGGAGTGGTTTGCTCCTCAAGAGAAGTGGCAGCTCTAGTGTCCACTTCCTCCTGTGTGGGTGGTAATATAGCGACCTGCACAAACTGAGTAGCATGTGTAGGGGCTCGTTTGGATTTTCTTTGGTAAGTGATGGTTATTTGTTGCTTTATAGGGGGTTGTGAAGTAGAAGGTGTGGGTTCAACACTAGCTGGTGTTGCTAGGCTGTCACCTTGAGTAATGAGCTCTAACATTTTTAGGGCAAGGGTTGTTTCTACCCTTGAGAAGCCAACAGTTGGCTTTTTCATAATCTTGAAGATACCGGGCTTCATCTGTCCCAATTTTAGAACATTACCTGTTCCCCTCAACTGTGAGCCCAGTTCACAGTTGATAATGTGCTGTACATATCTAAGGAACTTGTAATATTCTAAGGAGTCCAAGTTTGCAAGTAAATTAATGTACACAAAATGTGAATACCTGAACTTGACTCCCTGAACCATCCCATGGACTATGTAGGAAAGGTCCTCTGGAACTTGGTCCCATCCTTCATGCTTGTTAGATAGACTGTGAATGATGACATGGAGGAAGTATTTCCATTGAGAGGAAACCTTCCCTTTCCTGAGGTATTCCTGGAGAAATCCCCTTCATAGCCCATCTGACCAAAGGTATGGTTAACAGCAAATTTGGGGAAGGACAAATCATCTTTGACATCATCCAGCCTTAGATGTGAGTTTATGGATGCTAGAGTGATGAAGATTGTCCTCCCCTGCACTATTGCAGACAGTACCTTCTCCCCATCCATGGTAACCTCTTAACATGTCCTCCAAAATTCCAATAGCTGATCCTTATAGAGTGGAGGATTGATGGTGAGGGAGGTGAAGTAGTTTGATAGGGTAAGCAAGCGACAAACCTATGAGAAACCAGGATCTTTCTTAGAGTTCAACAGAGCATCTTGATTATGTTGCCTGTGACGTTGCATGGAGAGATCGGGTTGGTTTCTACGATGAAGGTTGGCCATCTTAAGGTAGCTTTGTTGTGAAGGAAGATAAAAACAAGGGCGATTTGTGGGGAATTTAGGTTAGAATATTTTCAGATGAAGAAGATAGTGAAAGAGGGAAACCATTGAGAGAGAATATATATGAAATTGAATCGAGACAAAGTTATTGCAAAAGGATAAACTTTGAAATCCGAATGTCGATCCCACCTTTAAAAAGTGCCCAAAAAGGTAGTTTTCTTGGAAGTCGAAAATCTTTCGAAGGTATTTTTGTCTTCGGAAGTTTTAAGAAAAGCTTCCGAAGCCAAACTGGCTTCGGAAGATATTCGTAAGATTTGTAAAAATTTTGCTTCGGAAGGAAAATGCTTAGAGAATTTTGCTTCCGAGACATGTTTGGTTTTGGAAGAAATCAGGACTTGGAAGTTTTATTCTTAAAAGATAAATCTTCTGAGACTTAATTGTTTTCAGAAGAAAATTGTCTTTCAAATACATGTAAGTACTTAGAAGCATATTTATGCTTCGAAAGATATATCAAAATTTCTTCCGAAGGTAAATGTCTTATAAATAGTTATTTGATTTGAAGACATAATGTTCTTCTGAAGACAATATGATATCTTCTGAAAGAAAATATGTTTAAAATTTTCAAAAATCTAAGGAATACCTTTTGAAAAAAAAATTCTTCCAAAGGAAACTGGGCTTATGAAGATAATAAAATAGACAACTTAGGACACACAGGTTTTAAAAATAGAATTGATTTAAGTTTAATAAAAATCTATTCAAAGTTAATCATCCTAATAGCTTATACAAGATATTTGAATCTTTGTTCATCAAAAGCTTTAGTGAACAGATCAGTATATCGTTCATTTGTGTTAACTTTAACTAGTTTTATTAATCCTTTTTTAAAATTATCTCTAATCAAATGATACCCGATATTGATGTGTTTTGTCCTTGAGTGCTGCACAGGATTCTCTGTAATAGAGATAGCATTGTTGTTGTCTATGTTGATGGGAGTCTCTTTGAAGTTGAATCCATAGTCCAGCATCTGATTCTGAATCCAAAGCACTTGAGCACAACAGCTTGCAGCAGCAATGTATTCAGCTTCAGTAGTTGATGCAGACACACAGGATTGTTTCTTGCATTGCCATGAGACAATCCTTCCACCAAGAAATTGACACCCCCCAGATGTAGACTTTGCAGTCATGTTGCAGCCACCATAGTCACTATCTGTATAGGCATACAAATTAAAGTCAAAATTCTTTGGATACCAAAGGCCAAGCTTAGGAGCACCTTTGAGATATCTAAGAATTCTCTTGACAGCAACCAGGTGTGACATCTTGGGGTTGTCTTGATATCTTGCACATATGCATGTGGCAAACATGATATCAGGCCTGCTGGGTGTGAGGTACATAAGAGACCCAATCATAGCCCTGTAGAGATGTTCATCCACACACTCCCCCTTAAGATCAGGTCCAAAGGAGTGGTTTCTGGCTATGGGAGTCTTTGCAACCTTGCAATCAGTCATGTTGAATCTTATGAGGATATCTTGTACATACTTTGACTGACTTATGAAGATGCCATTTTCAACTTGCTTCACTTGAATTCCTAGAAAGAAATTGAGTTCCCCCATGGCACTCATTTCAAATCTATTCTTCATCAGCCTCTCAAAGTCTTTGCAGACTTTGGATTAGTTGATCTGAAGATAATGTCATCTATATATACTTGAACCAGCATTAAGTCATTCCCTGTTCCTTTGATGAAGAGAGTTCCATCTATAGTACCCCTCTTGTAGCCATATTGAGAGAGATACTAAGATAGTGTCGCATACCACTTTCTTAGAGCTTGGTGCAGCCCATAAAGAGCTTTATCAAGCTTGCAGACATAATCAGGATGATCTGGGTCTGCAAAGCCAGGTGGTTGTTTGACATACACCTCTTCATCAATCACCCCATATAGAAAAGCACACTTGACATCAAGTTGGTAGACCTTGAAGTCCTTGGATGCAGTAAAAGCCAGGAATATTCTAACAGCATCAAGTCTTACTGTAGGGGCAAAGACATCTTTGTAGTCGATTCCCTCTTCTTATGTGTATCCTTGAACAATTAGTTTGACCTTGTTCTTGATGACAAGTCCTCTATCATTCTTCTTGTTTCTAAAAAACCCACTTGGTTCCTATGGTAGTCTTCCCTTGAGGAAGAGGACATAGGTTCCAAACCTTTTGTCTTTTGACTTGAAGCAGCTCCTCTTGCATTACGTCAACCCAACTTCCATCCTTCAAAGCCTCATCTACTTTTTTTGGCTCTATCTGGGACAAGAAGCAAGAGTATAGACAAACATTTTCGTCATGGGTTTGTCCTCTTGTTCTTGTTGGGGTTTTCACAAGTTTATCAGAGTCATTTTATCCTTATAAAATGAAAACGCAACAGAATTTGAATGAAAAACTTGTTACAGTTAATTTATTTAAACCAATTTATATATCTGTTAAAACCCGTAATGGATTGTTTTATGAAAAACCATGCTTACAAACAACCATAGGGTGTTTAGAATTCTACCTCTCGAATGGGTCAGAGGAAGACGATCTTTGATCGATAGCTAGTAGGAGGCCTCATGCTTGTCTACCCCAAGCTTTCAACAAACACCAGGCTGCTAGGATTTTCTTCACTTGAACGAGTTTTGTTCTTGGTTTTCTTTGACCGATCGAGAGAAAAGCAACAGAAACACCGATCTGCACCTTTTGTGTGTGTTGTAAGTTATTAGAGAGTATGGTTGATTGCAATCATATATTGCACGTCTTGTGAAACTGAATTTCAGTGTGAGAGAAAAGTGGGCGGGACCCATCCCTTTAACCCATTCGCATTTCTCTAATATTCATTTGTATTAGTAAATGTGGATGAACAAAATCCTACTGCATTTGTAAATGCAAATGAAGAAATATCATCCGTATTTCCCAAATGTACATCTGCATTTGTAAATGCGGATGAGTAGTTCCATCAGCATTTCCACAAATGCACATCCACATTTGTAAATTCGGACGAACAGTTCATCAGCATTTCCCAAATGCACATCCGCATTAGTAAATATGGACGATCAGTTTCATCAGCATTTCCTTAAATGCTCATCCGCATTAGTAAATGCGGATGAAGAAATTCCTTCAGAATTTCACAAATGCGCATCCGCATTTGTAAATGCGGATGAGGAAGATTCATCCACATTTCCTCAAAAACACATCCGCATTAGTAAATGCGGATGAGTAACAAAGAAATGCGGACAAAAAGACTTGTATTGTTTGTTCAACCATTTGAATAACAATACAAAATATACTCTCTCTAGAATAAATTATCCATATAATTTATTTACAACACTACTACAAATATTTAGAAACCCAATTTCTAAATACTTCAAGTGTCAATATTTATTTATATGATCATATCATAAAATAAATATTTTAGGTGATTGTCTAGTATGTTATTGGGTATGACCCGACTTGGATCATAACGTACTAGCCACATCAATTCAATATGTGTCTTGGGCAGACCGTTGCCAACAATCTTCCACTTGCACAAGATATATAGAGAATTGATGCAAGTAGTAAATACCGCCTAACAACGGTTTACTACCCCTAATACGCATGACGAAGTGCCATTCAATAACATCATCTTCCTCAAGTCCCTTACTTGAAAATAATTTAGGTGAATCTATCATTTATCCTTTTGTTACAGATGTCATGTTAAATCCAGAGACACAGAATGATTATTCCTTGTTGATTTAACTTTATCAGGCCTTAGACATCTTACTCTCAACGAATAAAAGGAACAAATCCCATCTTACTACATACGTTTCTCATAATCACCTTGTATCACACCTGAAACTAGCCTTATGTACTGTCCATATTTCAGAACAGCGAAGAACTAGATCAAAGTATAATATTTGGTGAATATCGAAACCCAATATGTATCTCAGGTCGGAGGATACAATGATATTCACCTTTACTCAAATTTACTTATGATCAATTACATAATTCCATGCAGTAAAATTTAAGAGCGGGTCAGTCCAATATTTGTATCCCACAAATATCTATGAACCTTGGTAGCAACCTCTTGCTCTATATTCATACCTTATGAATATCCATCAATCCAAGTTTATAATAGTATTATTTCATATTTGTTCCCACAAATATGACCAACTATGGACATTTAAAATAATAAACATATTCATGGATCTAAACATGCTAAAATGAAACATAACTCGTAGTATCATAATCATATATATATATATATATATATATATATATATATATATATATATATATATATATATATATGAGTCAAAATAATAATTGTTCTGATATTTAAATACTAAATAGATCAAATCCAATCACTAGAATATCGAAGTCCTAAGGCACAAGTATGACTCTCATGCTTTGGCCTTTCAAGGAGCTTCGTGAGTGGATCTGCAATATTTTGATCGGTGTAAACCATGCAGCTTCCAATGAAGCGACGATGTATTCTGATTCTGTAGTGGACAATGCTCCCACATTCTGCTTTGAACTCTTCCAGGATACTGCCCCTCCATTCATAATGAAGACATACCCCGATTGTGATCGAGAATCATCTCTATCAGTTTGGAAACTCGCATCCGTGTAACCCTTTACAACGAGTTCCTCTTCACCAGATCCGTATATTAGAAACATATCCTTACTCCTCTAAGGTATTTCAATATACTCTTAACAGCCATCCAATGGCTATTACCTGGATTTTGCTGATATCTGCTTGTCATGCTTAAAGCGCATGACACGTCCGGTCTAGTGCATATCATTGCATACATGATGGATCCTATAGCAGATGCATATGGGATTTCCTTCATCCTTTCTTGCTCATCCTTCGAGCTTGGACATTGGGATGCACTCAATATTGTCCCTCTTTGAATAGGTACCAAACCTTTCTTAGAGTTCTCCATCTTGAACCTTTTCAAGATTTTATCAATGTATGCACTTTGGTTTAAACCTATCAACCGCCTTGATCTATCCCTATATATCTTTATTCCCAAAATATAGGCGGCTTCACCAAGATATTTGATGGAAAAACAACTTCCAAGCCAGGTTTTAACACCTTCCATGGTTGGAATGTATTTCCAAATAGTAATATATCATCAACATACAATACTAAGAATGTGATGATGATCCCATTAGCTTTCTTATACACACAAGCTTTATCAGCATTCTTGATGAATCCAAATTTCTTGATCTCTTTATCAAAACACTGATTCCAACTTCTCAATACTTGTTTCAATCCACAGATTGATTTCGTTAACTTGTATACTTTATTAGGATATTGTGGATCGGCAAAACCTTCGGGCTGAACCATATAGACATCCTCTTTGAGATGTCCATTAAGGAAAGCAGTTTTGACATCCATTTGCCAAATCTCATAGTAATAATATGCAGCTACGGCAAATAATATCCTAATTGACTTTAGCATTGCCACAGGCGAGAAGGTTTCATCATAACCAACCCCTTGAGTCTGAGTGGAACCTTTTGCTACAAGTCTTGCTTTATAAGTATCCAAGTTTCCATGCATATCGGGTTTCTTCTTGAAAACCCACTTACATCCAACCGGTTTGGAGTTAAGCGGTGACACAACCAATTCCCACACTTGGTTGTCCTACATGGATTGCATCTCTACGTTCATGGCTTCAAGCCACTTGTCATAATCCGAATTGGACATTGCATCATGGTATGTAGTTGGTTCATCCGAGTCAAATACATAGCATCCATTCATGAAAAATCCATATCTTTCGGGTGGATAGCTAGTTCTACCAGATCTGAGAACGTTTTGTGTGTATTGATCAACCACTTGATCATTATCAACAACCTCTTGTTGATTGCTAGTATCAACCAAATGTGTATCGGCTTGTGGTTCTTGATCCTCATCAAGTTCCACTGTTCTATCGGTAGTTCCTTCCATAAGAAATTTAGTTTCCAAGAACTCAGCCTTTCGAGCTATAAATACCTTTTGCTCTGTTGGATTGTAGAATTAATATCCCATCGAGTCTTTGGGATATCCTACAAAGATACATTTAGTGGATCAGCTTTCTAACTTGTTTGGGGTGTTCTGCTTAACATAAGCTTCACAACCCCATACCTTTAAATATGATAACGATGGAACCCTTCCATGCCATATTTCAAAAGGTGTCTTATCCACTTTCTTGGTTGGGGCCATATTCAGAATTTGGACCGCGAAGAGCAATGTGAAACCCTAAAATTACAGAGGTAGTGTGCTTCTAGCCATCATAGATTGAACCATATCCAATAGGGTTTAGTTTCTCCTCTCAGACACACCATTATGCTGTGGTGTTTCGGGTGGAGCAAGTTGTGAAACAATCCCACAACTCCTAAGATGATCTTGAAAAGCATCACTAAGGTATTCACCTCGTCTATCCGAATGAAGAACTTTGATTGTTTTGTTGAGTTGATTCTCTACTTCATTCTTGAAGATTTTGAACGTTTCAAAAGCTTCATCTTTGTGTCTTAACAAGTACATATAACCATAACGACTATAATCGTCGATGAAGGTAATGAAGTATCTTTCACCATTCCTTTTCATTGCTTTAAAAGGACCACATACATCCGAATGTATGATTCCTAATAAATCTTTTGCCCTTTGGTTAGTCCCACTAAAGGGTTCCTTGGTCATCTTTTCTTGTAAACAAGATTCACACTTATCAAATGAACCCTCTTCATTTGCTTCCAAAAGACCATTTTTTTGAAGTGTTTGAATGTGATTCTTGTTTATGTGACCAAGATGACAATGCCAAAGATATAATTCACTTAAACCCATTTTTAAGTTTCTTGGTGCTTGATTGGTATAACGAGTTATTAAAGGATGAGTGATCATGAACCAATTCATAAATACCATTACAAGGAATAGCCTTGAAATAAAATATATCATCCATAAAAACACAAATACCATCGTTTACAAACTTTAATACATAACCATATTGTTTCAGAAGGGAAACAGAAATTATATTCCTAGTCAAACTAGGAGCATACAAAACATTCTTCAAAACGACTTCCAAACCAGTTAAAAGCTTCAAAATATAGTCTCCTTGGGCTTCGATATCAACCTTTGCTCTGTTGCCCATGTAGAGACTAGTATCCCCCTTCTTAAAATGCTTATTTCTTTTGAACCCCTACAACAAATTGAAAATATGAGTTCTACATCCGGTATCCAATACCCATGTGTTTGAAGAAATAACATTAAGTTCAATATGGATCATGAAAGTTGTACCTGAGGTCTGCCCAGCATCCCTCTTGTTTCTCAACTCTTTTAGATAGATTGGATAGTTCCTCTTCTAATGTCCTATCTCACCACACTCAAAGCATGGATCGTTCTCCGTAACCTTTGGCTTCTTAAGCCTCGGTTTTGGGGGTCTCGCTTTAGTCTTTCCCTTACCTTTTCCTTTTACCTATCCCTTGCCTTTGGCAACATTTGCCTTGGGTTTGGGGTGACGCCTTTTCTTATTACCACCCTCATTGATCGTGAGAACTGGTAAAACCCTTTTACCCATCTTTGCCTCAGCTGTTTTGAGCATTGCATGAAGTTCCCCAATGCTCTTGTCCCATCCATTCATGTTATAATTCATGATAAAAGTCTCAAACTTCTTGGTTAGACCATTAAGGATCAAATCCATGGCTAACTCTTTTAAGACGGGACAATTCAGCCTTTCAAGGTGATCAATGTGGCTTTTCATCTTCATCACATAAGATGACACAGATTGGGTTTCTTCCATTTGACATGCATGAAGCGCTCGAACCGTTTCGAAGCGCTCTACCTTGCTTGTTGAAGGAACATTTCCTTTAGCTAGGTAATCATGTCGTATGCCCCATGATGTTCAAAATACTTTTGAAGCTCGGGAATAATGGTTCCCAACATGAGGCAAGAAACTTGCACAGAATCCTCAGTGTGCTTAACCCAATCCTCATAGGCATCAACATCATCAATATTGGGTTCATCGGGAATAAGATCATCCAACACATATGATTTCTTTTCTTGCTTGAGAACAATTCTCAAGTTTCGTAACCAATCCATGAAATTATTGTGGTTGAGACGATCCTTTTCTAGTATAGTTCTCAGTGACAGGTTATGGACGATCAGGGAGGTAGCGTTGTTATTATTTGTGGCCATTACTACAATATAAACAAAGTTCAATTTTAGTATTTTAAAAATGAAATTTTAATTATTAATACCCTTTCATGTCTCATAGACAATTAATAATTGAAATCTAGAATCCAACATTACATTCAAATAATGGTTAGGTGACCTTTATCCCATTATTTAAATTAACAATGTAGTTAACTTTTGACAATTGCAAACCATTGCAACTTCCAGTTTATGGATCGGTTAAACATCTTTATGTTTAGTCGGCATGTTTAATCCATCAACACCATTGTACACCATGCTTCTGTGACCCTATTCACATGGTTTCCAACTCAAGTCGTCCTACTTACACACACGTGTGAGTTTACACATACAAGTGGTTAGGTGACTTTTATCCTACAAATATGTTAAACCCACCTCAAACACATAAGTTCCCTAAATGTGGTTTGGTGACCTTTATCCCACAAATAGTTCCTAACTGATTTGAGTGTTGTATAAAAGGATGGTGTTAAACTTGTTTAAAAGAGATTTTGTTTCCATTAATTCTAGTTATGAAAACATTTTGTACCTTACATTTGCATGCATTCAAATACGTGGTACACTAGTGAATCTAATTTCCAAGGTTTATTTAATAAAACCCAATTTTATTGCGAAAACATTAACCTTTAATAAAACCATTTTATTACTCATGTTAATATTTCCGAAAGAACCGTTTGCAGCTTGTTGTTGATTTGAAATTATTTAAAAGTGCATATCCAAATATCACATAGACAATGAATTAAATCAACCATACAAGCAACACATACAACAACAAGTTCATAACCATAGCCAACTAATTTAACATCACTTGTTGACCGAAACAAATGAGTTAATTAGGTCCTTCCTAAGGGTAACACTTGTGTCGGTGAACTCCTACTTGATCCCGCATCCAAATGCTTCAAGTGTTCACTTTGTGTTGTGATTCTCCTATATAATTTGAGCTTCCGAATGGACTTAAATTTCTGCACCAAACTCCTTTGGGCCTTCAAAATATGTATTTGGTTATTGGTCTTAAATCTCATTAAGAGCTATAAAGCCCTTTGGGCATAAAATTGGCCCAAACTGAAAAATATCTTGTTGCATCTTCTTTTACAAAATTATATATCCTATGTACATTTTCTAGTAAAAGTGAAATGCAACTAATCTATTTATTTTACATACCAAATGAAAATAAATAAATTACATAGCCAAAAGGAAGAACAAATACATTTAATTATTACAACCCTTTGAATAATCAAATACAAAATACAACAACCAAACACAAGGTCTCGACTAGGTTATGAACATCAAGATACATATCCAAATATGTAAGCAAAAATCCGAGAGTTTTCCCCTTGAATCACTGATTTTCAGTTAATGTGAAAACAAACCGAATATCATGATTCTTGTCCAAACAACTAAATCATCCAAATTATTAAATTTTTCAAGATTACAATATGTATGTAAAGTAGAATCTTGAAAAAACAGGGGAACATAGACCTGAATTTTCGGTCTGTTGGTGAATTAATCAGCAAGAAACCGAGAATTCAGTCCAGATGAAGCATGTATCCATATAACCGGCTCTTGATGCCAGCGTTAGGGTTTTCACAAGTTTATCAGAGTCATTTAACCCTTATAAAATGAAAACGCAACAGAATTTGAATAAAAAAACTTGTTACAGTTAATATATATAAACCAATTTATATATCTGTTAAAACCCATAATGGATCTTTATATGAAAAGCCATGCTTACGAACAACCATAGGGTGTTTAGAATTCTACCTCTCGAATGGGTCAGAGGAAGAAGATCTTTGATCGGTAGCTTTCAAAGTAGGAGGCCTCAAGCTTGTCTACCCCAAGCTTTCAACAAACACCAGGCTGCTAGGATTTTCTTCACTTGAACGAGTTTTGTTCTTGGTTTTCTTCAACCGATCGAGAGAAAAGCAACAGAAACACTGATCTGCACCTTTTGTGTGTGTTGTAAGTTATCAGAGAGTATGGTTGATTGCAATCATATATTGCACGTCTTGTGAAACTGAATTTCAGTGTGAGAGAAAAGTGGGTCGGACCCATCCTTTTAACCCATCAGCAATTCTCTAATATTCATCCACATTAGTAAATGTGGATGCAAACTCCTATCGCATTTGTAACTGCAAATGAAGAAATATCATCCGCATTTCCCAAATGTACATCCGTATTTGTAAATTATGCGAACGAGTAGTTCCATCAGCATTTCCGCAAATACACATCCGCGTTTGTAAATTCAGATGAACAGTTCATGAGCATTTCCCAAATGCACATCCGCATTAGTAAATACGGACGATCAGTTTCATCAGTATTTCCTTAAATGCTTATCCGCATTAGTAAATGAGGAAGAAGAAATTCCTTCAGAATTTCCACAAATTCACATCCGTATTTGTAAATGCGGATAAGGAACATTCATCCGCATTTCCTCAAAAACACATCCGCATTAGTAAATGCTGATGAGTAACAAAGAAATGCGGACAAAAAGACTTGTATTGTTTGTTCAACCATTTGAATAATAATACAAAATACTCTCTCTCTAGAATAAATTATCCATATAATTTATTCACAACACTAGTGCAAATATTTAGAAACCCAATTTCTAAAAACTTCAAGTGTCAATATTTATTAACATGATCATATCATAAAATAAATATTTTGGGTGTTTGTCTAGTTTGTTATTGGGTATGACCCGACTTGGATCATAACATACTAGCCACATCAATTCAATATGTGTCTTGGTCAAACCGTTCCCAACAGTTCTTACCCCTGTATTAATATTTCCAATGATGTTTGTGGTAGGGTGTGACTTGTGGATCCTGAGTTGAGGGATCATAGCAAGTTGATTGGAAAGATCTAAATTTGAGAAATTTAGATCTGGTAATAGAGTATCACCCACCACATCAGCACACTTATCAAGAGAGCCTTGATCCAATGAGTGTATGACATCATTTATGTTGTCTTCTATGAAGTGGTTATCAGCATCAAGAAATTCATGATCCCTGTCACCACCTCCATTTCCTCGTACATTTGAAGTTCCTTCATCTGAATTTTGAGCCTTTGAGCTAGAATTTGTAGGTGCCTCAAATGTATCAGCTGAATTTGACTTGTCTGTGCTGGTAGGATCTTCACATGCAAGATTAGTTATTACTGGAGCTGAAGTAGTTTTCTTGTTTGGTCTTCTCAACTCAAATCTTAGGTCATGATCTCCTATTGATAAGTTACCTATAGATCCTGAATATTCTCACAAGATCTGTTAAAATAGTTTGTAACTAAATCAAGATCAAAAAGCCAATCAGGACCAGAACCTTTCATACTAGAAATGTGCTCATTGAATGTCACATTGGCTGACTCCTCAACTACTCTAGTTCTGAGATTCTATACTCTATAAGCCTTAGCTTGGGAAGAGTATCCAATAAAGTATCTTTCATCTGATTTCTTAGCAAATTTGGCTATTTGATCTTTGGTATTCAAGATGGTGCAAGGACATCCAAATGACCTGAGAAAACCAACAAATGGTCTCCTTTTGTGCCACAACTCATAAGGAGTCTTACCATGAGTCTTAACCATTAAAACTCTGTTCTGCACATAGCAGGCAGTGTTGACTGCCTCTGCCCAGAAGGTGATGGGCAGTTTAGAGTCAGACAACATGGTTCTTGCAGCCTCAATAAGTGTCTTGTTTCTCCTCTTAGCATCACCATTTTGCTGAGGAGTCCTGGGAGCACTATATTATCTTGTAATACCTTTTTCATCATAAAATGTGTCAAGGATTTGGTTTTTAAATTCTGTTCCTTGATCACATCCTATGGTTTTGACCTTGTGATCACATTGATTCTCAATTTTCAGAATGAAGTTCTTTAAGATCTTAGGAGTCTTATCCTTAGTACTAAGGAAAAAGACCCAAGTGAATCTTGTGAAGCCATCTGTTATCATCAAACAATATAAGGTCCTTCCTAGACTTATTACACTGGTGGAGCCAAAGAGATCCATATGTAATAAGTGTAAGGGAGTAGTGATAGAGTTTCTTTCCATTGGCTTGTGAGACACTTTGTGTTGCTTCCCTTTCAGGCATGCTACACAGTGGTCATCACTTGTAAACTATTTCTTTGGTATTCCAATTACCAAATCATTCTTAATTAATTTATTCAAGTTTTTAAAGTATACATGGCACATTCTTTTATGCCAGAGGAAAGACTTCTCACTATTTGCTTTAGATAAAAGGCAAGAAACTTTTCCTGAGGGAGATGTTTCCTGTAAGTCCATCTTGTACATGTTTCTTTTTCTGAGGGCTCTAAGCAGAATATGCTCTTGAGGAATGACCACCCTGGGCTTGAGAACAATGCACTCATGCTCAGTGAAGAGCATGTTGTGTCTTTGATCAAAAAATTAAGATACACTCAGTAGATTGTATCCAAGCTCTTTGACAAAGTTTACCTTTTTAATGCTGAGCTTGCCATTTATGACCATGCCCCTTCCAGTAATGTAACCTCCAGCATCTCCTCTAAAAGCAATTGGCCCTCCATCAATTTTCTCAAAATTTTGAAGTAGAGAACCATTGCCTATCATATGCTTGGAACATCCACTATCAATGATCCATACATTTCTTTTGGTCTTTAGCTGTTCCTGCACAAAAAAATAATTGTTTAGTTATATTTGGAAACCTAAGCCTCATTGGTCTTGGGCTTATCAAAGTGATTTGAAGATAATGTATCAGTAATTGATCATATGTTCAAGTTTTGAGGATCATCAACTGTTGTAGATGAAGAAATTTCAATCACTTGGTCTTCCTTCATCTTCCACACCATCTTTGGAAGATTAGACTTGACCTTAAATACTTCGAAAGTTTTGACAACTTCAAAAGTTTTGGAGACCGGAACTTAGGAAGATCTTGTTTTCACTACAGCAGGCTTCAGTACTTTGGAAGTATTCCTTTCTTCCGAGACCAACTTTTCTTCCGAAGGCAAGTTTTCACTTGTCTTCTTCTTCACCTTGGAGCTTCCGAAAAGTAAAGATTTTCCTTCCGAAGCTAGCTTTTCTTTCTTCTTCTCAGAAGGTTTCTTTTTGATCATATGGACAGTAATTTTAGGATTGTAGATGTAATCCTTAGCAAGATGGGAAGTACTACTACATATGATACAATCCATTTACTTCCTTATGAGAGAAAGGCTAAACTTGATCACTTTCCACCTCCATCTTCATCTTTACAGATGATGTACGCTTCTTAAGGTGTGGCTTGATTTTGGAGCTGGATGGTTCAGGCTGTGTAGCAGTAGTACACAACTGATCAGTCTTCTTCTCTTTGCTGGAATGAGTTGGACATGAACTAGAACTTCTGGTACTAAAGTTCATAGTTGAGTCTTTAGCCTTCACCGCTTCAAATCCTGTAGAGATAAACACTTGTTTCTTCTTAGAGTTGAAAATGGCCTTGATCTCTTGAGCCTTCTTTGATTTCCTCTTGGCTTTTCTGATCAAGTTCTTCCTCTTAGACGTGGTCATCCCAGATTCTTTTCTCTCCTCAAGAGAATAGTGTCCCTTTTTAGGATGATCTTCTTCACTCTTCTCAGAATCATCCTTCACTATCTCCTCTACATCCTCTTCATCAATGGGGTCTATGAGAGGAAGCTCATCTTCGCAAGTTCCATACTTTGGAGATCTTACAAACAATAGAGTGTGTGGAGAAGCTATCTCAGTAGATCACAGTCCCTGCTTATTCTGAAAACAAACTTTTGCATGCAAGGATGAGGATATCATGTTCTTGAAGGTTTCTTCTTCAAGAACACATTTTTCTGCCCTGGCTTTGCTGATCACAAGCTCAGCCTGACATTCAGTTAACTTAGTGATGAGATCTTTTATCTGAGTCCTGTAGTTGGTATGTTCATGCTTAAGAGTTGAAATTGTTTTCTCTAGATCTTCAATTTTAAGTTTGCAATCATTTTTAGCTCTATTGAAATCCGCTTTTAAAATGTTTAAGGACTTAAGATCAGACCTCATTCTAAGTAATAGGACCTAGTATCTATCAACTTTAGCAATACATTCAGGAGCACCATCAGTGTAGTTTGGTCTAGTTTGTGCTTGGCCACCATTTGCCTTTGGTGCCTTGCACTTTCTAGCAAAGTGTCCCATTTGGTTATAGTTGTAACACTTTAATTTTCTTTTGTCTAGCCCAAACTTTCCACTGGTTGCGTTGCTAGGAAACTTCCTCCTTGTCTTCTTGTAAAACTTCTTAGCTCTGTGAGTGAGAAGGGCCATTTGCTGGACTATTTCCATGTACACCAGATCATCTGGATGGATACAGTCCAGGTCTTCAAGGGTAAAGAGAAGGTTGCATGTGCTTTCATCAGTAAACATAAAGGCTTGTGATGAGCTTGTCTCTTGGAATGGGCTTCCTTGGATATAGCTCTCTCTTGGTGTCTCCAGGAAGGTGATGAAAGGACCCTTTTATGAGTTGTCAGGGTAGCAGATAAGATAATGTTATGGTTCTCTGCAATCCCTTTCAACCACATGCTGGGCTGAACTCTATTGATAGTTGGAGTTACTAGATGGATTTTTCATGTTCATCTCCATTTGGTAGCCACTGAGGATACCATATAACTTAGTGAGAGTAAGGGTCTTGAGGTTCTCAATGCTCTTGATGACCACATAATAGAGTGTCCATTATCTAAGAAGAGAGGACATGAACTTCCTCACAATGTCCCTGTTCTCAAGAGTTACTCCAACATCCATTAGAGTGTCCATAATCTCAACATACCTGAAGTATTATTGAGTCATGGTTTCACCTGTTTTGAATGTGAAGTTCACAAACTACTGCTTCAAGAGGTCTTTCTTGTTCTCTTTTGCCTCAGTGGACCCCTCATACATCAGCTTCAGTGCATCCCATAGTTGCTTAGCAGTCTTGCACTTCTTGAAGCATCTGTAGATGGAGTTTGGAAGTGTAGTTTGGAGAGCAGTCATGGCCTGCTGATCTATATCTATCTTTTTCCAATCTTCTTCAGAATAATCAGCCACTTCCTTTGGTATCATACCACCACCACCAGCAGCTAAAGAGGTGGATAGTACATGAGGTCCAGAGACAACAGATCCCCACATTCTGGAGTCTTGAGACTTGATGAAGCCTTCCATTCTTTGGCACCAAGTATCAAAATCATCAAGAGTGATCAGTGGAGACTTTGTCATGGTACCGATTTCCATATCATCCTTTGTGATAGCTGCCATTTGAGTTGTTAAGGGTTTTGTGAAACTAAAGGGATTTAAGATGGTGATATCTTACAATCAAGATCCTAAAAAGCTCTGATACCAATTTCAGGACCGGTTAAGGGATGGTTAATACAATCAGTCTCATAATGAAGAGAGTGTTAGAACACTTAACATATCAAATAGGGATCGGGTTTATATAAATGATACTAAGAACACAAGTAAGCAATGAAACAGAACTAAGAACATGAACAAGATAAGTATGGTTTTTAAGGATGTTGTATATTGCTCTTAAGTTCTTTAACAAGTGTTACAAAGCATAAAAATAAATACAAGGACCTGAGATACTTTATACTACATCCTACAGCCGGCCATACTTTAAAGACCAGCTGGAAACACTAATCTAGACAACAAGATCAATGTAAAGTCAAAAGGCAGATTGTCTTTTGACTAGTGACTATGACATACCATAGCTCACATCCTAATATATTACAAAAAGGATAAAAGATACAAAGTAGGAAGTTACAGACTCAAAACCATAATCTACAGTTTACTAAAGCATGGACCTTTTCACCAACTTATATAAGTTGGTGAGTCTTTAAAGTTGCAGCGGAAAGTAAGTCAGCTTTATGTAACAGTACATCAGAGAAAGCATGTCTTCTCTGTCTTCGGAAGAAATCAGTCTTCACGTCATTGGCTTCGGAAGACTTTGTCTTTGAAGCTTCGGAAGACTTCATCTTTGGCTTCAGAAGATTTGGTCTTTGGCTTCGGAAGATTTTACACTTAGAATAATTTTTGTGATGAGTGTAAAACTTATGAAGTAACTTCTACCTTGTACATCAATGCATGCATGAAGAAAGCTCCTTGGTTGTTTTGGCTTCTTTGGTTGCATCAGCCTTCTACTACGACCTTACATATATATATATATATATGGTTGTGGTGTGTGTAATCATCTTTATGCTTCGGTGGTTGTATGTTCATCATATGTGTTTGTTTCATGGTTGTTCCCGTGCGTATGTTGTATGTATACGGGTGATTATATGTATCTATGTTTCTGGTGTATATGGTTGTGTATTTATATGCTTACGTGAGTGTGATGATGATGATGTGTGTGTGTGTGTTTAATGCGGGTGTTTGTTAGGCTACTGTGTATATGTGCCTATATGTGGGGGTTTACCAAATGCAATGGTTGTATTGGGGTGGTGTGCGCACGTGATCTTTGGTTTGAGTGTTCCATGTGGGTTTTGCATGGGATGTGGGATTATTTATGTGGGGATGCTAGTAGGTTATGTGGGGAATGCATAATACATATATGTTTGTGTGCTCGTACATGGCAAAATTTATATATATATATATATATATATATATATATATATATATGTGTGTGTGTGTTCTAGTTTAGTTGGGTTGTGTTGTGCATGTGTGTCGACTAGGGGCGAGCGTGAGATAGTATGGTGTAATGAGTGTGCATAATGATTAGCAAAAGTATGGGTGGTGTGCGTTATGAATGTGTCCATAACATATTATATGTGAGAGTATGAATGTATAGGTGTATATCTTACCAAAAGGAGTGTTATGTTTGGTCATCGTTCATTAATATAAATTAGTTACGTGCTATTAAACGTATGAATTGTAATAAAATAAGGTTATATAATTGAAGCGTATAATATGTACTCTTATACGTGATAGTTGGGTTTTGTGCATTCCAATTGAATTAGTGCTTGCGTATGTGTGGGAAAATCCATGACCGCCATAGTAACCGAGTCATGAACCCGAAATCGTGTAGCTTGCAAATTAATGTTAATATTAATTGGACCTTAAATGTTAATTCAGGTTAATCGGAAACTAATCATTTTTGCGTGCTTTTTCTTGTTGCTGCGCATTTAAGGTGTGTTTACGGCCCCACTTTACATATATTCTTTTTGGGGAAAAGAAACATGTTCACTTTTAAACGTTCTTTTATTTGATCGGTATTACTGTAATTGTCGCATGATTACTAGTGTTGTACCATTTTAAGTCCTTACTTTCGAACCATTAATTTATGTACTTTAACGAGGTAATTCTAAGTAGATCTACTGGGTTTGACAAACCCCACCCTGGCTAGTCGCGCTAACACGACTGCATGTCAAACGGGTGTTAAATTGACCTAACTTCTGTTCCTGTGGTCTGGTAACCACAGCCGAGGCATACATATAGTTGTCAGCTTCGGTTGCAAACTTCATACACTATGTAACTTGTTATGTAGACTAGTTATCTATTGATATTACTTTGTTTACTGGATCTGCTTTCGATTATATTACTGTTTATCAAAACCTGTGAACTCACCAACTCAGGCTTGACACTTTAGCATGTTTCTTTCAGGTTCTAAAGGTGTGCACGACCGGGAGCATTTCACTATTGTATATATTCTGATTTCTTTAAACGGTTAAACAATGTTTCTGCAAATTATATTTCTTTGGGTTGCGCGTGTTTTGCGCTATTTGAATTGTGAATGTTTGCGCAATTGCAAATGTTTTCCGGAATTCATTAATAATTATGCTTTTGGGATTTTCTAAAATTATTGAACAACTATATTTTTTTATTATTGTGTCGTTTAGTGTAACTATCGGCTGAGATCCTGGTATGTCATGCGCCTAACGGTAAAACTCCGTTTGTGGAAATTGAGGGTGTGATAGTTAGACCTAAAATACTCATTTAACAAACTTTTTCCTACAATATGATCTCAACCATTGATTAAGTAGATGGATGGTTGAGATTATTTTTTACACTTTTTAGTTTTAAAAGACTTTGTATTTGAACATTTTTCATATTTTTGAGGAGGAAGTTCATTTAGATACTTCACTCATTATTTTTTAAGTGTTATTTTAGTAAAATAATAAACGAGGATGAAAGAAAAGCTATATACCAATCATTTTCGAGTAATAAACATTTAACATACTTTTTTAAGTATTTTGAATATATTTTACTAATCTTAATGTATTTGAACAGATTGTAATAGATATTTTAGTTTAAAAAGTTATAATGAGTTAATTTAGGAAAAAAAGTAAAATTCATAATAAGTTGATTGAATAAAAATATAAAATGAAAGGATTAGAATAAAGAAATAAGAAAAACACTCATTTTGATACTTTCGAATCATCCATTTTGATAAATACTTTTACCACCACCAAAAACTCCATTTATTTTATGACAAGCACTTTTGCATGTAATAAAATCAGCGTATGTCATAATTCACGTGTCATTAGAGCTTTCTTTTCTAATAGGGATACGCCAAAAAACTAAAAACTTTTTTTTTGTGTGAAATCCAAAATGACGACAACTTCATTATGCAGCTAATACTAATATTTTCCTTTTATGGTGAATCTTTCTATCCTCAAGAAATCATATAATAAATACAAAAAAAAAAAAAATAATGACTTTGTGTCATTTAAAAACAAAAGAGATGATCTATAAGCTAACCTTAAAGAACTCAAAAGAATTTGCAAAAATCACAGAACTTATAAATACACATATCACTTAAACAACTTCTTCTCCTTCCCAATTTAATGATAATATTGGACTAAATCTTTTATTGCCTATGTCAAGTTGTTTTTGCCTGGACCATGAACAACTGAAGCTAAATATGGCGAGTTTTGGGCTACAAAAAAATTGCATAAAAATGGTTACTTGTTAACTTAGAAATATCTTCTAATGTAATGATTACCTATGATAAGTGAGTTTTAAGATTTGATATTGGAGTGGGTTTGCTTGAATTCCATCTATCAATGAGTAACAAAACCTTATTTTAATTGCGAACGTTTTCAAATTCAACTACACTTCCTATTTTTGTAAAGGGATCATGTATAAGTTTGTAAAAATATTAAAACCGGAAGATGGAGAGGAACACTTTCAGCCATGTTGTGTGAAAATGGGCACATGAGGTATATTATATTGCCAAACGGGTCAAAATGTAAAATTAAGAAATTTTAACATAAAAGGAAACGGGTCAAAATAATTAAAGCATTGAGTATACTCAAATGTTGAGTCGACCCGCTGTAACCCAACCTGTTTTGACCCAATATTATACATGTCCAGCCCACCCATTTGCAAGAGGATAAATAACTTGAAAGCGGCTGCATGCAGCCTGTAGATTTGAGATGCCCTCAAATGGTAACTTGTTGTGTATGAGCTCCCACAATACAATTGCAAAAACTGTAGGAATCTGCTTTAGGATTACAATGCTTTTTTTTTTCTCCTTGCCTAAGGATTACTATGCTGTAAAGCTATATAAACACCGTTACTGTGCTTAGTTTTCAACACAGAGTCAGTCACCCTTAGAAGGGCAAAAGACGAAGTGGCTAGTTTCAACTCATTTCACCATAAAATGTGTTTGATTTGGGTTATAATTTATCTCAACCGGGATAAATGGATATAAGTAAAAAAGTACCTTAATATGATAAGTATCAAATGAGTTGAAAATGTTAAAAATTGACAGAAGTGTATCTAAATTTCCACATATCATATTATTCAAAAGATGGTATTTTTTTTTACAATATAGCTTCCATACTCATAGTTAGTACATAATCCATTCATATAACTCTATAAAGAAAAGGATGAAAAAGTGTTTATGACTCAATCCAACCCAATGTCTTCTGACCCAAACTTATTTTGACATGTTAATAGCTGCTAATTACCTCATCCAGTGATAAGTTTCAGTTTCTGTAGTTGTCATCTTTGCTAATTATTCTACTCTTTCCAAATCAAAATTAGCAAGTTTCACTGATTTATGATCAGTTGTAAGCATCAAGTTTTTTGAGAAATAAACTATAGCAACAGTAACACATTAATCTACTGTTTGTAAAGATTTAAACATAAAGAATCATAAGCTTGCATTGATCTACTATCTAATTGAAAAAGAGAAACTTTATCTGGTTTTAACTCACGATGAATAATTCCATGCGAGCGTAAACACTCCATTGCACGGGCAATATCAAGTGCAAAACCTATAGCAATTCTTAAAGTTACTATGACCATCATAGGTTCCTTGCAAGCTTCAAAATTTTTCCAGCAACTGTCAACAAAATTAACATGTATCAATCAATTTATGTAATACAACACTATCCTTTTATTGCTAAAAAACAACCTTTACTAAATACTTGTGTTACACTTTAGATAACATTGCTACTTCTCAACCTTACTGCATTCCCACATTTTGCATTCAACCCCACTGTAATTTATTAATGTAAATATCACATTACTTACTCTAAATAAGTGTATTTGCATAGAATTCAGAGACTTAGTATACTACGTTCAATGTGATTAGAAGCACACATGTAGGGCATGTGAAGTATGTATAAAACCTATAGGTTTTGCGCACCAATTTACTGATTAATGAACCGAATGAGGTTATATTTTACCCCAAGCAGGTCAAATGAAAAAATAGCTAAACCAAAACGGGTTAAAAAGTGACCCATAAATGTGCTTTCGAATGCATACGACCATGTTATATCACTTCATTCCAGCTTTCAAGTAGTTATTCAAATAGATAGTTTTCGTGATCATAATGTGTTAAACAAAAACATTTACCTGGTGAAGTGACAGTCGAAGAATGTGAGCATTAGATAAAGTGTCTTTTGGGTTAAATAATACAGATGTACCTAGACTGACCAATATATATAGATTATTTTATAACCAAAGAATAAACTTAAGTTATATTATACAAGTCTTTGTCTAGCTAATTCATGAAGATTTGGTGGATTTTAATTGGGATTGAGTGATGATCAGAGACCAAATAGTTGGTTTTCATCGGTCAGGTCTTGATCGTCAGTTGCCTTTGCCGGTGGTGTTTCGTATCTTTCTTTTTGATTATATACTTGCATCTTCTACTAAATTTTTTCTTTTATTTTGTTTTACTATTTCCAGGGTTTGAAGAGTGTTACACGTCCTTTTGCTTTGCTTTTAGGTCTGATTTAAGTTATCATGTTTTAAGTTTTGGTCAGAGTTTATTTGCTTCATATCTTAATTAGTGTGAAAACGAATTGAATCAGGTTAACTAAAATCAAGATTGCAGCAAGATTGAAGATAAGCTCTTGAAGAGTTTCAACTATATTATCCACATCATATGTTTAGACAATAATAACGAGATCAAATTTTTTAACTAAATGTGCAGGTTAACATAATTATTTTTAAAACCCTTTTTCATCTGACAAACTTATGAAAAAGATTAACTTATTAAAACCTCAAGAATACTGCTACAACAATTTCAAAAGTAAAAGCCTCTACGTAATAATGATGCAGCAAATAAGAATTATATTCAAATCATAGTTACCAATTCACCCAAAATATTACCGTAGGAAGTGAGCAACCACTCTCAACATTCCATCATTTTTACTTAACATATAAATAATCAATTGAAGACTTTGGTACAGATAACCTCCAACTTACAACAAATTTTGATTTCAACACCAAGAACCAACAAACAAAGTTAGGAATCAAGCGTTCGACGAAAGCCAAATGAAACTAAATTGTAATATTCGTAGCTGAAAAAGCAGAGAGCAAAAGCCAACTGATTGAAACACGCATGTGCTTCCCTGATTTAGAATTACATGTATATCGGTAAGATGGTAAAATAGTAAATAAATATTATTGATAGGTTTGTGACGCGGGCCCAAGTGTTGAAGACCGGGTCTTAATGTTTTAGGAGGTCCAAGACCGCGTTGCACGAAAATGGGCATAACCTGGGCTATGAGCCTCCGTTTCTGACGTGCTACCAGTCAAAACGACCGTGGAAACGAGGGCTACGTCACGGTAACCGCCATAGGCGGGTTATCCCGTTATTTTCCCAAAATAAGGCCTCTAAATGGGTTTTTGGGCCACTTTTATATTTTTTTTCTAGTTTTTCGGTTTTGTTTTGGGCTTTTGTTTGGCCCATGGTTGTTTGTTTTAGGCCCGTTCGAATTTGTCTTGTTATTTAAGTTGTTTTGGTGTAATGTGAAGGGACACTTGATCATTTCTAAAAATAACAGTTTGTCTCTTCAAATTCGGGACTTTTGGGGTCGAATTTGGGTTTGAGTGAAGAACATCACGGGTATTCGCAGAATCAACGTGTTTGAGCTTCGATTTCATACCGTGCGCTACATCAGTTTGGTTACATTATACAGAGTTTACAACGAAATCTTAAAACCCTAAACAGGTCTGTTAGCTCAACTCAAATAATAATCATTACTAAACCCTAATAACAATATAGTCAAATACCCCTCCGTGGTGACCGTAGAGAATCAGACTCTCAGACTGGAAACAACAAAAATAAAAATAGTCTCGAAGTCCTGGGCGTCGGCATAGGGCGCGGCGGCGGACTGAAGTCCTGGGCGGCACAGTGGACCGTAGTCCTTTAGGCAGCCCGGTGGTGAACCGTAGCCGGCAGGCGGCGCGGCAGCAGCAACATGTTCACGTGATCGGTATCCCAAATCAAAAAGATAAAAAAAGGAACAAGAGATGACACCTGACGACTGTGGTCTTGCGGTGATGTGTAATAGTGAAAGCCAGTGACCGTGGTCAAACAGCGTTCTTCGATGGCAATGAATCGTGGTCCGGCAAGAACATACGAAAAAAAAGAAACAAGAAAGATGAGATATGGGCATACGGGTTTTGTGGAGAAGAAATATTTAAGATAAGTGGCTTGAATCTAAAACCGAGTAGGGTCTTTATTTTGAACGGAAAAGATAAAAGAACTAAAGGCAAAGAGAATGGACGGGGTAGCGGCGGCGGCACGCCGTCCTGTCTAGTGTTTGAACATGGTGGTGACGGCTAGGGTTTATATTTTTATAGTGGCGCCACGGAGGTGGTAGAGAGCATAGGGTGGCTCTGATACCATGCAGAATGGTAAAAAAATGAATGAACATTATTGATAGGTTTAGTTACATTATATATAGTTTACAATGAAATCTTAAAAATTTAAACAGGTCCGCAGGCTCAACCCTAATAATAATATAGTCCCTGAAAAACTAAAACAGATCCGTAAGCTCAACCGTAATAATAATCATTACTAAATCCTAATAATAACGTAGTCTAATAATATCAAGATAAAAAAAGTTTCACATATCATACTCTATAATATAAGGAAAACAATTAAACAATCTACATTATAGATTTACAACATGTATTTAATGAAAATAAATATATAATTTTATAAGTTTAAAATGGGATATTTAATTCTACATTACCGATTTGTTTAGAAAAAGATAAAATTTATAACCAATTAACAGTACGCATGACAATTTCTAAATGAATCGATATCGTTCATGGATTTGGTTTTAAGTGTAAGGTAATGAATCTTTCATATGCTAGAACGTCTCCACTCCACATAATGCACCGAGATTTTTTCTTTTTATAGTTTAGTCAATTGGAATCGTAACTGTGACATGAGTTGGACGGAGTGGCTTCAAAATCCACTATTATTCTTGGAATTTTTTGTTTGTTTTCTTGGCCAGCTTCTTGGTAGACGTGGGTTAATAATATTGCAGCCCTTCTAAAGAAACAATAAGAAATATTCCCTTTTGTATCCTTCCATTCTAAAATCATTTGGTGGATAGTAAGCCTGGTTTCCCCACTTGTGCTTCAAAATGGTTAAGGTTCTGCTTCCAGAAGGAAGAAGCGGATTGTTGGTTTCCCTTTTATGGTTTTCTCTACATGTCGATCCAAGCCTTGGTCTATGCTACTAATTCTTTCTCTGTCTATGGTCGTGCCTTCTTTCTCGTTACCAAGTTGGTGGCGGGTTGGGTTTTGTCATCGGTTTCTTCATTATGTTGTTGGGGGTGGGGGGTGGGGGTTCATTTTAGAGATTATAGAGGTTTCATCTTAGAGATTATAGAGAGATTGTAGAAAGATTAGTGTGAAAAATGAAGGGGGTTAAGTAGATATTATAGTGTTAATATTTATTTTCTTTATCCAAAAGGCTATATAACCTTTACACCCTGTGGCCCATTTTTTACAATCAAATGCACGATCAGAAATGTCCGGCTTGAGGACCCGAGGCTGTTAGTAGAAATTGCGGTATTGAAGTGTGGGGGCGGTGTTTCCAGCATTACCATGTGATGCCGCAATCTAACCCACATCCCCTTTGGACTAATAGTAACGACCTTGTTACACCTTTTTTGAATAATATGCAACCCATATGATTTGCTTTGATTCTTTTGTTAATTCTTTTAGGTAAACTCATACTCATTTGACTTAAACGCATATGACATGTTTTGTATTTCGTTTATCCCTTAAGTAAACCCATATGACCTGTTTTGTTTTTTGTAATTACTTTAGGTTATTCCATTTGATCTGTTTTGTTTTTTCTTTTTAATTCTTTTGGGTAAATACATATGACTTGTTTTGTTTTTTTAGTTAATTCATTTGGATAAACCTATGTGACTTGTTCTGTTTGTTTACTAATTTGATAACCACTTGCTTTCTTGGAGACAAATATAACCAAACCAGCCCAAAATAAAAAAGTAGGTCGATATTAAAAGCTTTAAAATATTATATATATTTAGTCTGTTTTTATAACAGCTAATTCACACCCTTTAGTTATACTTTTAAATCTTTGCATATTATTTATTTATAATAAAACTTTAACCCTTAAGAACTTAAAACAAATCATTTTTTTATATATTCATACCCTAATACCACAAGTCCTTTATTATATAATACATTTAGTTGGTGTGCCATTGGGTAACGTTTTGGCAAATGACGAATAAAAGTATTTCTTTACTGCATTTTGCTACCATTACTTTTCTTTGAAAAAAAGAAAGTGTCCTGACAGACGATGCTTGAAGTGTAATACAAATACACAAGCAACCATGTTTGTTATCTACTTCTTTGGCATTTTGTTTATATCTAATATCCATTTTTGTGAGATAACTATTTTTATTGATTCCTAATGATATGATAGTAAAAAAAATTTAACAGCCAACGAATATCATGCGTGGATATCTGGGTAGCCATTGGCGAATGACCATCCACACCAAACTAGTGACCTGATCTATCCATCATTTCAGGAAAAACTCACCATCACTATAGTAAATTCACTGGCTCATCTAGAGCATATTATATAAAGTGAGTCTCGAACCTATAATTTTTACATTAAAAAGCCAAAGGGTGCCTTCTGCAAACCAACTTATCTGGTGTTATTGGCATGATCAGTGGTAAAATAAAAAGTCTAACAACTGCACAATATAGATTCAGGTCAACATGAGTAATTTTATATGGGTTAGATTATTAGTTTTATAAATAATTAATGTGTTGAAAATTTATATGATGGTCCAATTTTAAATGGATTATAAGTATAAACGGATATGAGATGTTTATAGTAGCTAGAGTCGTACAAACATTTTTTTTGTTTAGTTACGGTTTATAGCCAAAACCAGTTTGGGTCAACGAAAGTCAAAACATGTTCTTATGAAATTGGTTGGGATACGGTTTATGAAGAGGGAAGTGCTTGGATCGAAACTGGGAAAGTACAAAAGTACCATAGAGTTTGATTGAATATGAAACAAACTCAAACCAACTCAAATAACGAATCAGTTTTGCTATGGATATTACTGCATTGTTGCAATACAAGATCATATCCGAATTTTGACACAAGAAAATTAAGACGACGCAGTACATCCTGCATGGTCCATTAATTAGTTTCAATAACTTAAATTTTTTGCTTTCTTCGTAGGTTTTGAGTAACTTATATTTAAGATTTTTTTTTCCTGTAATTAAGATAATTTTTTTGACCAATGGTCTCTTAGTCTAATAATCTAAGAGGGAGGGAAAGTTTTTGCCTCTCGTGAACTACTAAACACTAACTCGTTGTTCAAAAGAAAAAAAAATATTTGTTTTAACAACTGATGATTTTGACTCATTTTATTCTTGGAATTAATGAATTTTTCTTGGTCTCATGATTGGTTTCAACAACGAATAGTTTTTCATTCAGTTTCTTATTTTGTTTGAACTATCACCAACTAGAGGATTAGAGGGTGTGGGGTTAGTGGGGTTAAAAATCTAAAGGTAGGCACTCCTTTATTTTCTTGTGATTTTGGGGTTTCATATACACCATAACAAGAACTAGCGTTTTTCTCTGGGATATGCGGTGGAAGTTGATTGTTTTTCCCTAGAGCTACGTGGCGTAAGTTTTTTTGTTTTAAGCTCATCAAGAACCATAACAATTAATAGCGAAACTAGTTCAAATAATACCAATGTTGTCAACGATGTTTTTCGCTCATAATTGGTTCGATTCGCCACAATAATAATGTTTAAATAGAAATTTAACTAAAAGAGATTAAAAATAATGAATTTTTTGTAATTACATAAAACCAAGTGTTGTTCTATATTTTATAGGGAAATGGATAACCAAAATAGCATTTCACCAAAAAAAATCAAATACCAAGAAAGAAAAAAAACAAACCTTTGCTGTCAAAAACTAAAACCATAAAAGTCATTGTAGCACTTAAGTAGCTTTTTAATATAGTATATAACTAGAGTAGTACCCCGTTTATTACACAGGTTGAATAAATAAAATATTAAATAGTTATTAATAAAAATTAATGAATTATAAAACGATCTTTTGATATAAGATATGATTGATATTACGCACGAGTGATAAAATGACGATATCATTTTTTAAACTTTTGTTTAATTGTTTTTTGTTTTTCTCAAAAAAGTTGGTTTTTAAACAAAATGTTTTTTAAAAGAAAAGTGTCATTTTTTAAATTTTATTTATTATAAATTTGAAATTTAATTAATTTGTTTAATAAGAGTCTTATTTTTTAAAAGCAATAGGTTTCAATTTATATTGTGTTTTTAAAAGTTTGATATTTGTTTTTGAAAAAAAATCTTATTTTATAAAAAAAAATTATTTTTTTTACAAATTGCATTTGTAGAAAGATCTTTTTTTTAATTTAATAAAAAAATATTTTTAATATAAAAAGAATTAAATAATGTTATTTGTAGTTAATGTGATATTTATTAGAAGAGAGAAGCATGAAAATAAAATTTAGGGGATTTAAAATTATGACAAATAACCTTAAAAAAAACTTTCTTTTATTGGTATATATATATGTTTGGAGATTTAATTATAAATTATGAGTGCCCATTGAGAGATTAATCACGGGTGAAAGTGTTAGACTTATAACATTCTGGGACTAAAATAAATCATGGGCAAGAGCATAAAGTGCAATCTTATTCCTTATTTTTTTTTAGTTTTCAGTAATGAAAATAGAGTTGTAAACGATGCAACTCGAGGGCCGAGACGAGCAAAATCGTGCTCAGACTCAGTTTGTTTATCTTAACTCTAAGAAATATAAACAAATTTGTTTGTATATAACTTAAGCATATGTAGATAATATAATTTATATGTGTAGTAAAATGTATAAAATTTCGACAAATAAATTTTAATAATTCAAACTATTAATCATTAAACCGATAATAGTCATATTATTAATTTAACCGGTAACACTTCAAACTTTCAAATTTATTAAAAACAATAATAACAGTAACATAATTAGCAAATATTTACTCTTGATTTGCACTTGATTTCGAGTCTAAAATAAATACAAATTAAGTGTGAATATATGATAATTATGCTACTAGGGGTTGACATTGGTAATAAAAATAAAAATTGGAGTGCTGTCGGCCAAATTAATAGTATAGATTATTATCGGTAAATAAGTAATACTTTGAATTATTAAAATCAAATTTGCCTAAAATATAAAACATATATAAACATTACATTGATAAAAATTTTATGTGCATATCCACGATGTGATGTAACAAGCACAATATATTAAGAAGACAAACTATTGATAAAAAACAATTATTGTACATTTGTTTCTTATCGCTATAATATGGGGTTTATTAAAATTTTATCTATATATACATTAATATGTATCATGTATGCATGTGTAAGAGGAAAATTATAATTTCTACCGGAACCGTAAAATAAATCTAGATTATTTAGTGATTTATTCATAACTTAAAAGGATAATGATATTATAGAAGAGTCAAAAGATTAAACAAAAGATAAGTTGAATTTTAATAATCCAAACAAATAAGTTGATTTTAATAATTCAAACTATTATTAACCGATAATACTTCAAACTATTAATTTGACCGGTAACAATCCAACTTTTACTTTTACTATCAATAACAGTTATAGTAACATAATCATCAAATATTTACGTTTGATTTACACTCGATTTTACTCACAGTTGGAATTATGAACGAAATAAAATAACTTACAAGCGAAATCAATCGATAAATAAATGCAAACAGAGTATAAACCTATGATAATTATGCTACTAGAATTGTCATTGGTAATAAATGTACAAGTTTGGATTGTCACCGGTCAAATTAATAATATTAATTATTATCGGCCAATGACTAATAGTTTGAACTAGTATTAAGCCCCCCTGCATTGCGACGGGAGGCGTAAAACCGTGCCACGTAGCACCAATGTCACATCTTCATTAATGACCATCAACACTGGAATAACTCATATTAAAAAATAAATAAAAGCAGAAATATAAAACCAAACGGAAAGTAGAACCGCAGACGTGAAACGTAAAACATTACAAACATAACTAAATCGATCTAGTACCCGCACGTTGCGACATGATGTTAAACTGAAATAATAAGCGTAACAACGTTGAACTACACGTGCACGTTACGACATGTTATTGTCAAAATTTAGACTGTAAATCGAAACATTTTGTAAAAAGATGAAAGGCATAGGGGCTAAAGTTGAAAGTAAAAAAATATAGGGGTTAAATTGTGAAATATATAAAAGTATTGAGTTTAAAACAAAAAATTAAAAGGAAACAAAAAAATATGTACAACCTTTTATGCACGTGATACAACAATTAATGCATCTCCAAGTTGATAATTACTGATATTTAAATTATTAAAATCTAATTTCACTAAATATATGGGAATGGTTTAAATAAAAATGAGGTTAAATCTAAAAGATGTAATAAGTAATCTTAATCGTCAATCTTTTAATCAATGAGATTAAATTATAGAAAAGAAATTTGTTAAAGTGGTACTTTAAGCATAACCACTTTTATTGATTTATACGTTATTCAATTTTTTTTAAACATTTGTAAAGTTTATATACGACATTACTTTTTTACAAAATTATACGATAAAAATGAGCGTTTTTTATTTTTAAAATGTGTACAGAATCATTTTATTAAAGATAATAATTTTATTGTGTTTTTAAACTCATATGATTTCTATCCGTCATTAGGTCTTTTTATTAGTTAGTGTATTTTTCTAAATTGATTTATTCTAAAAAAAAATATAATTTTAAAATAACACTGTTGTGTGTTTCTAATAATACATTTATAAACTAAAAAGTTATTAATCTAATACAGTTAAAGCATTGATAAATAGCACAAAAATGTTATAAAATATAAATCACATCGCTGTGTTTTTTGATCCTCATTATGTTATTTTAAACACTAAATTTTAAAAAATAAATTGATGAAATAAAATGATTTGTACTTCTAGTTGTTAAACACAATAATAAGTAACAAAAGTTTATACATTCAATAAAAAACAGTGATAAAAATAATACATTGTAATATCTTGAACATTATAAGTTTTGAAAAATACATTGATGAATAGGATTATTATATACTTCTAATTGTAAAACACAATAATAGATAACAATAATTTTATATAATATATAAATAATATCAAAATTAGCATATTGTGTTATCTTGAACATTATGAGTTTTAAAAAATATATTGATGAAGTAATATTATTATGTATTTGTAATTATAAAACACAATAAAAATAACATCAAGTTTATATAATATATAAAAAACCAATGACAAATATAAAATATTTTATTATCTTGAACACTATGAGTTTTAAAAAATAAATCGGTAAAATAATATTGTTATGTATTTTAATTACAAAACATAATGATAGATAACAAGTTTATATAATCAATATTAATAATAATAAAAATAACACAAATAATCTACAACGTAAAACACAATGATGAATATATATATCTAATGATGAAAAAAATTTGTTTTTGGTCCTTAAACTTTAAAATTTTTGGATATAGTCCTCAAGTATCACGTTTGCTTTTATGTTCGGTCCAAAAGTTAATAGAGGTTAGTGTCTTTGTTAAATCCATATAACTTTACCCTTTTGCCCTTACTTTAAACAAATCAAATAAAAAACCCTTTTGCCTCGTTTATCCTTACTTAAAAAAACAAAAATAAATATAAAACCTCAAAATACCAATCCAGTAAAAAAAAACTTAAGTAAAAGGCGGGTCCCAAATAAATAATTAAACTAGAAACTAAAAAGTTGAAAGCTAGTCGAGCAAGGACAGTGTCAAACCAGTAGGATTGGGATCCGGAGTGGCCACCGGTCTGAACCCCACCAATTCATTTTGTAGACAGAGAACCGGTCGGTTCGACCGGTTCAGTGGTCGGACCGAAAACTGGGAGTCGGGTCAGATCTGATGAATTGGAGTGTTGGGCATAATATTATTATTAAGTTTTATATATAACTATAAAATACATATATAAAATGCTTCTATTGAATATATATATATATATATATATGTATGTATATATATATGTATGTATATATATATGTATGTATATATATATGTATGTATATATATATGTATGTATATATATATGTATGTATATATATATATATATAATATACGTATATATAATATACGTATATATAATTATGATATCATTCGATTTTTAGATTTCGACTGGTTCAATTGGTCGATGGGTAAGATGATCGGTTTGCCGTTCGATCCGGTTCTAAAAAAATATTACTTATATTTTAAAGATGATGAAGTGTAGTTTTTCTTGTTCATTTTTGATCCGCAACTAATTGCATAATTATCAGCTCATACGGTTGACTTAAATATATTATCTATTCATCAAACAAAGAATTTTATATTTAGTTTTGGGCAAAGAAATCATTGGGCGAGTATGATTAAAGGCACAGTGAATGATACTCACTATTACTCAGGTTTTTCACCATTTTGATCGTTGGTTTTTGAAAACAAATAATCCTTATTCTTGACTCGTACATTGTTGTAGAAAAGCCCTTGGTCGGTGATCGGGAGGAGATGTAGCCAACGATCAAAACTCAAGTTTATGGGTTTCGTAGGGTGTGAACTTTGAATACAATGGGATATTATGTTTAAATTTTTGATATTCTTTATATTTAAGTGGGACCACTTTAATTTGTCGTTTTCTACAATCTATGGATTAGGGTACCTTGGTTTTTATTTTGATTTTTGCTTCTTAGAAATAAGGGTAAAGGATAATTTAAGAAGGATTTAACAAAGAAACTAACATCAATTAACTTTTTGGATTAATTATGAAATCAAACATGATACTCAGGGATTATATCCAAAACAATTTAATGTTTAGGGACTAAAACTAAAATTTAACCCAAAACATGAGAACCATCTGTGTAGTTTACTCTAACAATATATGATACAATTAATTAACTGATATTTAACATAATAATATATAGAAAAAATTTACAGTACAAAGTGATAAATTCGTGCGAAGTGTATGAAGTGATAACAACCATTGATCTAGGAAATCAACGATTCTGATGAGAGATAAGAGTAATCACGCAAGGAAGGAATTAGAAGGGTAGATTGAAAATAATCTACAATTGTTGATTTTTTTTTTAAATTCTCCTAATTTTTTTAAACGCATATAACTTTTTTATACAACATTATTTCTTTAAAAAAAATTACACCATAAAATAGAGCATTTTATTCTCTTTAATTTGAATATGGTATTGCTATAATTTTTTTTTAAAAAAATCAACATTACTATAGAAAACTTGAATGTGTTGTGCATATAACTTGCGTGATTATAATTGCGTAATTATGAAAATAACTTGCGTAATTATCATATAACTTGCGAAATATAACTTGCGTAATTATTCACATTATATGCGTAATTATGGCGCGTATGAAATTACCCATCTTCCAAAACACCCATGTCACGCCCTAGTGACTTCGTACACTTCGTAGTTATTTTGCACTTTATATAGTAACCTTCCCCATAATATATAAGACACAATAGGCTTAGTTATTTAACACAATTACCAAAATGTCATCTTTTTTAAAACAATAGAAGGATACGTTATCAAAACATAATCATTATTAAACTTTTTAAATTAAATACTATTTATATTGTAACACTACCATGATTATATAATAAGTTTAGCTTATTTTTTTGCTTATATCAACATTATCTCTCTCGTAAATCTTACACCTAATCTTGATCTCTTCCTGTAACTTCTTTGAAAATTAAAATACTTAAATTTTAGAGAGAAGTAACGTTATGTGAACCCATTTTGTTGTGTTTTTTTAAGCTCAATATGACCAAACCAAGAGTTATCATGTTATAATGACTTGTACATCATCTTGTAAATGTTGTACATTGTTTGAGGTTTAAGTTTTTAGTAAAACCTTCTTGTTTAAATAAGGGGCTATTTGTTTTAGCCTATTAATAGTTCAGGTGTCTGAATGATTCAGCACTTAATGGTTCAGACTGTTTGTTTCGTGACCAAATGTCTGAATGATTCAGACATTTGCCTCTGAATGGTTAACCATTATACTAGTGCTGAATGGTTAAGACCTCTTAATTGAATTGATTAGACATTTGTCTTTGAATAGTTAAACGATATACTAGCTTTTAATGGTTCATACCTCTTAATGGTTTAGCACTTAATGGTTTAGAACTCTTATTGGTTCAACACTTAATCATTCAAAATTTGGCAAACAGCCCATAAGAGATTTTCTAAAATAAAAACATACACGGTTATGTGGTAACATAATCATCTTATGTATTATATTTACCTTAATTATTTTTCTAAAATCATATTTATATCTGTAAGGATTATACTTAGAGGCTGATGCAACCAAAAGAGCTCTCAGCATGCACATGCAAGTACAAGGAAGTTACTTTGGAAGATTTGATATAACTTAAAGAATTATACCAAGTATCAAATCTTCCGAAGCCAAAAGACCAAATCTTTCGAAGCCATAGATGAAGTCTTTCGAAGCTTCAAAGACAAGTATTCCGAAGTCAAAGACTGATTTCTTCCAAAGACAGAGAAGACATACTTTCTCTGAATCATCTTTTGACAAAAGCTGAATCACTTTTCGCTACCACTTCGAAAGACTCACCAACTTATATGAGTTGGTGAAAAGTCTATGGTTTTGTCAACTGTAGATTAAGGTTCTTTTGTCTGTAACTTTCCAACTATGTACTTTTATCCTTTTTGTAATAGATTAGGATATGAGCTATGGCATGTCATAGTCACTAGTCAAAAGGCAATCCGTCTTTTGACTCCACATTGATCTTCTTGTCTAGATTAGTGTTTCCAGTTGGCCTTCAAAGTTTGGTCGGCTATAGGATGTAGTATAAAGTGTCTCAAGTACTTGTAATTTAGATAGGCTTTGTAACACTTGTAAAAGAACTTGAGTGCAGTATACATCGTTCTTGAAAACCATATACGAGTGTTCTTGTTCTTGCTTTTTCTTACTTGTGTTCGTTGTTTCACTAATTGAGGCTGCTAGAACTATGTTAACCGACTCAAAACTCCCCTTAACCTTTTAGGCAGAAGCAGTCAGCACTACATGTTATGTGCAGAACAAGGTTCTTATAGTTAAGCCACATGGAAAAACACCTTATGAGCTATGAAACAAGAGTCCACCATTCATTGGCTTTCTTAGGTCTTTTGGCAATAGATGTACCATCCTTAACACAAAATACAATTTAGTAAAATTTGCAGAAAAGTCGGATGATGCTATCTTTATTGGATATTCCTCAACCTCTATTGCATATAGAGTGTATAATATCAAAAATCAACAATTTGAGGAATCATCCAACATTGTTGTCAATGAGCACACACCTTGTGTTAAGGGCAATGGTCCTGAATATATCTTTAATTTAGAATTGTTTTTAAACTATTCTAAACCATCTTGTGAGAATGTTTCAGTTGGAACAGGAATTCAAGGTGACCACCATGAAGATCAAATGTTTGAGTTACCAAGACCTATTCCAATTTCTCTAAGAAGAAATGAAGAGCAAGCTCCTTCAACTGAAAATCCTAAAAGCTTGAAAATCTCAGGAAACAATGGAGCTTCATCAAGTTGTCAGCCAACTGAGCCTCATAACTCAATAGCTGACAACTCAAGTATTCAACACCAAGCTGATGAAGATAGTGATCAGGAGGAACAGGCAACTGTTGATGCTGTTTCTCAGCAAAATACTATTGATGTTGTCACACATTTATTAAATCAGTCCTTATTGGAATGAATGTGAGAGATCAGCTGGTGATGGTGTTCAAAATCCTGAGCAGAAATTTTCAAACTTGGATCTATCTATGCAACTAGATATGATTCCTAGGCTCAGGATACATAACACTCATCCAGCTGAGAACATTATTAGGGATGTCTCAAAAGGTGTGAAAACAGGAAGTCAGACCCACAATGGGAATGTCTGCTTGTACTCATGTTTTCTCTCTCAAATGGAACCAAAGAAGGTGGAAGAAGCCCTCAAAGATAGCAATTGGATAGAAGCAATGCAAGAGGAGTTACTTCAATTCAAGAGGCAAAAAGTATGGAACTTATGTCCATTGCCACCTGGTCAGGTTCCTATTAGCACAAAGTGGGTATACAGAAACAAAAGAGATGATAGAGGCTTGATCATCAAGAACAAAGCTAGACATGTTATTCAAGGATACACATAAGAGGAAGGTATAGATTACACAGATGTCTTTGCACCTGTTGCAAGACTTGAGGCTGTGCGAATCTTTCTTGCTTTTGCTGCATACAAGAGCTTCATACTCTATCAACTTGATGTTAAATATGCATTTCTGTATGGGGATATTGACAGAGAAGTCTATATGTGCTAGCCACCCGGATTTGAAGACCCACAACATCCCAACTATGTGTGTAAACTTGATAAAGCTCTCTATGGGTTGCATCAGGCACCTAGGCTATGGTATGAGACACTGTCTCATTTTCTTCTCAAGAATGGCTATACCAGAGGCACAATAGACAAAACCTTGTTCATAAGGAAGTCCAGGAAAGATATGATGCTTGTACAAGTCTATGTTGATGACATCATATTTGGTTCTTCAAATGACCAAATGTGCAAAGACTTTAAAAGCATCATGAGGAAGAAGTTTAAAATGAGTTCCATGGGAAAGATGGATTTCTTCCTAGGAATTCAGGTGAAGCAGATGGAAGAAAGGTTTTTCATCAATCAATCTAAGTATGTTAAAGATATCTTAGAGATATTTGAGATGAAAGATTATAAGCCAGCCAAGACACCTATACCCAGAAATCACAATCTTAGTCTTGATTCCGAGGGGGAGGATACTGATCAGCTTCAGTATAGGGTAATTATTGTATCTTTGATGTATCTCACTGCAAGTAGACCTGATATCATGTTTGTAACATGCATCTGTGCAAGATATCAGGCTTCTCCAAAGGTGTCTCACCTAATTGCTGCTAAAAGAATTCTTAGATACATCAAAGGAGCTCCTAAATTGGGTCTTTGGTATCCAAAGAATAGGGATTTTAACCTCTATGGTTACACTGACAGTGATTATGGTGGCTGCAATATTAACAAGAAATCAACATCGGGTGGATGTCAATTTCTTGGTGAAGGATTATCTCTTGGCAATGTAAGAAGCAATCATGTGTATCCACATCAACTGCTGAAGCTGAGTATAATGCTGTTGCAAACTGCTATGCTCAACTACTTTGAATTTAGAATCAGATGCTGTATTATGGTTTCAACTTCATGGAGACTCCTATCCATATAGACAACAAGAGTGCCATTTCTATCATAGAAAATCTAGTCAAGCACTCCAAGACAAAACACATTGACATCAGGTATCATTTCATTCAAGATATTCATGAGAAAAATCTAATCAAGCTAGTCAAAGTGAATACAAATGAACAATATGCTGACTTGTTCACAAAAGCCTTTTATCAAAGATTTAAATATTTAATCACATCTATTGGGATGATTAACATTAACTAGTCTTTCTCTTTTGAAAACCTTTTAAAATGTGTTTTGTCTTTGTTGTTTAAATACAATCTAAGCCCTGTTGCCAGAAAGTTTTTCAAAATTATAAAAAAAAAATTTAAGTAAGAATTCTTCCGAAGAGAATTTTACCCTCAGAAGAGTTTTACATAACTCTTTCGAAGAGTAAAATTCCTTCAAAAACATTTTCTTCTGATGAGTTTTTGGCCTCTGAAACCATCTTTTCATATAGCGTTTCATCTTGTCCAGTGGATTTTTCTCACCATATAAAATTACCGGCTGTCTCTCATTCTTACTTTTCTTTACCATTCATCGAAACCCCAAGATTTAACTATTCATCTTTTTTATCCTGCTTTTGCTATTTTCCCATTTCAATCAAACAGTTTCCATCTAAACAATGGCCTTGAATCCCCAACACAACCAAGTCGCCATCCTTGACTCTTCAAGGGATGCCAATTTTGCCCCTATCACCCATTTTCTTTCTCAATCAACATACTTTACTGCCTTTACTGTTAACCCTACCATCAACTCAAACCACATGGCCAAATTCTGGGCCAATGGTCAAAGTGAAACGATCAATGATGAAAGGGTCATCAGATCAAGGGTCTGCGGACATGAGATCATCATTGTGAAACAACCATCAGGGAGCATCTGGAACTCCATGATGAAAGCACCTCCATAGAATTCCCAAAGTCTGATTTGGAGAAACCTACACTTAATGGGATATGGAGGACATGTGAGCAGATCTACAGTCTACAAGTTCAACTTCTCCTACAACTGGAAGTTCCTGCTTCACATTGTCCTGCACAGGCGATCCAACAAATCAAGGGGATGGGATCAAATTCCCTATGATCTGGGCTGCCTATCCAACAAATCTGAGCCTATCAACCACTACACTGCCATCCACAACTTCACACCCAATCAAAATCACATACCAAAGACACCCCAAACCTTGATCAATATACTCTGATTGGTCCAGTCCCCTCTGTTGAATCCAAGAAGGCTAGAGTGGAATCCAAGGCTCCCACTCAGTCAGATGTCCAACCATCCTCCATAATTGACCTCAATATTAGTGTTAAGTCTCATCAGTCTCAACCTGATGAACCCATTAACCAAGCTAAAAGCCCTCAGGGTGAGTCTCAACACTCTCCTGAGCAACTAAAAAGGGATAGCCACATCATTAGCTCAACTGCTATTGTAGAAAAGCCATTAGGTGCTGACCAAGATCCCAGGTCAATAGATATAACCTCTGTATCCTTTCTTGACCTTTTGACCTGACCTGATGAGGATATCATGTTTCATCAGGGCCATGATGTTGATCTACCTCACCCCTTTCTAGATCAACTGAGTCCCAGGGAACCTCTGATATCTAGCCCACATCAGTAAGACCAAACTAAGGTGAGTCCAATCGGAGTAGAGGTGACTCATGTAGATTTAGATAACAGTGGTAATATCAGTCATACTGTATCTATGACAACCTTGCCCATTGATGCCTCTGAAAGAGACATCAGTATGAAAGGGTATCCAGGGCACCAAGAAACCATAACTGGTGATGAGGATGAACATGATAGGTATGTTATCCCATCTCCCGATGATTCTTCAAAAGAAGATGAGGATAGTCTGCAACTCATCATCGAAGACCTAATCAATAAAGTCACCAATCTTGAATCAAAGGTTGGGACTTTAGAAAATAGATCAGCCACTCAGCAACTTGAGATTGAAAATCTCAAGGCTCAACTAGCTGAGAAACAGATTGAGAAGTCTGTTAGGCATGTACATACTTAGGTTTCTTTGAGTTCTTCTTCTAGCTCATCTACTTCTCAAGGTGATGCTAGCAAAAAGGGGGAGAATTTATAGAAACAAAGACATGATGAGGAGATATCTGCTCACACTTATGGGGAGATATCAACTCAAGTGGAACCCCATATTGCTATTTCTTCTTTCTATCCCAAACAACAACAACTTGTAGCCATCTTTCCTCAACCACCTCCTATTTCAGCTCAAGTGGACCCAAGGATGCTTATCAACCTTAACAGATTCTTAACCCAGTTTCTGATAAGCTCCTCACTTAAAAAACCCTTACCTGATCTTGCCATTGCTTACTTTGGGGCTGAAGAGCTTCAAAGGTTGACTGTATCATCTACCTCTGAGGAGGAAGTTGGTTAACCAAAGGTCTCTGTTGAAACCAAGATTGACTTTGAAGGAGATACACAGACTGATGGTCCAGCAACTGACTCAAGAGGGACAGGTAGTGAAGTTCCTGTTACTTCTGAGGTTGTGAGAATAACTTCCAAAATGGACGCTTTGTTGGGGTTTTCACAAGTTTATTAGAGTCATTTTATCCTTATAAAATGAAAAATGTAGCGGAATTATGATGAAAAACTTGTTACAGTTAATATATATAAACCATTTTATATATCAGTTAAAACCCCGTAATGGATCGTTATATGAAAAATATGCTTACAAACAACCATAGGGTGTTTAAAATTCAACCTCTCGAATGGGACAGAGGAAGATAATCTTTGAACGGAAGCTTCCAAAGTTGGAGGCCTCAAGCTTGTCTGCCCCAAGCTTCCAACAAACGCCAGGCTGCTAGGATTTTCATGTGAACAAGTTCTGTTCTTGGTTTTCTTTGACCGATCGAAAGAAAAGCAACAGAAACATTGACGTGCACTTTTGTGTGTGTTGTAAGTTAATAGAGAGAGTGGTTGAATGTAATCATATATCGCATGTCCTATGAAACTAAATTTTAGAGAGAGAGAAAAGTGGGCGGGACCCAGCCCTTAACCCATCTGCATTTCTCTAACATTCATCCACATTAGTAAATGCGGATGAACAACCTCTAACCGTATCTGTAAATGCGGATGAAGAAATTTCATCTGCATTTCCTAAATGTACATCCGTATTTGTAAATGCAGATGAGTAGTTCCATCAGCATTTCCACAAATGCACATCCATATTTGTTAATGAGGACGAAAAGTTTCATCAGCATTTCCCAAATGCACATCCGCATTAGTAAATGCGAACGATCAGTTTCATCAGCATTTCCTTAAATGCTCATCTGCATTGGTAAATACGGATGCACATCCGCATTAGTAAATGCGGATGCACATCCGCATTAGTAAATGCGGATGCACATCCGCATTAGTAAATGCGGATGCACATTCGCATTAGTAAATACGGATGAGGAACATCCATCCGCATTTCCTCAAAAGCACATCCGCATTAGTAAATGCGGATGAGTAATAAAGAAATGCGAACAAAAGACTTGTATTGTTGTTCAACCATTTGAATAACAATACAAAATACTCTCTCTTTAGAATAAATTATCCATATAATTTATTCACAACACTAGTGTAAATATTTAGAAACCCAATTTCTAAATACTTCAAGTGTCAATATTTATTTACATGATCATATCATAAAATAAATATTGTAGGTGTTTGTCTTACTTGTTATTAGGTATGACCCGACTTGGATCATAACGTACTAGCCACATCAATTCAATATGTGTCTTGGGCAGACCGTTCCCAACAATCTCCCACTTGCACAAGATACAAAGAGGATTTATGCAAGTAGTAAATACCACCTGACAACGGTTTACTACTCCTAATACTCATGACGAAGTGCCATTCAATAACATCATCTTTCTCAAGTCCCTTACTTGAAAATGATTTAGGTGAATCTATCATTTATCATTTTGTTACAGATGTCATGTTAAATCCAGTGACACAGAATGATCATTCTTTGTTGATTTAACTTTATCAGCCCTTAGAATCATATTCTCAACGAATAAGAGGAACAAATCCAATATTGACTACATACGTTTCTCACAATCACCTTGTATCACACCTGAAACTAGCATTATGTACTGTCCATATTTTAGAACAGCGAAGAACTAGATCAAAGTATAATATTTGGTGAATATCAAAACCTAATATGTATCTTAGGTTGGAGGATACTATGATATTCGCCTTTACTCAAATTTACTTATGATCAATTACATAATTCTATGCAGTCAAATTTGAGAGCGGGTCAGTCCAATATTTATATCCCACAAATATCTATGAACCTTGGTAGCAACTTTTTGCTTTATATTCAAACCTTATGAATATCCACCAATCCAAGTTCATAATATTACTTCATATTTGTTTCCACAAATATGACCGACTACGGACATTTTGAATTATAAACATATTCATGGATCTAAACATGCTAAAATGGAACATAACTCATAGTATCATAATCATATATATATATATATATGAGTTAAAATAACAATTGTTCAGATGTTTAAATACTAAATAGATCAAATCCAATCATTAGAATATCGAAGTCCTAAGGCACAAGTATGACTCTCATGCTTTGGCCTTTCTAGGAGCTTCGTTAGTGGATTTGCAATATTTTGATTGGTGTGAACTTTGTGAATACATATCTTTCCTTTTTCAACTTCATCTCTTATGTAGTTGAATCTCTGCTCAATGTGCCTTGTCTTTTGATGTTCACGGGGTTCCTTGATTTGAGCAACGCACCCTCGTTGTCACAAAAGATCTCTAGGGGATCTTGAATGGTAGAGACTACCCCTAGATCGGCAATGAATTTCTTTGACCATGCAGCTTCTTGTGCTGCCAATGAAGTGGTGATGTATTCCGATTCTATAGTGGACAATGCTACCACATCCTGCTTTGAACTCTTCCAGGACACTGTCCCTCCATTAATAATGAAGACATACCCCGATTGTGATTGAGAATCATCTCTATCGGTTTGGAAACTCGCATCTGTGTAACCCTTTACAATGAGTTCCTCTTCACCAGATCCATATATTAGAAACATATCCTTAGTCCTCCTAAGGTATTTCAATATACTCTTAACAGCCATCCAATGACTATTTCCTGGATACTGCTGATATCTACTTGTCATGCTTAAAGAGCATGACACGTCCGGTCTAGTGCATATCATTGCATACATGATGGATCCTATAGCAGATGCATATGGGATTTCTTTCATCCTTTCTTGCTCATCCTTTGAGCTTGGACACTGAGATGCACTCAATATTGTCCCTCTTTGAATAGGTACCAAACCTTTCTTAGAGTTCTCCATCTTGAACCTTTTTAAGATTTTATCAATATATGCACTTTGGTTTAAACCTATCAACCACCTTGATCTATCCCTATAGATCTTTCTTCCTAAAATATAGGCGGTTTCACCAAGATCTTTGATGGAAAAACAACTTCCAAGCCAGGTTTTAACACCTTCCATGGTTTGAATGTCATTTCCGAACAGTAGTATATCATCAACATATAATACTAAGAATATGATGATGCACCCACTAGATTTCTTATACACACAAGCTTCATCAGTGTTCTTGATGAATCCAAATTTCTTGATCTCTTCATCAAAATGTTGATTCCAACTTCTCGATGCTTGTTTTAATCCATAGATTGATTTCTTTAACTTGCATACTTTATTAGGATATTATGGATCAACAAAACCTTCGGGCTGAACCATATAGACATTCTCTTCGGGATGTCCATTAAGGAAAGTAGTTTTGACATCCATTTGCCAAATCTCATAGTCATAATATACAGCTATGGCAAATAATATCATAATTGACTTTAGCATTGACACAGGCAAGAAGGTTTCATCATAATCAACCCCTTGAGTTTGAGTGAAACCTTTTGCTACAAGTCTTGCTTTATAAGTATCCAAGTTTCCATGCATATCGGTTTTCTTCTTGAAAACCCACTTACATCCAACCGGTTTGGACTTAAGCGGTGGCACAACCAATTCCCATACTTGGTTGTCATACATGGATTGCATCTCTACGTTCATGGCTTCAAGCCACTTGTCACAATCGGAATTGGACATTGCATCATGGTACGTAGTTAGTTCACCCGAGTCAACTACATAGCATCCATTCATGAAAAATCCATATCTTTCGGGTGGATAGCTAGTTCTACCAGATCTGCGAACGTTTTATGTGTATTGATCAACCACTTGATCATTATCAACAACCTCTTGTTGATTGCTAGTATCAACCAAACGTGTATCGGCTTGTGGTTCTCGATCCTTATCAAGTTCCACTGTTCTATTGGTAGTTACTTCCATAAGGAACTTAGTTTCCAAGAACTCAGCCTTTTGAGTAATAAATACCTTTTGCTTTGTTGGATTGTAGAAGTAATATCCCATGGAGTCTTTGGGATATCCTACAAAAATACACTTAGTGGATCGGGTTTCTAACTTGTTTAGGGTATTATGCTTAACATAAGCTTCACAACCCCACACTTTTAAATATGATAACGATAGAACCCTTTCACGCCATATTTCAAAAGGTGTCTTATCCACTTTCTTGGTTTGGGCCATATTCGGAATATGAGCCGCGGAGAGCAATGCGAAACCCCAAAATGACAGTGGTAGTGTGCTTCTAGCCATCATAGATCGAACCATATCCAATAGGGTTCGGTTTCTCCTTTCAGACACACCATCCGAACGAAGAACTTTGATTGTTTTGTTGATTCTCTACTTCATTCTTGAAGATTTTGAACGTTTCAAAAGCTTCATCTTTGTGTTTTAACAAGTACACATAACCATAACGACTATAATCATCGATGAAGGTAATGAAGTATCTTTCACCATTCCTTGTCATTGCTTTAAAAGGACTACATCCATCCGAATGTATGATTCCTAATAAATCTTTTGCCATTTGGTTAGTCCCATTAAAGGGTTCCTTGGTCATCTTTCCATGTAAACAAGATTCACACTTATTAAATGAACCCTCTTCATTTGCTTCCAAAAGACCATTCTTTTTAAGTGTTTGAATGCGATTCTTGTTTATGTGACCAAGAAGACAATGCCAAAGATATAATTCACTTAAACCCATTTTAAGTTTCTTGGTGCTTGATTGGTATAACGAGTTATTAAAGGATGAGTCACCATGAACCAATTCATAAATACCATTAAAAGGCATAGCCTTAAAGTATATCATCCATAAAAACACAAATACCATCTTTTACAAACTTTAATACATAACCATATTGTTTCAGAAGGGAAACATAAATTATATTTCTAGTCAAACTAGGAGCATACAAAATATTCTTCAAAATGACTTTCAAACCACTTGGAAGCTTCAAGATATAGTCTCCTTGGGCTTCGACATCAACCTTTGCTCCGTTGCCCATTTAGAGACTAGTATCCCCCTTCTTAAAATGCTTATTTCTTTTGAACCCCTGCAAGAAATTGCAAATATGAGTTCCACATCCAGTATCTAATACCCACGTGTTTGAAGAAATAACATTAAGTTCAATATGGATCATGAAAGTTATACCTGAGGTCTGCCCAGCATCCTTCTTTTTTCTTAACTCTTTGAGATAGATTGGACAATTCCTCTTCCAATGTCCTATCTTACCACACTCAAAGCATGGATCGTTCTCCATAACCTTTGGCTTCTTAAGCCTTGGTTTTGGTGGTCCCGCTTTAGTCTTTCCCTTACCCTTTCCTTTGATGTATCCCTTGCCTTTGGAAATATTTGCCTTGGGTTCGGGGTTATGCCTTTTCTTGCTGCCACCCTCATTGATCGTGAGAACTGGTAAAACCCTTTTACCTTTCCCTGCCTTGGCTATTTTGAGCATTGCATGAAGTTCCCCAATGCTCTTGTCCCATTCATTCGTGTTATAATTCATGATAAACGTCTCAAACTTCTTGGTTAGACCATTGAGGATCAAAGCCGTGGCCAACTCTTTTGAGACGGGACAATTCAGCCTTTCAAGGTGATCAATGTGGCTTTTCATCTTCATCACATAAGATGACACAGATTGGGTTTCTTCCATTCGACATGCATGAAGTGCACGAACCGTTTCGAAGCGCTCTACCCTCACTTGTTGAAGGAACATTTCCTTCAGCTGGGTAATCATGTCTTATGCCCCATGATGCTCAAAATCCTTTTGAAGCTCGGGAATCATGGTTCCCAAAATGAGGCAAGAAACTTGCACAGAATCCTCAGTGTGCTTAACCCAATCTTCGTAGCATCAACATCATCAGTGTTGGGTTCATCGGGAATAGGATCGTCCAACACATATGATTTCTTTTCTTGCTTGAGAACAATTCTCAAGTTTCGAAACCAATGCATGAAATTATTATGGTTGAGAAGATCCTTTTCCAGGATAGTTCTTAGTGACAGGTTATGGATGGTCGGGGAGGTAGCGTTGTTATTATTTGCAGCCATTACTACAATATAAACAAAGTTCAATATTAGTATTTACAAAAATAAAATTTTAATTATTAATACCCTTTCATGTCTCATAGACAATTAATAATTAAAATCTAGAATCCAAAGTTACATTTAAATAATGATTTGGTGACCTTTATCCTATTATTTAAATTAACAAGGTAGTCAACTTTTGACAATTGCAACCCTTTGCACCTTCTAGTTTTATGGGATCGGTTCAACATCTTTATGTTTAGTCGGCATGTTTAATCCCATCAACACCATTGTACGCCATGCTTCGGTGACCCTATTCAAATGGTTTCCAACTCAAGTCCTCCTACTTACACACACGTGTGAGTTGACATATACAGGTGATTAGGTGACCTTTATCCCACAAATATGTTAAACCCACATCAAACACACAAGTTCCCTAAATGTGGTTAGGTGACCTTTATCCCACAAAGAGTTCCCAAGTGATTTGAGTGTTGTATAAAAGGATGATATTAAACTTGTTTAAAAGGGATTTTTGTTTTCATTAATTATAGTTATAAAAACATTTTGTACCTTACATTTGCATGCATTCAAATGAGTGGTACATAAGTGAAACCAATTTTCAAGGTTCTTTTAATAAAACCCAATTTTATTATGAAAACATTAACCTTTAATAAAACCATTTTATTACCCATGTTAATGTTTCCAAAAGAACCATTTGAAGCTTGTTGTTGATTTGAAATTGTTTAACAGTGCATATCCAAATATCACATAAACAATAAATTAAATCAACCATACAAGCAACACATACAACAACAAGTTCATAACCATAGCCAACTAATTTAACATCACTTGTTGACCTAAACAAGTGAGTTAATTAGGTCCTTCCTAAGGGTAACACTTGTGTCGGTGAACTCCCACTTGATCCCGCATCCAAATGCTTGAAGTGTCCACTTTGTGTTGTGATTCTCCCATTTGATTTGAGCTTCCAAATAAGCTTAAATTTCTGCACCAAACTCCTTTGGACCTTCAAAATATGTTTTTGGTTATTGGGCTTCAATCCCATTAAGAGCTATAAAGCCCTTTGGGCACAAAATTGGCCCAAACCGAAAGACATCCTTGTTGCATCTTCTTTTACAAAATATATCCTATATACATTTTCTAGTAAAAGTGAAATGCAACTAATCTATTTATTTTACATACCAAATGAAAATAAATAAATTACATAGCCAATAGGAAGAACAAATACATTTAATTATTACAACCCTTTAAATAATCAAATACAAATCACTACACAACCAAACACAAGGTCTTGGCTAGGTTATGAACACCAAAATACATATCCAAATATGTAAGCAAAAATCCAAGAGCTTTCCCATTGAACCACTAATTTTTGGTTAATGTATAAACAAACCGAATATCATGATTCTTGTCCAAACAACTAAATCATCCAAATGATTAAATTTTTAAGATTACAATATGCATGTAAAGTAGAATCTTGAAAAATTCAGGGGAATCATAGACCAGAATTCTCGGTCTGTTAGTGAATTTACAGCAAGAAACCGAGAATTCAGTCCAGATGAAGCATGTATCCATATAACCGGCTCTTGATGCCAGTGTTGGTGTTTTCACAAGTTTATCAGAGTCATTTTATCCTTATAAAATGAAAACACAATGGAATTTGAATGAAAAACTTGTTACAGTTAATATATATAAACCAATTTATATATCTGTTAAAACCCGTAATGGATCTTTATATGAAAAACCATGCTTACAAACAACCATAGGGTGTTTAGAATTATACCTCTCGAATGGGACAGAGGAAGATAATCTTTGAACGACAGCTTCCAAAGTAGGAGGCCTCAAGCTTGTCTACCCCAAGCTTCCAACAAACACGAGGCTGCTAGGATTTTCGCTTGAACGAGTTCTGTTGTTGGTTTTCTTTGACCGATCGAGAGAAAAGCAACACAAACACTGACGTGCACTTTTGTGTGTGTTGTAAGTTATCAGAGAGAGTGGTTGAATGCAATCATATATCAGATGTCCTATGAAACTGAATTTTAGAGAGAGAGAAAGGTGGGTGGGACCCAACCCCTTAACCCATCCGCATTTCTCTAACATTCATCCGCATTAGTAAATGCGGATGAACAACCTCTAACCGCATTTGTAAATGCGGATGAAGAAATTTCATCGGCATTTCCCAAATGTACATCCGCATTTGTAAATGCGGATGAGTAGTTCCATCAACATTTCCACAAATGCACATCCGCATTCGTTAATGCGGTCAAAAAGTTTCATCAGCATTTCTCAAATGCACATCCGCATTAGTAAATGCGGATGAGGAACATCCATCTGCATTTCCTCAAAAGCACATCCGCATTAGTAAATGCGGATGAGTAATAAAGAAATGCGGACAAAAGACTTGTATTGTTGTTCAACCATTTGAATAACAATACAAAATACTCTCTCTTTAGAATAAATTATCCATATAGTTTATTCACAACACTAGTGCAAATATCAAGAAACCTAATTTCTAAATACTTCAAGTGTCAATATTTATTTACATGATCATATCATAAAATAAATATTGTAGGTGTTTGTCTAGCTTGTTATTGGATATAACCCGACTTGGATCATAACGTACTAGCCACATCAATTCAATATGTGTCTTGGGCAGACTGTTCCCAACAAGCTCAACCTTCGGAAGCACTTCTATTCACTTCTGAAGCTCTGGAAATTACTTCCGAAGCTAAAGTCCAAGCTGTGGAAGGAATTATAGAGTTGTCTTCTGTGTCTGATGAACTGCTGGTTACAAAGGTTATTCTTGATCTAGCTTCTAAAGTCAACAGTGAGGACTTTCTTAGAACCCCTCTCAAGCCAGCACCACAAGCTCAATCTGCACCACCCCAACCGAATCCTCTAAATCAGAATCTCCAAAGGCTGAATCTCCTCTGATCCTAAAAGGAAGAGAAAGCTCATTGCTGAAGAGCCTCTAGAGGAGGAAAGGTTGGAAAAGCTAAGAAAGAAAGGAAGAGTTGATACTGAGAAGTTGCTTGCAGCAAGCTCCAAAGCAACAACTGCACCTCGTGAAAGTATCAATAATCAGAAGAGGGTGGAGATAATTAACAGGCTCATCAGCCTGGGAGTAGAAGATGAAAAAATGCTTCTTTTCCCACTTGATGAGCGTGTGGAGCTTGAGAAAGAAACCTTGCCACAAAAAGAAAGAGAAGAGGTAGCAAGGTTAGCCAACAAGGAAAAGGGAGGAGGATGCAAAGGCTGAGGACAGGAAGGAAAAGATAGCCTTTCTGTGAAAGAGAGGCTATTGTAAGGTTTACACTTAAAGGCTGATGCAACCAAAGAGCTCTCAGTATGCATGCATGTAGTACAATTTAAAGTTACTTCGGAAGTTTTACACAACTCAAATGAAATAAGCTAAGTGTAAAATATTCTGAAGCCAAATGACCAAAATCGTCCAAAGCCAAAGATGAAGTCTTTCAAAGCTTCAGAGTCAAAATCTTTCGAAGCCAGGAATGATTTCTTTTGAAGATAGAGAAGACATGCTTTCTCTGATCACCTTTTGATAAAGCTGACCAATTCTCCGCTACCAGTCTGAAGACTCACCAACTTATACGAGTTGGTGAAAAAGTTCCATGCTTTTGTCAACTGTAGATTATGGTCATTGGTCTGTAACTTTCTCTCTTGTACCTTTTATCCTTTCTATAAAAGATTAAGATGTGAGATACGGCATGTCATAGTCACTAGTCAAAAGGCAATCTGCCATTGATTTTGTTGTTGTCTAGATTAGTGTTTCCAGCTGGCTTTCATAGTATAGCCGGTTGTAGGATGTAGTATAAAATGTATCAAGTACTTGTATCTTCATGTATGCTTTGTAACACTTGTAAAAGAACTTGAGTGCAATATACGTAATTCTTGAAAACCAATATCATCTTGTTATTGTTCTTGTTCTGTCTAATATTTGCTTGTGTTCCTAGCATCATCCATACAAACCTGGTTCCCTATTTGATCTGTTAAGTGTTCTAAGTGTCTTCTCATTGTGAAACTGTTGCATAGACCCCCTTTAACTGGTCCTGCAATTGTTATTAGAGCATTTTAAGCTCTTGATTATAAGATCTCACCATCTTTAAATCCTTCAGTTTCACAAAACACTTAACGACTCAAATGGCAGCTCTTACCAAGGCTGATAAGGAAACCGGTATCATGACAAAATATCAACTGATCACTCCTGATGACTTTGATATTTGGTGCCAATGAATGGAAGGCTTCATCAAGTCTCAAGATAGCAAGATGTAGGCATCTGTTGTCTCAGGACCTCATGTACCATGCACTACTTCAGCTGCTGCTGGTGGTGGCATGATACCAAAGGAAGTGGCTAACTACTCAGAAGAAGATTGGAAGAAGATTGATATAGATTAGAAGGCCATGACCGCTCTCCAAACTGCTCTTCCAAACTCTATTTACAGAGGCTTTAAGAAGTTCAAAACTACAAAGCAACTATGGGATGTACTAAAGCTTATGTATAAGGGGTCTAATGAAGCTAAAGAAAACAAGAAAGACCTCTTGAAACAACAGTTTGAAAACTTCACTACAAGATAGGTGAAACCATGACTCAACAATACATCAGGTATGTTGAGATTGTGGATACTCTGATGGATGTTGGAGTAAATCTTGAGAATAGGGACATTGTGAGTAAGTTCATGCCTGCTCTTCCTAGACAAGGGACACACTATTATGTGGTCATTAAGAGGACTAAAAACCTCAAGACCCTTACACTCATTGAGTTGTATGGTATCATTAGTAGATACCAGATGGAGATGAACATGCAAAATCCATCTGGCAACTCCTCCAACAATCAACAGAGTTCAGCCCTTCAAGTGGTTGAAAGGATTGCAGGGAAACGCAACATCATCTTCTCTGCTACCTTGAAAACTTACAAAAGGGTCCTTTCATCACCTTCCTAAAGACACCAAGAGAGCTACATCCAAGGAAGCCTATTCTAAGAGACAGGCTCTGCACAAGCCTTTGTGTATTATGATGAAAATTCTAGCAACTTTCTCTTCACTCTTGAAGACCTGGACTGTATCCATTCGGATGATCTGGAGTACATGGAGATAGTCCAGCAAATGGCTATTCTCACTCACGGGGCCAAGAAGTTCTACAAGAGAACAAGGAGGAAGTTTCCCAGCAATGCATCCAGTGGAATGTTTGGGCTGGATAAAAGCAAAGTGAAGTGTTACAACTGTAACCAAATAGGACACTTTGCTAGGGAGTGCAAGGCACCAAAAACAAATGGTGGCCAAACACAAACCAGACCAAACTACACTGATGGAACTCCAAAGATTGAGAAGCCCAAGTAGCAAGCTACAGTTGCTGTTGAAGAAGGAGGATTTGATTGGAGCTTTCAGGATGAAGATATCTCCCCAAACCAAGCACTAATGACAGATCATGAAGAAGCCAAGGTATTGGAACATCTTTGCACCCCTGAATGTATTGCTAAAGTAAACAGATACAGGTCCTATAACTCGGAAATGAGATCTGATCTTGAGTCCTTGAATATATTAAAAGAGCTGAAAATGATTATAAACTTAAGATAGAGGATCTAGAGAAAAGCATTTCAACTCTAAAACACGAGCACACAAATTACAAGACTCAAATTAAGAATCTCATTACCAAGTTAACTGAATGCCAGGCTGAGCTTGTGATTAGCAAAGCCCAGGCAGAAAAATGTGTTCTTGAAGAAGAGACCTTCAAGAACATTATATCCTCATCCTTGCATGCAATGATTTTGTTATCAAAATAAGCAGGGACAGGGATCTACTGAGATAGCTCCTCTACACACTTTACTATCTGTAAGATCTCCAAGGTATGGAACTTGTCAAGATAAGCTTCCCCTCATAGACCCCATTCAAGAAAAGGATGAAGATGAAGAGGAGGTAGTGAAGGATGGATCTGAGATGAGTGAAGAAGATCATCCTAAAAAGGGTCACTATACTCCTGAGGAGAGCAAAGAACCAGGGTTGAGTAAGTCCAAGAGAAATAACTTGATCAAAAATGCAAAGAGAAAGGCAAAGAAGGCTCAAGAGATCAAGGCCACTTTCAACTCCATGCAGAAACAAGTCTTTATCTCTGCAGGATTTGAAGTGGCAAAGACTGAGGACACAACTATGAGCTCTACTACAAGGAGTTCTAGTTTATGTCCACTTCATCCCTATGAAGAAAAGAAGGCTGATTAAATGTGTATCACTGTTATAAAGCCTGAACTATTCAGTTCCAAAAGCAAGCCTCACTCTAAGAAGTCTGCTACATCATCTGTGGAGATAAAGATGAAAAGGAAAAGTGATCAAGCTCAACCTTCTACTCAAAAGAAGATTCTTAGAAGGAAGCCAACTGAATGTGTCATGTGTGGTAGTACTTCTCATCTTGCTAAGGATTGCATCTTTAATCCTAAAAGTACTATTCACATGACTAAGAAGAAAACTTCTGAGAAGAAGAAGAAGAAGACAGCTTCAGAAGGAAAATATTTTCCTTTCGAAAGCTCTAAAGTGAAGAAGAAGACAAGTGAAAACTTGCCTTTAGAAGAAAATTTGGTCTCGGAAGAAAGGAATGCTTCCGAAGCACTGAGGTCTGCTGAAGTGAATACAAGATCTTCTGAAGGTCCAGTCTCCAAAACTTCTGAAGTCATCAAAACTTCTGAAATATTAAAGGTCAAGTCTAATCTTCCAAAGATGGTGTGGAAGATGAAGAAAGACCATGTGATGAAAGTTCTTCATCAACAACAACTAATGATCTTCAAAGCTTGAATATAGGATCAATTACTATTATTGTCTTCAGTTTAATTTGATAAGCCCAAGACCAATAAAGCTTGGGTTTCCAAATGTAACTAACCATCTCTTTATGTGTAGGAACAACTCAAGACCAAAAGGATGTATGGTTCATTGATAGTGGCTGTTCCAGGCTCATGACAAGCAATGGCTCTTTGCTTTAAAACTTTGAAAGAATTGATGGAGGGCCAGTTGTATTTGGAGGAGAATCTGGTGGTTACATCACTGGAAGGGCAAGGTCATAAACGGTAAGCTCAGCATTGAGATTGTAAATTTTGTTAAAGAGCTTGGATACAATCTTCTAAGTGTATCCTAATTTTGTGATCAGAGACATAACATGCTTTTCACTGAGCATGAGTGCATTGTTCTCAAGCCTGGGGTGGTCATTTCTCAAGAGCATATCCTGCTCAAAGCCCCCAGGAGAGGGAACATGTACAAGATGGATTTGCAGGAAAAATTCACTCTTGAAGACTTGTATTGTATCCATCTAGATGACATAGAGTATATGGAGATAGTCCAACAAATGGCTCTTCTCATTCATTGAGCCAAGAAGTTCTACAAAAGAATAGGAAGAAAGTTTCTTAGCAATGTATCCAGTGGAAAGTTTGGACTGGATAAAAGCAAAGTGAAGTGTTACCACTGTAACTAGATGGGACACTTTGCTAGAGAGTGCAAGGCACCAAGAACTAATGGTGGCCAAGCATAATCCAGACCAAGCTATACTGATGCAGCTCCCAGATCTGAGAAGCCAAGCCAACAAAAAAAACAAGTTGTTGTTGCTGTTGAAGAGGAAGGCTTTAACTAGAGCTTTCAGGTAGAGGATGTTTCTCCAAATCAAGCAATGATGGCTGACCATGAAGAAGCCAAGGCTGAGCTTGTGATCAACAAAGCTAATGCAGAAAAGTGTGTTCTTGAAGAGAAAACTTTTATGAACATCATATCTTCATCCATGCATGCAAAGATTTTTTTATCAGAATAGGCAGGGATTGGGTTCAAGTGAGATAGCTTCTCCACACACTCTACTATCTGTAAGATTTCCATGGTGTGCAACTAGTCAAGATGAGCTACCCATCATTGACCCTATCCAAGAAGAGGATGAAGATGAAGAGTAGATGGTAAAGGATGAATTTGTAGTGAGTAAGAAGGATCATCCTAAGACCAAGTCAACTAGAAAGAACTTGATTAGGGCAGCCAAAAGAAAATCAAAGAAAGCCCAAGTGATCAAGGCCACCTTCAACTCCAAGCAAAAATAAGTCTTTGTTTCTGCTGGATTTGAAGTGGCAAAGACTGAAGACTTAACTATGGACTCTAGTACAATGGGTCCTAGTTCATGTCCAAACCATCCTGGTCAAGAGAAGAAGGTTGATCAAATGTGCACCACTACTGCACAGCCTAAACCATCCAGTTTCAAGAGCAAGCTTCACCCTTAGAAGTATGCTGCATCATTTATGAAGATGAAGAAGGAAATGGAAAGAGATCAAGCTCAACCTTCTTCATAGAGGAAGACCCTCAGAAGTATGCCAGCTAAATACATCATGTGTGGTGGTGCTACTCATTTTGCTAAGGATTGCATCTACAATCCCAAGAGTACCATCCACATAAACAAGAAGAAGACTTCTGAGAGGAAGAAGAAGAAGACAACTTTGGAAGGAAAATCACTTTCCTTCAAAAGTTCCAAGGTGATCAAGAAAAAGATAGGTGAAAAATGGCCTTCAGAAGACAATTTGGTCTCGAAAGAAAGGAATGCTTTCGAAGCACTAAAGTCTGCTGCAGTGGATGCAAAAGCTTCAAAAGGTTCAGTCTCTAAAAGTTTTGAAGTTGTCAAAACTTCTAAAATCTTAAAGGTCAAGTTTAGTGTTCCAAAGATGATGTGGAAGATGAAGGAAGACCATGTGACTGAAGTTTCTTCATCAAAAATAGCCAAAGATCCTCAAAGCTTGAATATAGGTTCAATAACTATTGAACTATCTTCAGTTCATCTTCATGAGCCTAAGACTAACAAGGCTTGGGCTTCCAAATATAACTAACCATTCCTTTCTGTGTAAGAACAGCTGAAGAGCAAGAGAAATATGTGGATCATTGATAGTGGTTGTTCTAGGCATATGATAAGCAATGGCTCTTTGCTTTAGAACTTTAAGAAAATTGATGGAGGGCCAATTGCTTTTGGAGAAGAATCAGGTGGTTACATCACAGGAAAGGGATGGATCCCAAATGGAAAGCTCAGCATTGAGAAGGTAAACAATGTTAAGGAGTTTGGGTACAATATTTTGAGTGCATTGTTCTCAAGCCAGGGGTGGTCATTCCTCAAGAGCATATCCTGCTCAGAGCCCCCAGGAGAGGGAACATGTACAAGATGGATTTGCAGGAAACATCCCCTTCAGGAGAACACTAATCTCATGCAGAGAAAAATGAATCCAGGATGACCAAGTCTGCAAGAAAGAACTTGATCAGGGTAGCCAAGAGAAAATCCAAAAAAGCCCAAGAGATCAAGGCCACCTTCAACTCCAAGCAAAAGCAAGTTTTCATCTCTGCTGGATTTGAAGTGATAAAGACTGAGGACACAACCATGGCCTCTCGTACCAGGAGTTCTAGTTCATGTCAAAGTTATCTTGATTCAAAGAAGAAGGCTGATAAAATGTGCACCACTACTGCATAGCTTGAACCATCTAGTTCTAAGAGCAAGCCTCATCCCAAAAAGCCTACTACATCATCTGTGAAGATGAAAAAGGAAGTAGAGAGTGATCAGGCTCAGTCTCCCTCTCAAAAGAACACTCTCAAAAGTATGCCAACTGAATGCTTCATGTGTGGTAGTACTCACTTTGCCAAGGATTGCATCTACAATCCCAAAAGTACTATCCACATGAACAAGAAGAAAAATTCTAAGAAGAAGAAGAAAGAAATAGCTTCAGAAGGAAAATATCTTCCTTTCGGAAGCTCCAAAGTGAAGAAGAAGATAAGTGAAAACTTACCTTAAGAAGAAATTTTGGACTCGAAAGAAAGGAATGCTTTCGAAGTACTAAAGTCTACTACAGTGAATGCAAAGCTTATGAAGGTCCAGTCTCTAAAACTTCTGAAGACATCAAAACTTCCGAAGTGTTGAAGCCAAGTCTAGTCTTCCAAAGATGGTGTGGAAGATGAAAGAAGGTCATATATCTGAAAGTTCTTCATCAAAAACAACAAATGATCCTTAGAACTTGCATATAGGATCACTTACTCTTGCATTATCTTCTTTTCACTTTGATAAGCCCAAATGTAACTAACTATCTCTCTTTGTGTAGGAACAGTTAAAGACTAAAAGAAATGTATGGATCATTGACAGTGGCTGTTACAAGCACATGACAGGCAATGGTTCTTTGCTTCAAAACTTTGAAAGAATTGATGGTGGGTCGGTTGCTTTTGGAGGATAATCTAGTGGTTACATTACTAGAAGGGGCAGGGTCATAAATGGTAAGCTCAGCATTGAAAAGGTAAACTTTGTCAAGGAGCTTGGGTATAATCTTTCAAGTGTATCCTAATTTTGTGATTATAGACATAACATGCTCTTTACTAACCATGAGTGCATTGTTCTCAAGCCCTGGGTGGTCATTCCTCAAGAGCATATACTGCTAAGAGCCCCCAAGAAAGGGAGCATGTATAAGATGGATTTGCAGGAAACATCCCCTTCAAGAGAACACTATTCTCCTAGAGAGAAGAATGAATCTAGGATGACCAAGTCTGTAAGAAAGAACTTGATCAGAGCATCCAAGAGAAAATCCAAGAAAGCCCAAGAGATCAAGGCCACCTTCAACTCCAAGCAAAAGCAAGTTTTTATCTCTACTGCATTTGAAGTAGTAATGACTGAGGACACAACCATGGACTCTAGTACCAGGAGTTCTAGTTCATGTCAAAGTTATCTTGATTCAAAGAAAAAGGCTGATAAAATGTGCACCACTACTACACAGCTTGAACTATCTAGTTCCAAGAGCAAGCCTCATCCCAAGAAGCCTGTTGCATCATGTCTGGTAGTACTATCTATGAAGTTAAAGAAGGAAGTAGAGAGTGATCAGGCTCAGTCTCCCGAACAAAGAAAGACTCTCAGAAGTATGCCAACTGAATGCATTATGTCTGGTAGTACTTCACACTTTACATATGAAAATAACTTGTATAATTATCATATAACTTGTGTAATTATAACTATAACTTGTGTAATTGTTATTTATAACTTGAGTAATTTTAACTTGTGTAATTATAGTTACAACTTGCGTAATAATAAATAAAACTTGTGTAATTATCCACATTATATGTGTAATTATGGCGCGGATGAAATTACCCATCTTCCAAAACACACATGTCACGCCCTAGTGACTTCGTACACTTCGTATATTTTTTGCACTTTATATAGTAACCTTCCCCATAATATATAAGACACAATAAGCTTAGTTATTTGACACAATTTCCAAAATGTCATCTTTTTTAAAACAATAGAAGATTACGTTGTCAAAACATAATCTTTATTAAACTTTTTAAATCAAATACTATTTAAATTGTAACACTACCATGATTATATAATAAGTTTAGCTTATTTTTTTGCTTATATCAACATTATCTCTCTTGTAAATCTTACACCTAATCTTGATCTCTTCCTGTAACTTCATTGAAAATTAAAATACTTAATTTTTAGAGAGAAGTAACGTTATGTGAACCCATTTTGTTTTGTTTTTTTAAGCTCAATATGACCAAACCAAGAGTTATCATGATATAATGACTTGTACATCATCTTGTAAATGTTGTACATTGTTCGAGGTTTAAGTTTTTAGTAAAACCTTCTTGTTTAAATGAGGGGCTATTGTTTTAGTCTATTAATGGTTTAGTTTTCTGAATGATTCAACACTTAATGGTTCAGACTGTTTGTTTTGTGAGCAAATGTCTGAATGGTTTAGACATTTGCCTCTGAATGGTTAACCATTATACTAGTGTTGAATGGTTAAGACCTCTTAATTGAATTGATCAGACATTTGCCTTTGAATAGTTAAGCGATATACTAGCTTTTAATAGTTCATACCTCTTAATGGTTCAGCACTTAATGGTTCAGAACTCTTATTAGTTCAGCACTTAATCATTCAAAAATTGGCAAACAACCCATAAGATATTTTCTAAAATAAAAACATAAACGGTTATGTGGTTACATAATCATCTTATGTATTATATTTACCTTAATTATTTTTCTAAAATCATATCTATATCTGTATGGGTTACTCTTAGAGGCTGATGCAACCAAAAGAGCTCTGAGCATGCACATGCAAGTACAAGGAAGTTACTTCGGAAGATTTGATATAACTCAAAGAATTATACTAAGTATAAAATCTTCAAAAGCCAAAAGACCAAATCTTCCGAAGCCAAAAATAAAGTCTTTCAAAGCTTCAAAGACAAAGTCTTCCGAAGCTAAAGACTGATTTCTTCTGAAGACAAAGAAGACATGCTTTCTCTGAATCACCATTTGACAAAAGCTGAACCACTTTCCGCTACCACTTCTGAACACTCACCAACTAATATGAGTTGGTGAAAAGTCCATGCTTTTGTCAACTGTAGATTAAGGTTCTTTTGTCTGTAAATTTCTAACTATATACTTTTATCATTTTTTTAATAGATTAGGATGTGAGCTATGGCATGGCATAGTCACTAGTCAAAAGGCAATCCGCCTTTTGACTCTACATTGATCTTGTTGTCTAGATTAGTGTTTCCAGCTGGCCTTCAAAGTTTGGCCGGCTGTAGGATGTAGTATAAAGTGTCTCAAGTACTTGTAATTTAGATAGGCTTTGTAACACATGTAAAAGAACTTGAGTGCAATACACATCATTCCTGAAAACCATATACGAGTGTTCTTGTTCTTGCTTTTTCTTACTTGTGTTCGTTATTTCACTAATTAAGACTGCTAGAACTATGTTAGCCGACTCAAAACTGCCCTTAACCTTTTAGGCAGAAGCAGTCACCACTGCATGTTATGCGCAGAACAGGGTTCTTATAGTTAAGCCACATGGAAAAACACCTTATGAGCTATGGAACAAGAGTCCACCATTCATCGGCCTTCTTAGGTACTTTGGCAGTAGATGTACCATCCTTAACACAAAATACAATTTAGCAAAATTTGCTGAAAAATCTGATGATGCTATCTTTGTTGGATATTCCTCAATCCTATTGCATATAGAGTGTATAATATCAAAAATCAACAATTTGAGGAATCATCCAACATTGTTGTCAATGAGCACACAACTTGTGTTAAGAGCAATGGTCCTAAATATATCTTCAATTTAGAATTGTTTCTAAACTATTCTAAACCATCTTGTGAGAGTGTTTCAGCTGGAACAAGAATTCAAGGTGACCCCCATGAAGATCCAATGTTTGAGTTACCAAGACCTATTCCAATTTCTATAAGAAGAAATGAAGAGTAAGCTCCTTCAACTGAAAATTCTGAAAGCTTGAAAATCTCTGGAAAAAATGGAGCTTCATCAAGTTGTCAGCCAACTGAGCCTCATAACTCAACAGCTGACAACTTAAGTATTCAACACCAAGCTGATAAAGATAGTGATCAGCAGGAAAATGCAACTATTGATGCTACTTCTCAGCAAAATACCATTGTTGCTGTCACACATTCATTGAATCAGTCCTCATTGAATGAATGTGAGACATCAGATGGTAATGGTGTTGAAAATCCTTAGCAAAACTTTTCAAACTTGGATCTATCTATGCAACTAGATGTGATTCCTAGGCTCGGGATACACAACACTCATCCAGCTGAGAACATTATTAGGGATGTCTCAGAAGGTGTGAAAATAGAAAGCCATACCCATAATGGGAATTTCTGCTTGTACTCATGCTTTCTCTCTTAAATGGATCCAAAGAAGGTGGAAGAAGCCCTCAAAGACAACAATTGGATAGAAGCAATGTAAGAGGAGTTGCTTCAATTCAAGAGGCAAAAAGTATGGAACTTATGTCTATTACTACCTTGTCAGGTTCCCATTGGCACAAAGTGTGTATACAGAAACAAAAGAGATGACAGAGGTTTGATCATTAAGAACAAAGCTAGACTTGTTGTTCAAGGATACACACAGGAGGAAGGTATCGATTACACAGATGTCTTTGCACCTGTTGCAAGACTTGAGGCTGTACGAATCTTTCTTGCTTTAGTTGTATACAAGAACTTCATAGTCTATCAACTTGATGTGAAATGTGCATTTCTGTATGGGGATATTGACAGAGAAGTCTATGTGTGCCAGCCACCCGGATTTGAAGACCCACAACATCCCAACTATGTGTGTAAACTTGATAAAGCTCTCTATGGGTTGCATCAAGCACCTAGGCTATGGTATAAGACACTATCTTAGTTTCTTCTCAAGAATGGCTATACCAGAGGCACAATAGACAAAACCTTGTTCATAAAGAAGTCTGGGAAGGATATGATGCTTGTACAAGTCTATGTTGATGACATCATAATTTGGTTCCTCAAATGACCAAATATGCAAAGATTTTGAAAGCATCATGAGAAAGAAGTTTGAAATGAGTTCCTTGGGAAAGATTCCTAGGAATTTAGGTGAAGTAGATGGAAGAAGGGTTCTTTATCAATTAATCTAAGTATATCAAAGATATCTTAGAGAGATTTGAGATGACAGATTGTAAGCCAACCAAAACACCTATACCCAGAAAAACACAATCTTAGTCCTGATTACAAGGGGGAAGATACTGATCAGCATCAGTACAGGGCAATTATTGGATCTTTGATGTATCTCACTACAAGTAGACCTGATATCATGTTTGCAACATGCATCTGTGCAAGATATCAGGCTTCTCCAAAGGTGTCTCACCTAATTTCTCCTAAATGAATTCTTAGATACCTTAAAGGAGCTCTTAAATTGGGTCTTTGGTATCCTAAGAATAGGGATTTTAACCTCTATGGTTACACTGACAATGATGATAGTGGCTGCCATATCAACAAGAAATCAACATCAGGAGGATGTTAATTTCTTGGTGGAAGGATTATGTCTTAGCAATGTAAGAGGCAATCATGTGTATCCATATTAGCTGCTGAAGCTTAGTATATTGTTGTTGCAAGCTGCTGTGCTCAACTGCTTTGGATTCAGAATCAGATCCTGGATTATGGTTTCAACTTCATGGAGAATCCTATCCATATAGACAACAAGAGTGCCATTTCTATCACAAAAAATCTAGTCAACCACTCCAAGACAAAACACATTGACATCTGGTATCATTTCATTGGAGATATTCATGAGAAAATTCTTATCAAGCTAGTCAAAGTCAATACAAATGAACAATATGCTGACTTGTTCACAAAAGCCTTTTATGAACTAAGATTTAAATATTTAATCATAGCTATTCAGATGATTAACATTGACTAGTTTGAAAAACTTTTAAAATATGTCTTGTCTATGTTGTCTAAATACAATCTAAGCCCTGTTGCCAGAAAGGTTTTCAAAATTGTAAAAAAAAAAAAATTTAAGTAAGAATTCTTCTGAAGAGAATTTAACCCTTGGAAGAGTTTTACATAACTCTTTCGAAGAGTAAAATTCCTTCAAAAACATTTTCTTCCGAAGGGTTTTTGGCCTTGGACGAAATTTTGACTATCAGTCAAAATGTTTTTCGAAGCTTATTAACTTTAATTCTCGAAAGCATTTATTGTTCTCGGAAGCAAATGTGGTTGTAAACCAATGTTTGCCTTCAGAAATAAAATGCCTTCAGAAGAAAATCATCAGAAACTAACTCGGTTGTCTTTGGAAGAGTTTTAATTCTCAGAAATTTTTTTATTGTGCAACGGAAATCTTTGGGCCCCACACGATTTTACTAGTAGAGATATTGTCGGAAAAACAGTAAGTAGCCGGAATTTTGAATCTCTTTCATCATATCAGTTGCCACCTACATCCACTTGGATCTCAAACCATCTTTTCATCTATCGTTTCATCTTATTTAGTTGATTTTTCTCACCATATAAAATTACCGACTGTCTCTCTTTCTTACTTTTCTTTACCATTCATCAAAACCCCAAGATTTAACTATTCATCTTCTTCTCCTGCTTTTGCTCTTTTCCCACTTCAATCAAACAGTTTCCATCTAAACAATGGCCTTGAATCCCCAACACAACCAAGTCGCCATCCTTGACTCTTCAAGGGATGCCGATTTGCCCCTATGACCAATTTCTTTCTCAATCAGCATACTTTACTGCCCTTACTGTTAACCCCACCATTTACTCAAACCCCATGGCCGAATTCTGGGCCAATGGTCGAAGCGAAATGATCAATGATGTAAGGGTCATCAGATCAAAGGTCTACAGACAGGAGATCATCATTAGTGAAACAACCATCAGGGAGCATCTGGAACTCCATGATGAAAGCACCTCCACAGAATTCCTAAAGTATGATTTGGAGGAAACCTACACTCAATGGGATATGGAGGAGGTGTGAGCAGATCTATAGTCTACAAGTTCAACTTCTTCTACAACTGAAAGTACCTGCTTCACATTGTCCTGCATAGCCTATCCAACAAATCAAGGGGATGGGATCAAATTCCCTATGATCTAGGCTGCCTATCTAACAAATCTAAGCCTATCAACCACTATACTGCCATCCACATCTTCACACCCAATCAAAATCACATACCAAAGACGCCCTAAACAAACCCTTAATCAATCTACTCTGATTGGTCAAGTCCTCTCTGTTCAATCCAAAAAAGGCTAGAGTGGAATCCAGGGCTCCCACTCAGTCAGAGGTCCAACCATCCTCCATAATTGACCTCAATATCATTGTTGAGTCTTATCAGTCTTAACATGATAAGCCTATCACCTAAGCCATAAGCCCTCAGGGTTAGTCTCAACACTCTCTTGAGCAGCCAAAAAGGGATAGCCACATCATTGGCTCAACTGCTATTGCAGAAAATCCATTAGGTGCTGACCAAGATCCTGGGTCAATAGATATAAACTTTGTATCCTTTCTTGACATTTTGACCTAACCTGATGAGGATATCATGTTTTATCAGGGCCATGATGTTGATCTACCTCACCCCTCTCTAGATCAACTGAGTCCTAGGGAACCTTTGATATCTAGCCCACATCAGCAAGACCAAACTAAGGTGACTCTAACCAGAGTGGAGGTGACTCATGTAGATTCAGCTGCCACTACTGAGAGTGTTTCAATAGCCTCTCAGGACAGTGGTAACATCAGTCAGACTGTATCTATGGAAACCTTACCCATTGATGCCTCTGAAAGAGACATCAGTATGCAAGGGTATCCAGGGCGCCAAGAAACCATAGCTGGTAATGAGGATGAACATACTAGGTATGTTATCCCATCTCCCTATGATTCTTCAAAAGAAGATGAGGGGTTCTGCAACTCACCATCGAAGACCTAATCTCTAAAGTCACCAATCTTGAATCAAAGGTTGAGACTTTAGAAAATAGGTCTGCCACTCAACAACTTGAGATTGAAAATCTCAAGGCTCAACTAGCTGAGAAACAGATTGAGAAGTCTGTTAGGCATGTACATACTCAAGTTTCTTTAAGTTCTTCCTCTAGCTCATCTATTTCTCAAGGTGATGCTACCAAAAAGGGGAAGAATTTATAGAAACAAAGACATGATGAGGAGATATCTGCTCACACTTATGGGGAGATATCAACTCAAGTGGAACCCCATACTGCTATATCTTCTTTCTACCCCAAACAGCAAAAACTTGTAGCCATCTTTCCTCAACCACCTCCTATTTTAGTTCAAGTGGACCCAAGGATGCTTATCAACCTTAACAGAATTTTAACCCAGTTTCTGGTAAGCTCCTCACTTGAACAACCCTTACCTGATCTTGCCATTGCTTACTTTGGGGCTGAAGAGCTTCAAAGGTTGACTGCATCATCTACCTCTGAGGAGCAAGTTGGTCAACCTAATGTCTCTGTTGAACCCAAGATTGACTTTGAAGGGGATACACTGACAGATGGCCTAGCAACTGACTCAAGAGGGACAGATAGTGCAGTTTCTGTTACTTCTGAGGCTGTGAGAACAACTTCTGAAATGGAAGCTCAACCTTCAGAAGCACTTCTATTCACTTCCATAGCTCTAGAAATTACTTCCAAAGCTGAAGTCCAAGTTGCGGAAAGAATTATAGATTTGTCTTCTGTGTCTGATGAACTGCTGGTTACAAAAGCTATTCTTGATATAGCTTCTGAAGTCAATAGTGAGGACTTTCTTACAACGGCTCTCAAGCTAGCACCACAAGCTCAATCTCCACCACCCTAACCTGAATCCTCTAAACCAGAATCTCCAAAGGCTGAATCTTCCTCTGATCCTAAAGGGAAGAGAAAGCTCACTGCTGAAGACCTTTTAGAGGAGAAAGGTTGGAAAAGCTAAGAAAGAAAGGAAGAGTTGATACTGAGAATGTGCTTGCAGCAAGCTCCAAAGCAACAGATGCACCTCGTGAAAGTATCAACAATCAGAAGAGGGTGGAGATCATTGACAGGCTCATCAGCCTGGGAGTAGAAGATGAACAAATGCTTCTTTTCCCACTTGATGAGCTTGCGGAGCTTGAGAAAGAAACCTTGCTGAAGAAAGAAAGAGAAGAGGCAGCAAGGTTAGCCAAAGAGGAGGAGAAAAAGGAAAGGGAGGAGGAAGCAAAAGCTAAGGATAGGAAGGAAAAGATACCCTTTCTCTGCAAGAGAGACTATTGTAAGGTTTACACTTAAAGGCTGATGCAACCAAAGCAACCAAAGAGCTCTCAGTATGCATGCATGTAATACAGGTTAAAGTTACTTTAGAAGTTTTACACAACTCAAAGGAAATAAGCTAAGTGTAAAATCTTCCAAAGCCAAATGACCAAAATCTTTCAAAGCCAAAGATGAAGTCTTCCAAAGCTTCAGAGACAAAGTCTTTTGAAGCCAAAGAATGATTTCTTCCCAAGACAGAGAAGACATGCTTTCTGTGATCACCTTTTGATAAAGCTGACCAACTCTCCCCTGCCACTCTGAAGCCTCACCAACTTATACGAGTTGGTGAAAAAGGTCCATGCTTTTGTCAACTATAGATTATGGTCATTGGTCTATAACTTTCTACTTTGGTACCTTTTATCCTTTTTATAAAAGATTAGGATGTGAGCTACGACATGTTATAGACACTAGTCAAAAGGCAATCTGCCTTTTGACTCTACATTGATCTTGTTGTTGTCTAGATTAGTGTTTCCAGCTGGCTTTCATAGTATAGCCGGCTGTATGATGTATTATAAAGTGTCTCAAGTACTTGTATCTTGATGTATGTTTTGTAACACTTGTAAAAGAACTTGAGTGCAATATACGTAATTCTTGAAAACTAATATCATCTTGTTATTATTCTTGTTCTGTCTAATATTTGCTTTTGTTCTTAGCATCATCCATACAAACCCGGTTCCTTATTTAATCTTTAAGTGTTCTAAGTCTTTCCTCATTGTGAAACTGTTGCATAGAACCCTTTAACCGGTCCTGCAATTGGTATCAGAGCATTTTAGGCTCTTGATTATAAGATGTCACCATCTTTAAATCCTTCAGTTACACAAAACACTTAACGACTCAAATGGTAGCTCTTACCAAGGCTGATATGGAAACTGGTTCCATGATAAAATCACAACTGATCACTCCTGATGAATTTGATACATGGTACCAAATAATGGAAGGCTTCATCAAGTCTCAAGACAACAAGATGTGGTGGTCTGTTGTCTCAGGACCTCATGTACCATGCACTACTTCAGCTGCTGGTGGTGGTGGCATGATACCAAAGGAAGTGGCTGACTACTCAGAAAAGATTGGAAGACGATTGATATAGATTAGAAGGCCATGACGGCTCTCCAAACTATTCTTCCAAACTCTATCTATAAAGGCTTCAAGAAGTTCAAAACTACAAAGTAACTATGGGATGCACTGAAGCTTATATATGAGGGGTCTAATGAATCTAAAGAAAACAAGAAAGACCTCTTGAAGTAGCAGTTTGAAAACTGTTATTTTCACTCTCACACTGTGATGAATGAAAAATTAACATGTGTTGATGTATATCTACAACGGATAAAATGACTGTCTGTTGTGGATATAGTGTATGTGCACATTGTGTGAACAGTTTAACTTAAAATTTAATTTTAAGTCATACGCTGTGAAATACACATGCGCTATATGAACAGTGCGTCCGCTGTATAATTTTAAACTTGTACGCTGTTGACCCTTTAGATGTTGTACTGCGTTCACAATGGATGATCATTTGGTCATGCGCTGTGGACACTTGGAATGTTTGACTTATGTTCACAGTGGATGAAAACTTGTTCATGCGCTGTGCACACTTGTGTGATTAAAAATTTACAACAGATGACTAAAACGTCATACGCTGTGTGTTGTTCACCGTTCATAAAGCGGATGCACATTTGTTCATGTGCTGTATAAACTTTGTTTGTTTGTTTAGTTATACACAGCGGATGAGCCTTTGTTCATACGTTGTGTAGACTTGATTGTTTGATTTGTTATACACAAGGGATGAGCCTTTGTTCATGCGCTATGTAAACTTTTGTTTGTTCAAGAGATATTCATATCGGATGACTTATTGTCATGCACTGTGAACACTTGATGATGATGTACAACGTATGTTTACCTGTGTACATACGCTATGTACACTTGTACTGATTCAACAATGAATGATTAAAGTTAGTCTTGCGTTGTGTAAACTAACACTGTATTCACAGCAGATGCCTTACCAACATCATGCGCAGTAAACTCATGTATGTTCATTAGTGCATAGAGGATCTATGTTTGTTTGTCTGCTATATACACATAGTGTATTTTGCATGTTTTTGATGGTTACTGTATCTACAGTGGATGAATGTTTGTGTGTGCGCTGTGTCCACAGTTGTCAAAGATTTAAAATTTTTGTTTGTTTTGAAACTTTTGCTCATAAGCTATAACTTAATACATACGGTGTAGAGCATTATAATTTTTTTTTTGTTTTGCTTAAAATAATTTTGAAATGTTTCAAAATTTTAAATGTTTGTTAAAATTATAAAAATTTAACATGATCAATATATGGATGTTAAAATATTACTCACAAGCAATATTGTACATATGTATATGTGTCAAACTACTGTGTTTGAGTGCTGGCTTGACATGGCTTTATTTAAAACTCAAAATTAAAAATTTCAAATTTAAAAATTGTATGATTATGCATATGTTCTACTGCCTTTTATATTTCCATGTTCATTTTCTCCCCCTAAATTTTTGCATGTTTATAAAACTCTTTATAAAATGACAAAAATTTGAATGTGTTTGAATGGAAATTATCAAAGTCCAATCTGATTGCTTGCATGTTAAAATTTTAGAAAGATAGTGATTTATCTAACTAATAAATGAATGATTTTCAAGTTTAGACATGAATTATTTGCACATAACATGAGATCATACTAGTCTTAAATTCTCACTGAGTTGGTTGAATGGTTTTGAGAATAGACATAGACTAATACAATGTTGATTGCAGATATTATGATCCACTTAAACGCATGCATGGTATTAATGATTGATTTAAAATAGTGAGTAATTATCATGTTTTGAGTGTATTAACATGAATTGTATGTACCCTATATTTGATTGTATGGTAAGATCATTCCTACTCAAGATATGCTAGAAAGCACTTTCAATACTTATGACCTAGCTACTTAAGAGTATAAATGCTCCATTTGATCCATGTTGTTTGATCCATATTAGGATTCTTTTTTACTTCACTTTGGAAGGTGATCCTCTTAGGGATTCTTTTGATTCATTCTCAAGGAATGTAGTCTAAAATTCTTTATGGATTGTTCATCCAAGATGGATGTGTTCCTTATTGGGAATCTTTTTGGATCATGATGTAGGTCATTCAGGTCTGTGCTCAGCACAACAAAGAATGACTTAGTGTACTCCAGGTTTATGATAATCATAATAGAGGAGGCACTTGTATGATTGAGCAATTTATAAACTGTTTCACTTGGTGCATTGTAGTTACTTTACAAGCAACTTATATTGGTTAGACCAATACTCACCATAAACCAAGATGTGTTTTGCTGACCACACAATCATGAGAATTTAGTTCTTTACTATTGTATGTGATGTTAGGTATCCCATGCTGAGCCTATCCACATATCAAACAAAGTATTGTTGGTCTTTATTAGTGGGAAATGACTCAAGTTAAGAAATATTCTAGTGTACAATCATTTCTCATGAGTGGTATTGTGTGATTCAAATTGTTTGTTAAATGAAAACATGAATGTTTGTTTGATATCTTGATTTTGAAAGATGCTTGTTTGATGTTAAGCTTGGACATTGACAAAATCAAGCTTGTTTGAAATTAATGTTTTGAAAACATTACTTGTTTGGTTCATAGTCGATCATACCAAATGACTGAACTAGAAATTCAAATCTTGTTGAATCAAATGGTTTGGTAAACAGGTCAGCCAATTGCTTGTCTATATGGACTTTGATAAACTTTATCAGACCCTTTTCTAAGCAATCTCTCAAAAAAGTGATATATGATATCTGTGTGTTTTGTTTTTGAATGTTGAACTAGATTGCCAGTGATAAACATGGCAACAGAATTATCAATGTGTATTGGTGTTTTAAGAAAATTAAAGCCATAATCAAGCATTTGGTTTAGAATCCAAAGCACTTGAGAACAACATGCAGAAGCAGCTATGTATTTTGCTTCAGCTGTTGACATAGAGACATTTGTTTGCTTCTTGCACTACCATAAGATCAATCTTGATTCAAGAAACGACAACCTCCAATAGTGGATTTTCTATTGCTGTTGCATCTACCATAATCACTATTTGTGTATGCATATAAAGAGAAATCTCCATATTTTGGATACCATAGGCCAAGTTCTAGTTTTCCTTTTAAGTATCTCAAGATTCTATTTACAACATATATGTTTGATTCTTTTGGATTTACTTGGTATCTGGCACACATGCAAATTGCATACATGATGTCTGGTCTGCTTGCAGTCAGGTACATCAACAAGCCTATCATGGATCTGTATAGCTTCTGGTCAACTGATATTCCTTTTATATCAGGGCCAAATTTTAATCCAGTTACAAATGGTGTTTTGCTGGATGTGCAATCAGACATGTTGTATTTTTTTAATATATGATTCACATACTTGCTTTGATTAATGAAAATTCCTTCAGTAGATTGTTGAACTTGAAGACCAAGGAAGAAGGTAAGTTCTCCCATTAAGCTCATTTGGAATTTTGATTGCATAAGAGTTTCAAACTCTCTGCAAAGTTGGATGTTGGTAGAGCCAAAAATTATGTCATCCACATAGACTTGAACCACTAACAAGTCTTGTTCTTTTCTCTTTAAGAACAATGTCTAATCTATTTTCCCTCAGGTGTACCCATTCTGTAGTCGAATCTTAGATAAAGTTTCATACCATTTCCTAGGTACTTGATGAAGACCGTACAGAGCTTTATCTAACTTGTAGACTCTGTGAGGGAATTCTTGGTCTTTAAACCCTGGTAGTTGAGCAATAGATACCTCCTCATCTATCTTTCCATAGAGGAATGTACACTTGACATCCATTTGGAAGACAGTGAAGTTTTTGGATGGGGCATATGCAAGGAACACTCAGATGGCTTCTAGTCTAGCTACTGGAGCATAAACATCATCATAATCAATGCCTTCCTTTTGAGTATATTATTGGGCTATGAGCCTTGCTTTTTTTTTTTCTGATGACAATCCTTCTATCATCAGCTTTGTTTCTAAATAGCCATCTTATGCCAATGGCATAATGACCTTTAGGTAGGTCAACCAACGTCCATACCTCTTGCTTTCTGAATTGTTGTAATTCCTCTTGTATTGCTTCTATCAAACTGTTGTCTTTGAGTGCTTTGTGATGTTTTTTGGTACAGTCAGAGATGAGAAGCAGCAATACAAGCAAATGTTTGCTATGTCAGGTTGACTTCATGTCAATCTGGAATTAAGGTCACCTATGATGTTTTCTAAAGGATGATCTTCGTGAACTCTGGTTGTTGTAATCTGATCGATAGGGATGGTTGAATCAAGATTGATGATTGTTTGGTTGGGTGTTGATGGATGAGCAAGGGTATTTGTTGTTGTTGGTTGTTCTGGTTGTGTGGTTTCAGTGAATGTTTATGGTGAATCATGAAAGAAATCTAGAGTTTCATCTTCAAGATGTGTATCAGGTAATGAATTGTAATCATCATCTTCTTTAACTGTGGTTGGTTGATATGACTTTGTTTAGTTATTTTGTTGTGGTTGGGTGGTCATAAGAGTTGATGAAGATGGTGTATCTGATGATGTTCCTTTTGATGTGTTTGTTTGTTCTGGAGGAGTTGAAACTATGGTACTAGAAGGAGTGATGTTTGTTCTCCTTGGAGGTCCACAGTTAAAGGAACATCAATGGTCGTTAGTGGAACTATTGGATACTCATTGTTATCCTTGGTATCTGAAACATCAAAGTAAGATGTATCAAATGATTTTGTTAATGAGTTAATATCAAACAACTAGACTGATCCAGTGACTTTCTTAGTGAAAGAATGTTCATTAAAAACAACATCTGTTGATTCTTCCACTATGTTAAGCCTTGGATTGTATACTCGGTAAGCTTTTGAGCTTATGGAGTACCTAACAAAAAATCCATCATCTACTTTTAGAGCAAACTTAGATAATTGTTCTCTGGTGTTTAATATTGGAACAGATCATCAAAAGCTTTAAGAAAGCCAATAAAAGGTTTTCTTTTAAACATTAATTCATATGGTGTTTTGGAATGTTCTTTGATTATTAATGTTTTGTTTTGAATGTAGTAAGCTGTATTGATTGCTTCAGCCCAAAAGGATATAGGTAATAGAGAGTCACCTAGCATAGATCGAGCAGCTTTTATCAATGTTCTATTTCTCCTTTCAGCAACTCCATTCTGTTGAGGAGTCCTTGCTACACTGAATTGATGATTGATTCCTTTCTCTACACAAAAATAAGAAATGAAGTCATTTTTAAATTCAGTACCATTATCACTTCTTAAAGATTTAACTTTAAGATCCAATTGATTCTTAATTTTAGTGATAAAGGATTTGATGATTTCTGATGATTCTGACTTGTGTAGTAGAGAGAAAACCCATATGAATCTTGAGTAATCATCTACTATAACAAGACAGTATTGCTTCTTTCCTATGCTTAGGATGTTTGTTGGGCCAAAAGGTCCATGTGAAGCAATTTGAGTGGTGTGTTGTTAGAGTTTACCAATTTTGACTTGTGAGACACTTTATGTTGTTTGCCTTTTAGACATGCAGTGCAGTGGTCTGTACAGAAGATCAAAACCTTGTGTCTGCTTTGTTTGGTTGGTTGGTGTATAAATCACACTTGAAACTTTTGTAGTTTTAGTAATTGGTTAATATGACTCATCATCCAAAAGATCAACATCATCTTCATCAGTTGCTTGTTCATCAAACTCATTATTTTCTCCTTGATAAAAATCAATTGATTTTATTTTTGAAGGTGTTTGACTCTTAACAAATTTTATCAAAGGTGTTTTTGATATTAATGATGATTTTGATGATAATGATGATGATTTTTTTGAGTCATCAGTCCTATCTTGTGGGTCAAGAGACTCACCCTGTTTGTTTGTCATGGAATCAGGAAGTGGAATACAATTGTTATTATAAGGTGGATTAACCTTATTATTTCCTAAACCTGAAGGGTCTTTAAATGCCCTTTGTTGAGCAAGAAGTTCTTCAAACATCTTGTTGCTAAGCTGAAATTATTGAAGTTTTACTTCAGTTTCAGCCTGTAGTGTTTTTTACTAAGTCAATGATTTAGAATGTTGCTTTACTTGAGCTGCAAGTGTTAATTTTTCAGACATCAATTTGTCTAAATCATTTTGTAATGAAAGAATTTTATCGCCATATTTTTTTTTTCTGATTTTAAACTTTCATTTAAAATGTTTGTTTCAATTACTTTCTTGGAAAGTTTGTGTGCATGTTCTCTGTATCTATTGACTTCATCAATGCATGCTTGTGTACAGAGGTTTCCCTTACCTTTTTCGAGATTTCTGAAATCTTATCTTCTATGTTTTCCATGAGGGCATGATCAGGAGATTGGATCTCAGCCTCGTATATATTCCAATCACACTCACCATCTTGTTTGATATTCATTGCAGATGATTTTGATTGTTGATTTGGGCTATACTGTGTGATTTGAGGTGGGGTTGGTGCAGTAAGAATACTGATAGGAGGTGGGATTTGTCTGTTTGAGTGGTAGCTGCTTGATGTTTGAGTTTGGTTGTTGTTTCTATCAACTCTAGGTCGTTGGCATTCCCTGGAGAAGTGTCCATAGAGTTGACAATTATAGCATCTCACCATTCTCTTATCAAAACCAATTTTGGTTTTCTTATCCATCCTTAACCCCTTGTTCCTTTGTAGGAACCTCTTGGATCTGTATGCAATCATTGCCATTGACCATTGAAGATCCATTTCTTCAACCATATCAGGAGGCAATTCGTCCAAGTCTTGTTGTATGATCTGTGATCGTGTGAGGTTATCTCCTAAGTAGGCTTCAAATCTTGTTGAAAAGGCTGCGAAAGCTGCATTTACTCCTCACTTTTCAATATGATTGTTAATGCATCCATTGGTTTCTCAAATTTATGAATGTTTTGAATCTTTGCTGGGTGTTGTTTGCTAGAGCTGGAAGTGTGAGGCTGTTGTTTGCTTTGGGGTGTTGCTTCATGGGAAGCATGAACACCAGTCTTCTTAGACTTTTGTTTGTTGTTTAATGATTCATGTGCAGAGAAGAATGAAGTTTCACTTGAATCCAAAAATTCTTCAACTTCATCTTCACAGTGCAGGTCAAGAATGCACTGTCTATTTGTTGAAGTTCCTTGAACTTGTATAATTCCACATGTCTGATTAAAACTGTTATTCCTGGACCTTTCATCTAGTTCTAGTGCCTATACTTTGGCCACTAGTGCATCTAGAGGTAATGCTTCAAGATCTAATGTTGCTTTCATCAGGGATACTGACTAAGTCCAGCTCTCTGGCAGTGTGTGCAACATCGTTTTGTTGATCTCCACAGATTCATATTTGAGACCATAGACTATCATCTCATTGACCAGTTGAACAAATCTGTGGAGTTATTGTGGTATGGATTCTCCTTAAACATCGTGGAAAGTTTCATATTGGGTCCTTTATTTCTCCTTTTTGATTTTCCTTATCTCCTCACTTCCTTCACCACATGGTGTGAAGTACCTTCCAGAGTTCATGAGTTGTTTTGAAGTTTCAACTCTTGTCAAAATTTCAAATGGCAGGGTCATTGGCAATATGTTGTATGCTTTCATGTCGGTTTTGACCTTCTTGAGATCATCACCAGCTACACTTTTTAAGCTTATTGGCTTTTGTATGTTATAGTCTAGCTCAAGAGTTAATGGTATGTATGGTCCCTCGGTTATGGCTGTCCACAGGTCCAGGTCTTGGAAAATAATCCAATTTCTAAACATAATTTTCCATTGTTTGGAATCTGCTTTGTTCTTGAGTCTTTGTGGTTTGAGACCACTGTTTGATCCTGAAATTTTATCAGATATGTTTGTTAAATTTTCAAATTGATTTAACTTGCACAGTTAAGTTTAAAATTTGTTTGTTGATTTAGCACGGTGCTAAATTGAATTTATCCTAAGGTCACTAGGATTTGTTTGTTAATGATGTCACTTTTTTTTTAATTTTATTTACCGAATAAATAAAATTAATTAATATCCTAGGTAAAGTCATTGTTACTTTCTCGGTTATCAAAGGGACTATTCTGTTTGAGGAATTGTCAATCAGTCAAAACCCTTTAATGATGTCAGTCAATAAAAGTCAAAACCCTAAAAACAAATATTTTGTTTTAAAAAGTTAACTTTTTGGATCAAAAAGTGTCATTTTCAAAAATTCAAAAGAAGATTATGTTTCGTCTTCTAGTTTGATAATGAACCAACACAATCACTGAAGATTATGAAGGTTTGTGAGTGAACTAAAAATAGGGTTTGCCATAGGGTTTGTTGGCGGCTGAAACAACTTCAACAAAAACAACAATCAGTTTGTTGTTTGAATATGATAAATCTCCTTATTTGAGCATAGAACAACTCAAATATGATGTTTAACTATAATGAATGGATTCAAAGTGTTAAAATCAGTGTTTTTTGATGAATACTTGATAGAATAGTAACCGTATATTGTTTTACCAAAAATCCTTAGAAACCGATGAGGTTTCAATGATTTTTGTGATGTTTTTGTTTCAAAACAGTGTTTGTATGATTTTGAGAGCGTTGTTAGCAGCAAAAACACAAAATCTTCTTTAAAATGAATGAAAACAGATGATTAACTCATGTTTTTGAACATTTGTTGAATGTATGATGTAGAAGAAGGATTTGTGTTGATTTCAAGCTCTAAATGTATGATATGAAGCTTAATGAACCACAGATATCATGTTGTTGAATGAGAGGATCACAAATCAGTGTGTGCTTTGAACAATCAATAATCATGGTGTGGAAACCCATGATTAAAGATATGATATCAGTGTGTGCGTGTGTGTGTATGATTGTGTGATTGCTAGTAATTGAATGCTCAGAAGAATATCAAAATGTTTGTTTGTATTGATTGTTCAAAAAGCTTACAAAGGATTAGTGTATATAGCTATTTATAGACTATACAAAAAGCTAAGTATAGTTACTAGAATACCCTTATGTAAAACAAGATAACATAAATAATCCTAAGTCTATAAGCTATCCGCTGTGAATGTTGACCGTCCGCTGTGGATGACACGCTGTCCGCTATGGATGGTAAACGACTATCCACTGTGCCTTGGATGCTGTTTGCTGTGAACACTTGTTTGAATGTTTGTCTTGTTAGTTGTCCACTGTGGAGTGTTCTTCCATTATGGATGAACATCCGCTATGAACTGTTCATCAGCTGTGGACATTGGTCATCTGTTGTGTGTGCTTGTTCATCCGTTGTCTACACTTGGAACTTCATTCTTCGTCCGCTGCTCACAGATAGTCATCTTCTGTAGACTTTATTCATCCACTGCAGATGCTTGGCAAAAATTCCTTTTATCTACAAACCTGAAAAATAAATTTAAACAATAATTAGTGTATGTTATGAATGTTAATGATGCTAATGTTTTAGTTAATGATAGTTTGAATGTTAGAACACATTATGTTTGATTATGGCCAGCATTATTATTCAATGCACTTGTTGAGTCCAACATTAGCTGATAGGATTTAATAGAGGGTGCTTGAAGAGTTCAAGCTAAAAACAAGACTATATAGACAGAGGCTTGCAGGCAAGACTGTTGGTCAACTAGATGTTGAGGTGGAACCCAAGATTAGCTTCAAAGGGAAAACCTTGACTGAAAGCCTAGCAGTTAAGCCTGTGAACCTTGAGATGACAAGAACTACTTTAGCACCCATTTCCCTCAGTGAGGCACCAGCTGGTGAAGGTGCTTCACAGCCTCTCTCTGGCCGGAGCTCAAGTGAAGAACCAAGCAACAATGGCCAAAGCTCTCTTCAACCTGAGTCATAAAGGCCTGTGAGTGAGAAAGATACAAAGAAGATGACTCTTGAGGAGATTAAGGAGGAGGAAAGAGAGAGGAAGAGGAAACTAAGGGGAGAGAGTTCAAGTGGGTCCCTAGGCTTTATGGAAGCTGCAATCAGGGTTACCCCCAGGCCAAGCACTCAAGATGATGAGTTGAGAGTAGCGAGATTGAACTACTTGGGGACCAGAAACTACAACATTGATGAACTCATCTCTACCCTTAGAAGAGTTGAATGAACTGGCTGACACTGAGTTGTCAAAGGAGAGGAAGGAGGCAGAGCATGTAGAACTGCTCCTTAAGATCAAGGAAGAAAGGAAGATGAAAAGATTCTACAAGTATGCTCCTACCCTCTCCTTAGTTCAAGAAAGCCCTATGATACAGGCTGTGGCAACTGAGCAAAATTCTCAGGTAGACAAAGAAGCAGACAGACAAAACATGATTAACTACCTGAGTGCCACAGGCCTCTATCAGGCATCTGCACTTCTTTTGTTGTCATATTATTACATAGAGTTTGAGTACCTCAAGCAGCTCGAGCAACAAGTAATGAAAGAACAAAAAGCTGCTAAGAGAAAGATGAGGGAAGAAGTTGGAAAGTCAAGAGCATAGAGTCTAAAGAAGTCTGCTGATAGGCAAAGGATGATGAGTTTCTTGAAGCTGTATGGATTCTCTGGAAGGAAGCTTGGTCCAATGTCTCTATCCACCATGGATGAGCACATTAGGATGATCAAGCAGAAGATTAAAAAGGGTGAGCTTATTAACTTGCATTCTCCACCAAGTCAGGCAGCACCTGAAGTTGAGCTCAAGGTTGAACCAAAAGAGACAACAAAACCTGGACCTAGTGCTAGACCACAATCAACTTCATCTTCTGATCCACCATAGGGCCCTGATCTTTCTCCTTCTAAACTTGTGAGGGAAAAAGACCCAACTAAGAAAGGCAACGTGAACAACCTGGTGCTAAAAACCAGTTTTCTCAGTTGAAATTTGGAAAGAGGAAGAAAAGGATGGCCATTAGAAGGGACAAAAAGAAGATGAAGAAGAAGTCTAAAGCATCCACCTCTATGCCTCAGGATGGGTCAGAACATCCCGAGGGTGATCAAGAAGAGGCTGCTCATCCGACTCATATTCAAGAAGAGCCTCTTGCTGCTGGGAGACCCATTCTGTCCTGGACCTTTGCTGCTAATCCGGACAGATGATCTTCCATTAGAGATCAAGGATGTCCAGATGTCTACTTCTAGCAAGACATGCTTGATCTTCCTCTGCATGATCTCTATGACATGAGAAGATACTATGAAAGTCTGAGGGATCTTGACCAGATGATGAAGAAAGGAATGATCTTGATCCTGATAAGGACTATGAATAGATGAGTAACCTCTTGTATTATGGTAGCATCAACCTAGGGGGAGTTTGTAAGGTTTACACTTAAAGGCTGATGCAACCAAAGCAACCAAAGCAACCAAAGAGCTATCAGCATGCATGCATGTAGTACAGGTTAAAGTTACTTCGGATGTTTTACACAACTCAAAGGAAATAAGCTAAGTGTAAAATATTTCGAAGCCAAATGACCAAAATCTTTCGAAGCCAAAGTTGAAGTCTTCTAAAGCTTCAGAGACAAAGTCTTCCAAAGCCAAAGACTGATTTCTTCCAAAGACAGAGAAGACATGCTTTCTCTGATCACCTTTTGATAAAGCTGACCAACTCTCCGCTGCCACTCTGAAGACTCACCAACTTATACGAGTTGGTGAAAAAGGTCCATGCTTTTGTAAACTATAGATTATGGTCATTGGTCTGTAACTTTCTACTTTTGTACCTTTTATCCTTTTTATAAAAGATTAGAATGTGAGCTATGTGTTTCCAGCTGGCTTTCATAGTATAGCTGGCTGTAGGATGTAGTATAAAGTGTCTCAAGTACTTGTATCTTCATGTATGCTTTGTAACACTTGTAAAAGAACTTGAGTACAATATACATCATTCTTGAAAACCAATATCATCTTGTTATTATTCTTATTCTGTCTAATCTTTGCTTGTGTTCTTAGCACTATCCATACAAATTTGGTTCCCTATTTGATCTGTTAAGTGTTCTAAGTCTCTCCTCATTGTGAAACTATTGCATAGACCCCCTTTAACCAGTCCTGCAGCTATACAGAAGAGGAGTTAGCTCCTCATAATCATGATATGATCATGTTTCTTTTCTACAAAGAAGTTGAGGTGATCAACAAAGAGAGAAAGAAGACTGCAAGGGAAAGACTAAGGGAGAAGAAGAAGAAAGAAGAAGAAGCTATACTTGCTTCTGTCAAGAAGCTAGGTGATAGGGAATGGATGAAAACCTACCTTAAAGCCCATGGCTTCATTGGTAGGAAAGTGGGCCCCATGTCAGAGAAGACCCTACAGTGACATGTCAGCGACATAAAGGCTGACATTCGTTTAGGAAGAAGGCAGGAGGTGACTTGGAAACAAAGCCCTTAGAAGATAGCACCCAAACCCAAACCACAACCAACAAAGCCACTTCTCACACCTTCACCATTCCTTATCAAAACATAACCAACCCCTGAACCCTCAACTCCCAAAACCACACCATCAGCCATTCCCACACCTTCACACCCTATCTCTAAACAACCTCCACCTCCACCTGCACTCCCAAAACCACACCATCAGCCATTCCCACACCTTCACCCCCTGTCTCTAAATAGCCTCTACCTCCACATGTCCTTACACCCAAAACAAAACCCAGAACCCTATCTCAACCCAAACCATCTTCTGAACCTTCCAAGCCCCTATCCTTAGAAGAATTTAAGAAGATCAAAAGGAACCTCATCAATTGAACAACCTTGAGCAACATCTCTTATAAGGAAGAGTTAATTAAACTGAAATACATTGATGGCTCTTCTAGTTCCCTCATAAGAGATGCATTTCTTGATTTGCCTAGAGGAACATTGGACCATGCTCTCCAACTTCTAGCTGTCAACTATGATATTCTTGTAGAAAAAGAGAAGAAGTTATGGAGAAGGTTGGTGACTCTGCTAGACACTAGAAAAGGGAATATGCTTCCAACCATCCCCTTCGCTTCCAGAAGCTCAATTGTCCAGTGGAGGTTCGATGAATCTACTCAAAGCTTCATAGCGTAAAGGGAGAATGGTCAAATAACCAGACTTGATGCTTCCGCTCTACCACACTCAAGCAGATTTAATATTGCTGAGTTAGAGAGACCATTCTCCAACCCTTTAGCTCTCAGATTGCTACTCATATAAGAAATCATTTGAGTAGCATTCATTTCAACGAAATGAAACTGGAAGCGCAGGCTGAAGTGGAAAGAGCAACCATCAAGGAAAGAACATTCCTATAAATGGTTGAGGGACCAACTTTAGAAACAATAGTCAAATGGGAATATGACTATGGTTCTCATCAACTAACTCTTTTTAGAGGGGCTAAACAGAGGAGACATGTCATCCAAAGTGACCTACTGAATCTACTATCCACGGATGACTTGTATAGCATCCTCTCCACTACATCAAGAAGGAAAATAAAGACAGACAAATACCTTCTTTCCCTGGTGCTCAAGACTTTAAGGAGAAGAAACAAGTGAAGTTTTGGTAGCATCAGCCTAGGGGAGTACTGTTGGATCTAATAAGGCTGAAGCAACCAAAACCACACTTAGAAATATTTTGATGTGCTAAACAAATGGTCTTCTAAGGGAACAAGCTGCTCTTCCAAAGCGAAGTTGAAGATCCTCCGAAGCTCAAGTGTGAAGAACTTATGAAGGAAGAACTTACTCTTCCGAGAGTAAGTTCTTATTCTTCTGAAGTATGCAACTTAGAAGATCCAAAGACAAAGTCTTCTGAAGAAAAAAGTCCTGAAGACTTGCAAAAACTCAGAAGTAGTTGATTCTTCTGAAGTATAAATGGCCTCGAAAGAATTTATTCTTTGCAGGATCGGTGTTTGTCTCACAATATAAGATATTCTTACAAACTCACTTAAAGTCACTCAAGTTGATGAAGTAGAATCTCAACCAAGTTCACAAGTAATATAATAAGTTAATGAAAACACAAGAGCACAAGAATAAGTTTTCAAGATACTTGTATATATTACTTCTTAACTTAGTATTACAAGACTCTTACAAGCATAGTTACTAAGTTACATTGAGAAACTATATATACTACTATTTATAGGTGGTTATACTTGAAAACTAGCTGGAATCTATAACTAGACAAATACTACATTGCTAGAAGTAAAGCATCTAGGATAAAATACTATCCTAGATTAGGTAGTCATGACAGGTCCATGACTGACCTTTTGTCACCAACTAAAAGTGGCAACTGTACTAACTGATAATGACTGAATAATGGATAAAGTATGGTCAACTACATGGGCGTGGGAAAGCACCATGTAGTATATCAGAGTTATAGCGGACTGTCAGACAGACCATACTTATGTCCACTGGTTCATAGTTGGTTCTTCCGAAGCTAAATGACTTTGGAAGAATGAATTCTTCCGAGGTCATTTTGGCTTCAGAAGAAACAACTTCTTTCGAACTTCTGCAAGTCTTCAGAACTTTATTCTTTAGAAGACTTTGTCTTTGATCTTCTAAGTATACTTCTGAAGGAGAACAACTTAGTCTCGGAAGACTGAGTTCTTCCTTCAGAAGTTCTTCATTCTTTAGCTTCAAAAGATCTCTAACTTGTCTTCGGACGAGCAGCTTTGTCTTTGGAAGACCACTTCAACTGTACATCAAAAATCTTCTAAGTGTTGTTTGGTTTCACCAGCCTCATATGATCCAACAAACTCCCCCTAGGCTGATGCTACCAAAACTTCATTTCTTCCTACTCCTCAAGGTCTTCAACACCAGGGAAAGCAGATATTTGTCTTTCTCTTTGTTCATCCCTGATGTAGTGATAAGGAGTTTGTACATGTCATCTGTTGATAGTAGATCTAATCTGTTACTTTGGATGACATGTACCCTTTGTTGTGTCCCTCTGAAGAGAGTTAGTTGATGGGAATTGTAGTCATATTCCTATCTAATTATAGTTCTGAAGTTGGACCCTCAACCACATACAGGAATGTTCTTCCTTTTCTGGTTGCTCCTTCTTCTTCTTCTTCCTTTTGCTCTTTTTTTCAACTCTTTTTTAGTTTTGGCTTTTGTTGTAAGCTCGTTAACATGAAGACTGCTCAAATGATTCTTTATGTGAGTAGCAATCTGAGAGTTGGAGGGATTGGAGAATGGTCTCTCTACTAACTCAGTAATATCAAATCTGCTAGATTGTAGCAAAGCTGATGTGTCAAGTCTGGTTTCTTGACCATTCTCCCTTTGCACAACAAAGGTGTGTGTAGCTTCATTAAACCTCCACTGGACAATTGGACATCTAGGATTGAGGGGATTAGTTGGCAGTTTGTCCCCTTTTCTTGTGTCCAGCAGAGTCACCAGTCTCCTTCTTAACTTCTTCTCTTCTTTTCCAAGTACATCTAAGTTGGTGGCAAGAAGTTGGAGAGCTTGGTCCAGTGTTCCCTTTGGTAGATCAAGGAATGCATCTCTTATGAGGGAACAAGAAGAGCCATCAATATATTTCATCTTAATTGACTCTTCCTCATAAGTAATGTTACTCAGGGTAGTGCAATTGGTGAGCATTTTCTTTAATTCCTTGAATTCGTCTAAGGACAGGGGCTTAGATGGTTCAAAAGATGGTTTGGGTTGAGATTGGGTTCAGGGTTGTGTTTTGGGTTTAAGGATAGGTGGTGGTGGTAGTTGTTGAGAAACAGGGAGTGAAGGTGTAGGTATGGCTGATGGTGTGGGTTCAGGTGTGTAAGGTTCAGTGGTTGGCTTAGTTTTGATGGGGAAGGGAAAAGGTGTGGGTATAGGTTTGGGTGTTGGTGCTGGTTTGGGTTTGGGAGTTGGTTTGGGTGTCATCCTCTGAACACTTTGTCTTAGAGGTGCCTCCTGCCTTCTTCCTAAGTGAATGTCAGCCTTGATGTCGCTGACATGTCGCTGTAGGGTCTTCAGAGACATTGGACCCACCTGCCTACCTGAGAAGCTGTGGGCTTTAAGATAAGCTTTCATCCATTCCTTATCTCTCACTTTCTTGGCTGCAGCAAGTTGTACCTCTTCCTCCATCTTCTTCCTTTCCTTCAACTTTTCCCTGGCAGCCTTCTTTCTTTCTTTGTTGATTTGATCTTGCTCTTTGTGGAAGAGAAACAAGATCATATCATAGTCATGAGGGTCTAGCTCCTTTTGAGAATAGCCACTTGTACAGAGAAAGGCTATCCACTTATTCCTCTCCTCTGCCTTTGCCTCTTCCATCTTTCTCCTCTTCTCCTTCTCTATGGCCAACCTTGTTGCCTCCTGTTTTTCCTTTTGCAGCAAGGTTGCCTTCTCCAACTTTACAAGCTCATCAAGTAGGAGTAGAAGTATTTCTTCTTTGTCTACTCCCAGGCTGATGAGCCTGTCTATGACCTCCGCTCTCCTTTGATTATTGATACTTTCTTGAGCGGCTGCTGCTGCTTGCAGCCAACAGCTTCCCAGTATCAAGTCTTCCTTTCTTCTTCACCTTGTCCAACCTTTCCTCCTCAAGAAGCTCTTCAGCAGTGAGCTTCCTCTTTCCCTTAGGATCAAAGAAAGATTCAGCTTTGGAGACTTAGGCTTAGAGGATTCAGGTTGGGGAGAGGGGATTTGAATTTATGGTGCATGGGAGATGGGAGTTGTAAGAAAGTCCTCACTGTTGACCTCAGCAACCAGATCAAGAATGACCTATGTGATAAGCAGATCATCGGACAAGGAAGATAGTCAATAATTCCTTCTTTCGTAGCTTGAATTTATGCTTCGAAAGTAACTGGGACTGCACTATCTGTCCTTCTTAAGTTGGTTGCTGGGCCATCAGTCTGTATTTCCCCTTTGAAGGTTAATCTCAGGTTCAATAGAGACCTTAGATTGACCAACTTCCTCCTCAGAGGTAGGTGGTGCACTCAACCTTTGAAGCTCTTTAGCTCCAAAATAGGCAATGGCGACATCAGTGGAGGGTTGTTCAAGTGAGGAGCTTATTAGAAATTTGGTTAAAAATCTATTGAAATCAATAAGCATCCTTGGGTCCACTTGAATAGTAATAGGAGGGGGTTGAGGAAAGATGGTTGCAGGATGTTGCTGTATGGGATAGAAAGAAAAAATGGCATCAAGGAAAGTAATGGCAAGGTTGGGGTCCACTTGAGTTGATATCTGCTCCAAAGAGCGAGCAGATATCTCATCATCATGTCTTTGTTTCTATACATTCTCCCCTTTTTTGGTAGCATCATCTTGAGAAGTAGATGAGCTGGAGGAAGAACTTAAAGAAACCTGAATAGGTACATGCCTAACAAACTTCTTAATATGTTTCTCAGCTAGTTGAGCCTTGAGATTTTCACTCTCACGTTGCTGAGTGGCAGACCTATCTTCTAAAGTCTTAACATTTAATTCAAGGTTTAATACTTTAGAAAGTAGGTCTCTGATAGTGAGTTGCAAAGTACCCTCATCTTCTTTTGAAGAATCATCGGGAGATGGGATAACATACCTAGTATGTTCATCCTCACCACCAGTAGTGGTTTCTTGGTGCCCTGGATACCCCTGCATACTGATGTCTCTTTTAGAGGCATCATTTGGCAAGGTTTCCATAGATTCAGTTTCACTGATGTTACCACTATCCTGAGAGGCTAGTGAAACACTCTCAGTAGTGGCAACTGAATCTACATGAGTCACCTCTACTTTGGTTTAACTCACCTCAGTATGGTCTAGCTGATGTGGGCTAGATATCAGAGGTTCCCTTGGGCTCAGTTGATCTTGAGAGTGGTGAGGTAGATCAACATCATGGCCCTAATGGAATATTATTTCCTTATCTGGTTAGGTTAAAAGGTCAAGAAAGGATAATGAGGTTATATCTAATGACCCGGGACCTTGGCCAGCACCTATTGGCTCTTTTGCAATAGCAGTTGAGCCAATGATGTAGCTGTCCTTTTTTGGCTGCTCAGGGGAGTGTTGAGACTCACCCTGAGGGCTAATAGCTTGGGTAGTGGGCTTGTCAGGTTGAGATTAAGGAGGCTCAACACTGACATTGAGGTCAATGGTGGAGGATGGTCGGACCTTTGGCTGAGTGGGAGCCCTGAATTCCACTCTAGCCTTTTTGGTTTGAAAAGAGGGGACTTGACCAATCAGAGTAGATTGATCAAGGGTTCATTTGGGGCGTTTTTTTAGGTAATTTTGATTGGTTAGGAAGAAGTGAATGGCATTGAAGTGGTGGTGTCTGGTATGGGTTCATCACCTGCTAGGTCTGTTGAGATGTCACCAGGAGCCATTGGCTTAAGCATATCCGGAAGAAGATTATCGAATCCTCTAGTGAAGTTGGTAGACACCTTCTTCAACGTCATGAAAATGCCAGGCCTCATGTGAGGGACCAATAGAACATTCTCACATTATAGTTTGTCCTGGTTCAACTAACAGTTGATTATGTGTTGAAGCGTAGGCCCTTTACCAACCCATGGACTAGGCAGCTCAGATCATATGGGATTTGATCCCATCCCCATGAATTGTTGGATAGGTAGTGTAGGACGATGTGTAGCAAAAACATCCAATTGTAGGAGAAATTGAACTTGTAGATCGTGGATTTGCTCATATCTCTGTCGTATCCCATCTGAGTGTAAGTATTCTCCAACTCAGACTTGGAGAATTTAGTGGGGGCTCCCTCATCATGGAGTTCCAGATGCTCCCTGATGGTAGTTTCACTTATAATGATCTCCTGTCTGCATACCCTTGATCGAATAATCCTTTCATCATTTAGGGTTTCACAACAACCATTGGCCCACAAATCGGCCAGATGGTTTGAGTAGATGGTAGGGTTTATGGTAAGGGCTGTGAAATATGCGGACTGTGATAGGAATTGGACAATAAGGGCAAAATCGACATCCTTTGAAGAATCAAGGATGGCGAGTTGGTTATGTTGGGGATTCAAGGTCATTGTTCAGAGAGTACTGTTTGATTAGGGAAATTGAGAGTGAGTGAAGAAGATGATGGATATTTGGGGCTTTGAAAGTGTTAGGTTTTAACAACTTTATCAAAGTCATTTTATCCAAATAAAATAAAAACGCAGTGGAGATTAGATTCAAAACTTGTTCAAGTAACCATATATATAAATCATTTTATATGTTGTAAAACCCATTATGGATTAATATATGAAAGTACATGCTTACAAAACAACCATAGGGTGTTCCAGTAGACTATCTTTTGTAAGAATATGACGAAGATGATTGTTGAAACTTGAATGGCAGCCTCGAAAGAAGAAGACCTCAAGCTTGTATACCCTAGAAGCTACCAACAAACATCCCTGTTGCTAGGATTTTCACACTTTTAGAATAACCCTCTTGTTCTTTTGTTCTCGGTTATTTTTTTAAAACCCAAAAAAAACCTAACACCGAAAACCCAAAAGAACTCACTTGTGTGTTCTGTACTTTTGCGTGTATGGTTAAAAAGGAAGAGAGAGTGGTTATTGGTAATCACTGTCATTTGCATGTCTGGGAAACAGAAGTTTCAAATAAGGAGAGAGAAAGCAGGGGAGGGGCCCAGCCCCTTATCCTATCCGCATTTCTTCAAACATTCACCCGCATTAGTAAATGTGGATGAATGGTCCCCTTTCGCATTTGTAAATGTGGATGAAGAATTTCCACCCGTAGTTCCTCAAATGCACATCCGCATTAGTAAATGCGGATGAGTAATTTCCATTAGCATTTCCTCAAATGCACATCCGCATTAGTAAATACGGATGAGTAATTCCCATTAGCATTTCCTCAAAGGCACATCCGTATTAGTAAATGCGGATGAGTAATTTCCATCAACATTTCCTCAAATGCACATCCGCATTAGTAAATATGGATGAATAATTGGAAATGCGGACATAAACCGATATACATTGTTATTCAACCATTTGAATAACAATGTAGAATAGTCTCTCTAAATATAAATTATCCATATAATTTATTTACAACACAAGTGCAAATATTTAAAAACCCAATTTCTAATTACTCTAAGTGTTAATATTTATTTATATGATCATATCATAAAATAAATATTGTAGGTGTTTGTCTAGCTTGTTATTAGGTATGACTAGACTTGGATCATAACATACTAGCCATATCAATCCTATATGTGTCTTGGGCAGACCATGTCCAACAATCTCCCACTTGCACAAGATACATAGAAGATTGATGCAAGCAGCAATTACCGCCTAACAACGGTTTACTACCCCTAATACGCATGACGAAGTTCCATTCAATAACATCATCTTCTTCAAGTCCCTTACTTGAAATGATTTAGATGAATCTATCATTTATTCTTTTGTTACAGATGTCATGTCAAATCCAGAGACACAAAATGATCATTCCCCATTGATTTAACTTTATCAGGCCTTGGACATCTTACTCTCAACGAATAAGAGGAACAAATCCCATCTTGACTACATATGTTTCTCACAATCACCTTGTGTCACACCTGAACTTAGCCTTGTGTACTGTCCATATTTCAAAACAGCGAAGAACTAGGTCAAAGTATAATATTGGTGAATATCAAAACCCAATATGTATCTCAGGTCGAAGGATACTATGATATTCGCCTTTACTCAAATTTACTTATGATCAATTACAAAGATTCCATGCAGTAACATTTGAGAGCGGGTCAGTCCAATATTTGTATGCCACAAATATCTATGAACTTTGGTAGCAACCTTTTGCTCTATATTCACACCTTATCAATATCCACCAATCCAAGTTCATAATAGTCTTGCCTTCATATTTGTTCCCACAAATATGATTGACTAGGGACATTTAAAATAGTTAACATACTCATGGATTTAAACATGCTAAAATGGAACATAACTCAAAATATCATAATTATATAAAAGAGTCAAAATAACAATTGTTCCATTGTTTAAATACTAAATAGATCAAATCCAATCACTAGAATATCAAAGTCCTAAGGCAAAAGTATGACTCTCATGCTTTGGCTCATACTTTTGCCTTTCAAGGAGCTTTGTGAGTGGATTCGGAATGTTTTGATTGGTGTGAACTTTGCAAATACATATCTTTCCTTTTTCAACTTCATCTTATGTAGTTGAATCTCCGCTCATTGTGCCTTGTCTTTTGATATGCACGGGGTTCCTTGATTTGAGCAATCGCACCCTTGTTGTCACTAAAGATCTCTATAGGATCTTGAATGGTAGAGACCACCCTTAGATCGGCAATGAATTTCTTTAACCATGCAACTTCTTGTTCTGCCAATGAAGCGGCGATGTATTTCGATTCTGTAGTGGACAATGCTACCACATCCTGCTTTGAGCTCTTCCAGGACACTGCCCCTCCATTCATAATGAAGTCATACCCCGATTGTGATTGAAAATCATCTCGATCAGTTTGGAAACTCGCATCGATGTAACCCTTTACAACAAGCTCCTCCTTACATATCCTTAGTCCTCCTAAGGTATTTAATATACTCTTAATAGCCATCCAATGGCTATTTCCTGGATTCTGCTGATATCTACTCGTCATGCTTAAAGCGCATGACACGTCGGGTCTAGTGCATATCATTGTATACATGATGGATCCTATAGCAGATGCATACGGGACTTCCGTCATCCTTTCTTGCTCATTCTTTAAGCTTGGACATTGAGATGCACTTAATATTGTCCCTCTTTGAATAGGTACCAGACCTTTCTTAGAGTTTATCCATCTTGAACCTTTTCAAGATTTTGTCAATGTATGCACTTTGGTTTAAACATATCAACCGCCTTGATCTATCCCTATAGATCTTTATTCCCAAAATATAGGCGGCTTCACCAAGATCTTTGATGGAAAACCAAATTCCAAGCCAGGCTTTAACACCATCCATGGTTGGAATGTCATTTCCAAATAGTAGTATGTCATCAACATACAATACGAAGAATATGATGATGCTCCCACTAGCCTTCTTATACATACATGCTTCATCAGTGTTCTTGATGAATCCAAATTTCTTGATCTCTTCATCAAAACGTTGATTCTAACTTCTCAATGCTTGTTTCAGTCCATAGATTGATTTCTTTAACTTGCATACCTTGTTAGGATATTATGGACTGACAAAACCATTAGGCTGAACCATATAGACATTCTCTTTGAGATGTCCATTAAGGAAACTAGTTTTGACATCCATTTGCCAAATCTCATAGTCATAATATGAGGCTATTGAAAATAATATCCTAATTGACTTTAGCATTGCCACAGGCGAGAAGGTCTCATCATAATCAACCCCTTGAGTTTTAGTGAAACCTTTTGCTACAAGTCTTGCTTTATAAGTATCCAAGTTTCCATGCATATCAGTTTCTTCTTGAAAACCCACTTACATATAACCGGTTCGGAGCTAAGCGGTGGCACAACCAATTCCCATACTTGGTTGTCATTCATGGATTGCATCTCTACGTTCATGGCTTCAAGCCACTTGTCACAATCGGAATTTGACATTGCATCATGGTATGTAGTTGGTTCATCTGAGTCAACTACATAGCATCCATTCATGAAAAATCCATATCTTTCGGGTGAATTGCTAATTCTACTAGATCTGCGAACGTTTTATGTGTATTGATCAACCACTTGATAATTTTCAACAACCTCTTGTTGATTGCTAAAATCAACCAAACGTGTATCGGCTTGTGGTTCTCGATCCTCATCAAGTTCCACTATTCTATTGGTAGTTCCTTCCATAAGGAACTTAGTTTCTAAAAATTCAGCCTTTCGAGCAATAAATACATTTTGCTCTGTTGGATTCTAGAAGTAATAACCCATGGAGTCTTTGGGATATCCTATAAATATACACTTAGTGGATGGGCCTTCTAACTTGTTTAGTGTGTTCTGCTGAACATAAGCTTCATAACCCTATACTTTTAAATATGATAACGATGGAACTCTTCCATGCCATATTTCAAAAGGTGTCTTATCCACTTTCTTGGTTGGGGCCATATTCAGAATACGGGCCATAGAGAGCAATGCGAAACCCCAAAATGACAGAGGTTATGTGCTTCTAGCCATCATAGATCAAACCATATCCAATAGGGTTTGGTTTCTCCTTTCAGACACACCATTATGTTGTGGTGTTCTGGGTGGAGCAAGTTCTGAGATAATCCCACAACTCCTAAGATGATCTTGAAAGGCATCACTAAGGTATTCACCTCCTCTATCCGAACGAAGAACCTTGATTGTTTCATTAAGTTGATTTTCAACTTCATTTTTGAAGATTTTGAACATTTCAAAAGCTTCATCTTTGTGTCTAAGCAAGTACACATAACCATAACGACTATAATCATCGATGAAGGTAATGAAGTATCTTTCACCATTCCTTGTCATTGCTTTAAAAGAACCACATACATCCAAATGTATGATTCCAAATAAATCTTTTGCCCTCTCGTTAGTGCCACTAAAGGGTTTCTTGGTCATCTTTCCTAGTAAACAAGATTCACACTTATCAAATGAATCATCTTCATTTGCTTCCAAAAGACTATTCTTTTGAAGTTTTTGAATGTGATTCTTGTTTATATGACCAAGACGATACCAATGATATGATTTACTTAAACTCATTTTAAGTTTCTTAGTGTTTGATTGATATAACAAGTTATTAAAGGACGTGTCATTATGAACCAATTCATAAATGCCATTAAAAGGCATTGCCTTAAAATAAAGTATATTATCCATGAAAACACAAATACTATCATCAATAAACCTTAATACATAACCATATTGTCTTAGAAGGGAAACTAAAATAATATCCCTAGTCAAACTAGGAGCATACAAAATGTTCTTTAAGATGACTTCCAAACCACTTGGAAGCTTCAAAGTATAGTATCCTTGGGCTTTGACTTCAACCTTTGCTCCGTTGCCCATTAGAGACTAGTGTCTCCCTTCTTAAAATGCTTATTTCTTTTGAACCCTTGCAATGAATTGCAAATATGAGTTCCACATCCGGTATCCAATACCCATATGTTTGAAGAAATAACATTAAGTTCAATATGAATCATGAAAGTTGTACCTGAGGTCTGCCCTGCATCCCTTTTGTTTCTCAACTCTTTGAGATAGGTTGGACAATTCCTCTTCCAATGTCCTATTTCACCACACTCAAAGCATGTATTGTTCTCTGTAACCTTTGGATTCTTAAGCTTCGGTTTTGGTACCTTTCCCTTACCCTTCCCTTTGATGTATCCCTTTCCTTTAGCAACATTTGCCTTGGGTTCAGGGTGATGTGTTTTCTTATTTCCACCCTCATTGATCGTGAGAACCGGTAAAACCCTCTTTCCTATCCCTGCTTCGGCTGTTTTGAGCATTGCATGAAGTTCCCCAATGCTCTTGTCACATCCGTTCATGTTATAATTCATGATAAACGTCTCAAATTTATTGGTTAGACTATTGAGGATCAAATCCGTCACCAACTCTTTAGAGACGGGACAGTTCAGCCTTTCGAGGCGATCAATGTGGCTTTTCATCTTGAGCACATAAGATGACACCGATTGGGTTTCTTCCATTCGACATGCATGAAGCGCTCGAACCGTTTCGAAGCATTCTACCCTTGATTGTTGAAGGAACATTTCCTTCAATTGGGAAATCATGTCGTATGCCCCATGATGTTCAAAGTCCTTTTGAAGCTCGGGAATCATGGTTCCCAATATGAGACAAGAAATTTGCACTGAATCCTCAGTGTGCTTAATCCAATTGTTGTAGGCATCTACATAATCAATGTTGGGTTCATCGGGAATAGGATCATCCAACACATAGGATTTCTTCTCTTGCTTGAGAACAATTTTCAAGTTTTGAAAACAATCCATGAAATTGTTGTTGTTGAGACGACCCCTTTCCAGGATAGTTCTTAGTGATAGGTTATGGACGGTCGGGGCGGCAGCGTTGTTGTTTGCGGCCATTTCTAGAATTTTAACAAAGTTTAATTTTAGTATTTACGATTATGAAATTTTACTTATTAATACCCTTTTATGTCTCATAGACAAGTAATAATTAAATATAGAAACCAACGTTACATTTAACTATTGGTTAGATGACCTTTATCCTATTATTTAAATTAACAAGGTAGTCAACATTTGACAATTGCAACCCTTTGAAACTTCTAGTTTTATGGGGTCGGTTAAACATCTTTATGTTTAGTTGGCATGTTTAATCCCATCAACACCTTTGTACGCTATGCTTCGGTGACCCTATTCACATGGTTTCCAACTCAAGTCATCCTACTTACACACACATATGAGTTTACACATACAAGTGGTTAGGTGACCTTTATCCCACAAATATGTTAACCCCACCTCAAACACACAAGTTCCCTAAATGTGGTTAGGTGACCTTTATCCCACAAAGAGTTCCCAAGTGATTTGAGTGTTGTATAAAAGGATGGTGTTAAACTTTTTTTAAAAGGCATTTTTGTTTTCATTAATTGTAGTTTTGAAAACTTTATGTACCTTACATTTTCATGCATTCAAATGCGTAGTACTTTAGTGAAACCAACTTTCAAGGCTCTTTTAACAAAACCCAATTTTATTGTGAATACATTAACCTTTAATAAAACCATTTTATTACCCATGTTAATGTTTCCAAAAGAACCATTTTTAAGCTTGTTGTTGTTTTTAAATTGTTTAACAATGCATATCCAAATATCATATAAACAATAAAAGTAAATCAACCACACAAGCATAACATACAACAATAAGTTCATAACCACAGCCAACTAATTTAACACCACTTGTTGACCGAAACAAGTGAGTTAGTTGGGTCTTTCCTAAGGTTAAAATTTGACACAAGTGTTGTGTCGGTGAACTCCCACTTGATCCCGCATCCAAATGCTTCAAGTGTCCACTTTGTATTGTGATTCTTCCATTCGATTTGGGCTTCCAAATGGGCTTTAACTTCTGCTCCAAACTCCTTTGGGCCTTCATAATGTGTTTTCGGTTATTGGGCTTAAATCACATTAAGAGCTATTCTGCCCTTTGGGCTCAAAGTTGGCCCAACCCGAAAACCCACCTTGTTGCATCTTGTTTTATAAAATATATCCTAAATACATTTTTCTAGTAAAGTAAAATGCAACTTACCTATTTACTTTACATACCAAATGAAAAATAAATAAATTACATACCCAAAATGGATGAACAAATACATTTAATTATTACAACCTTTTGAATAATCAAATACAAATCACAACACATCCAAACACAAGGTCTCGGCTAGGTTATGAACATCAAAATACATATCCAAATATGCAAGCAGAAAATCCAAGAGCTTCCCCTTTGAACCACTAACTTTCGGTTAAGGTATAAACAAACTAAATATCATGGTTTTGGCCAAACAACTAAATCATCCAAATGATTAAATTTTGCAAGATTACAATATGCATGTAAACTAAATTCTTGAAAAACCAAGGGGAAACTTTGATCAAAACTTTCGGCCTGTTGGTGAATCAACACCAAAAAACCGAAATTTTAGTTCAGTCCAAGCATGTATCCATATAACCGGTCTTGATGCCATTGTTGGGTTTTAACAATTTTATCAAAGTCATTTTATCCGAATAAAATGAAAACGCAACGGAGATTAGATTCAAAACTTGTTCAAGTAAGCATATTTATAAACCATTTTATATGTTGTAAAACCCATTATAGATCAATATATGAAAGTGCATGCTTACAAAACATCCCTAGGGTGTTCCAGTAGACTACCTTTTGTAAGGAATACGAGGAAGATGATTATTGAAACTTGAATGGCAGCCACCAAAGAAGAAGACCTCAAGCTTGTATACCCTTCAAGCTACAAACAAACACCCCTGTTGCTAGGATTTCCACACTTTTAGAAGAACCCTCTTGTTCTTTTGTTCTCGGTTATATTTTTTAATACCCAAAAAAAAACTAACATCGAAAACCCAAAAGAATTTACTTGTGTGTTCTGTATTTTTGGGTGTATGGTTAAAAAGGAAGAGAGAGTGGTTATTGGTAATGATTGTCATTTGTATGTCTAGGAAACAGAAATTTGAAATAAGGAGAGAGAAAGCAGGGGCGGGGCCCAACCCCTTATCCTATCTGCATTTCTTCAAACATTCACCCGCATTAGTAAATGCGGATGAATGGTCTCCTTCCGCGTTTGTAAATGTGGATGAAAAATTTCCATCCACATTTCCTCAAATGCACATCTGTATTAGTAAATGCGGATGAGTAATTTCCATCAACATTTTCTCAAATGCACTTTCGCAATAGTAAATGCGAATGAGTAATTTCCATCAGCATTTCCTCAAATGCACATCCGCATTAGTAAATGCGGATGAGTAATTGGAAATGCGGACATAAAACAATATACATTGTTATTCAACCATTTGAATAATAATGTAGAATACTCTCTCTAAATATAAATTATCCATATAATTTATTTACAACACAAGTGCAAATATTTAGAAACCCAATTTCTAAATACTCTAAGTGTTAATATTTATTTATATGATCATATCATAAAATAAATATTGTAGGTGTTTGTCTAGCTTGTTATTGGGTATGACCCGACTTGGATCATAACGTACTAGCAAAATCAATCCTATATGTGTCTTGGCAGACCTTGTCCCACAAAAAGTGGTAAAGAAAGTAGAGAAAGAGATTCGTAAGTTTTTAAAAGGGGGGGGGGGGGGGTAAAAAGCCAAACTAGGTGAGAAGATGGGTGAAAGGACAGTTTTGGTTTCGATTTGACTGGGGCGGCAAGGTAAACCATTTAAAATATTTTGAAAATCATCAAAAAATCTTACTTTTTAAAGAGTGGGGCCCAAAGATTTCCGACTATTGTGCCGTACCATCATATTAAAAGTCTTCTTCTGAGGGTAAAATTGCTTTCAAGAGAAAACACTTGTGTTTCTCAGTATTGTCTTCTGGAGCCATTTTTACATCTGAAGGCAAATCATGTCTTAATGACAAATTTGCTTCTGAAAGTAAAATATTCTAATGAGAAAAGAAGTTAATAAGCTTCGGAAGTGAATTTGATCTATGATAAAATGTTCCTCCGAGGCTAAAAGCTCTTCGGAAGAGAATGCTTATGTAGAGGAATTTTCGTTCAGAAGATGGACAAAGATCTCTTCCGTGGGTAAATTTCTCTTCGGAAGAATTCTTACTTAGAAATTTTGAAGAAAACTTTTTTGTAACAGGGATTAGATTGTATTTAAACAACATAGACAAGACATATTTTAAAAGGTTTTCAAAAGAGATAGACTAGTCAATGTTAATCATCCCAATAGTTATGATTAAATATTTAAATCTTTGTTCATCAAAGGCTTTTGTGAACAAGTTAGCATATTATTCATTTGAATTGACTTTGACTAGCTTGATTAGATTTTTCTCATGAATATCTTGAATGAAATGATACCTGATGTCAATATGTTTTGTCTTGGAGTGCTTGACTAGATTTCCTGTGATAGAAATGGCACTCTTGTTGTCTATTTGGATAGAAGTCTCCATGAAGTTGAAACCATAATCCAACATCTGGTTCTGAATCCGAAGCAGTTGAGCACGATAACTTGCAACAACAATATACTCACCTTCAGCAGTTGATGTTGATACACGTGATTACTTCTTACATTGCCAGGAGATGATCATTCGACCAAGAAATTGACATCCTCCGGATGTTGATTTCTTGTTGATGTTGCAGCCACCATAATCACTATCAGTGTAATAATAGAGGTTAAAGCTCTTATTCTTAGTATACCAAAGACCTGGTTTGGGAGCTCCTTTGAGGTATCTAAGAATTCTTTTGATAGCAATTAAGTGAGACACCTTTGGAGAAGCCTGATATCTTGCACAGATACATGTTGCAAACATGATATCCAGTCTACTTGCAGTGAGATACATCAGAGATCCAATAATTACCATGTACTGATGCTGATCAGTATCCTCCTCCTCGAAATCAGGACAAATTTTGGGTATAGGTGTCTTGGCTGGCTTTCAATCTTTCATCTCAAATCTTTCCAAGATGTCCTTGACATACTTAGATTGATTGATGAAGAACCCTTCTTCCATCTGCTTCACTTGAATTCCAAGAAAGAAATCCATCTTTCCTATGGAACTCATCTCAAACTTCTTCCTCATGATGCTTTCAAAGTACTTGTATATTTGGTCATTTGAGGAACCAAATATGATGTCATCAACATCGACTTGTACAAGCAACATGTCCTTCCTAGACCTCCTTATGAACAATGTCTTGTCTATTATGCCTCTGGTATAGCCATTCTTGAGAAGAAACTGAGACAGTGTCTCATACCACAACCTAGATGCCTGATGCAACCCATAAAGAGCTTTATCAAGTTTGCACACATAGTTGGGGTGATGTGGGTCTTCGAATCCAGGTGGCTGGCACACATAGACTCCTCTGTCGATATCCCTATACAAAAATGCACATTTGACATCAAGTTGATAGACTATGAAGTTCTTGGATGCTGCAAAAGCAAGAAAGATTTGCACAGCCTCAAGTCTTGTAACAGGTGCAGAGACATCTATGTAATCTATGTCTTCCTCCTGAGTGTATCCTTGAACAACCAGTCTAGCTTTGTTCTTGATGATCAAACCTCTATCATCTCTTTTAGTTCTAAACACCCACTTAGTGCCAATAAAGACTTAGCCAGGTGGCAATGGACACAAGTTCCATACCTTTTTCCTCTTGAATTAAAGCAACTCCTCTTGCATTGCTTCTATCCAATTGTTGTCCTTGAGGGCTTCTTCCACCTTCTTTGGTTCTATTTGAGTGAGAAAGCATGCGTACAAGCAGACATTCCTATTATGGGTCTGTCTTCTTGTTTTCACACCTTCTGAGACATCCCTAATGATGTTCTTAGTTGGATGAGTGTTGTGTATCCTGAGCCTAGTAATCACATCTAGTTGCATAGATAGATCCAAGTTTGAGAAGTTTTGCTCAGGATTCTGAACACCATGACTAGCTGATGTCTCACACTCATTCAATGGGGACTGATTGAATGAATATGTGATAACATCAATGGTATTTTGTTGAGAAGCAGCATCAACAGTTGCCTGTTCCTCCAGATCACTGTCTTCATTAGCTTGGTGTTGAATACTTGAGTTGTCAGCTGTTGAGTTTTGAGGCTCAGTTGGCTTAAAACTTATTGAAGCTCCATTGTTTCCTGAGATATTCAAGCTTTCAGGACTTTTAGTTGAAGGAGCTTGATCTTCATTTCTTCTTGGAGAACTTCGAATAGGTCTGGGTAACTCAAACATTTGATCTTCATAGGGGTCACTTTGGGTTCCTGTTCCAGCTGAAAAATTCCTATAACATGGTTTAGAATAGTTTGGAAACAATTCTAAATTAAAGATATGATCAGGACCATGGCCTTTAACACATGGAGTATGCTCATTGACAACAATGTTGGATGATTCCTTAAACTGTTGATTTTTGATATTATATACTCTATATGAAATATAGGTTGAGGAATATCCAACAAATATAGCATCATCTGACTTTTCAGCAAATTTTGCTAAATTGTCTTTTGTGTTAAGTATGGTGCATCTGCTACCAAAGGACCTAAGAAAGCCAATGAACGGTGGCCTCTTGTTCCATAGCTCATAAGGGATCTTTCCATGGGGCTTAACAATGAGAACCCTTTTCTGCACATAACATGTAGTGCTGACTACCTCTGCCCAGAAAGTTAGAGGCAGTTTTGAACCAGCTAACATAGTTCTTGCAGCCTCAATAAGTGTCCTGTTCCTCCTCTCAATAACACCATTCTGTTGAGGAGTTCTAGGGGCACTATATCATCTGGTAATGCCTTTTGAGTTACAGAATGAGTCAAGAACTTGATTCTTAAACTCAGTCCCTTGATCACTTCTAATGATTTTTACCTTGTGAACTTTCTAATTTTCAATTTTAAGAATAAAAGATTTTAAAGTTTTAGTAGTTTCATCTTTAGTACTTAAAAAGAAAACCTATGTAAATCTTGTAAAATTATCAACAATCACAAGGCAATATGATTTCCTTCTAATGCTCATTTTACTTGTGGGACCAAAAGATCCATGTGTAATAAGTGTAATGGGGTGGTGATGGAGTTAACCTCTTTGGATTTGTGAGAAACCTTGTGTTGCTTTCCTTTCAGGCTGACAACACAATTATCTTTACAGATAAACTCCTTTTTGGGCACACCATGTACCAAATTACTTTTAACCAGCTTATTCATGGTTTTAAAATTAACATGGCACATTCTCTTATGCTAAAGAGTTGACTCATCACCATTTTGTTTAGAAAGAAAGCATGATACTTCACCCAGTAGGGAAGCATTGTTCATATTCAGCTTGTAGATATCCCCTCTCCTAGGAGATCTAAGAAGCACCAATTCCTAAGGAATTGTCATTCTAGGTTTGAGGATGCACTCATGTTCTGTGAAAAGCATTTGGTGCTTTTGATCACAGAATTGAGAAACACTTAACAGATTGTGTTCAATCTGTTTGACAAAGCTTACTTTGTCAACTTTTAACTTACCATTGGATACACTACCTCTACCAGAAATGTATCCTCTGGCTTCACCTCCAAACTAAACAAGACCACCATCAAAATGTTCAAATTGTTGTATGAGAGATTTGTTCCCTGTCATGTGCCTGGAGCATCCACTATCCACAATCCAAACATTTCCATTCTTGTCTTGTGGATGTCCTTGCACATAAGGTGAAATGATTAGTTACAATTGGAAACCCAAGCCTTTTTGGTCTTGCGCTCTTCCAATTCAGATGATATAATTGAACCAAAATATATGCATGGGGGTTCAATTATGGTTTGTGAAAAAGACGATTGGGTTGCAGCATCTTTCTTGATCTTCCATTCCATCCTTTGGTTGATCAGTGTTGATGAGCCTGATGAGGCTTGAGCAGCATGACTTGCTTTCGAGGCTTCTTTCTTATCGAAAGAAGTTGTCACCACCTTCTCTTCTGAAGCAGTTTTTTTTGGATGTTTTCAAAGGATTCTTTTTGTTCCTTTGTCTGTTCTTTAGCTTGTCTTCCGAAGCTATTTTTCTTACGAAAAAATGAGTTTCTTTTGAAAGCAACTTGGCTTCGGAAACAAGCTTCCTTTCCTTAACACTTGGACCATATGATAAGGTCCAAATGTGAAACCATCCTTGACTCCTTTCTTAACATTGGTTGCATAATGAGTGCTTGCTGGATTGTAGTAACAATCTTTAGCCATGTGGTTATGCAGACCACAGATTATGTACTCAATGTTATTCTTGATGGCGCATGTGGTCTGTTGTTTTGTGTACTTCTTTTATTCTTCAATGGCCTTCCCCTTCAACTTTTGATCCTTCATCAGGATAGGAGTGCTGGTACTACACTCTTTTCCTGAATCAGGATTTCCATCCACTTGAAATCTAGCTGAGATTAATAAACCCTTTTGCTTTGGGTCTATCTTCAACTTAGTCTCAGCTACCTTCTTGGTAGTTTTTCTTGCTACCCTGATTTTGTTCTTTCTGGCTTTGGTGGTTAAGGGTTGATCATCAGCTGTAGGGATGAGGTTTTCTACCTTATCCTTCCCTGTGGTAGTTTCCATTATTGCATCATTCTTCTGCTCTTTGGGTAATTCGTCAGCAGTTGGAACCTCTTGCTCATCAGTACCATATCTTGGCTATCTAATAGACATATAAGAGTATGGTGGAGCAATTTCATTGGTTCCCAACCCACTTTTGTTTTGATAACACACCTTTGAGTGGGAGGATGATGCAATGATGGTGTTGAAGTTATGCTCTTTAATGGCATACTTCTTTGCTTTAGCCTCAGCTATTACTAGCTGGGCTTGAGCCTCAGTCAATTTGGTGATTAAATCTTTTATTTGGGTGTAATAATTTAAGTGTTCATGTTTTAATGAGGACATGGTTTTCTCTAACTCTTCTATTTTGAGTTTGTAGTCAGATTCTGTACTCTTAATATCAGATTTTAATATGTTTAAAGACTTAATATCAGATTTAATTCCCATGTTGTTGTCTTGATACAATTTAACCTTAGCAATATAGGCTAGAGTACAGGAGTGTTCATATACCTTAGTGTCTTCAGTTCCAGCCATGATAGCTTAAGCAGGAGTGACATCTTGCACCATGAAGCTCCAATCAACTTCTTGAGCAATAGCTGCAGTCTGTTGTTTAGTAGGTTTGGCTATAGCTTTTGGGGTAGCAGGATGTTGGGAGGCTTGAGTTGCTCCAGGATTAGATCTAGGAGCTTTGCATTCCCTTGCAAAGTGACCAAGCTGATTTCAGTTTTAACACTTGTCCTTGGTCTTGTCAAATCTAAATTTTCCGTTGGTTGGGCTCTGAGGGAACTGCCTTCCAGTTCTTTTAGAGAACTTCTTTGATCTGTAGGTCAGGAGAGCCATTTGTTTGACAATCTCCATGTATTCAACATCATTTGGGTTGAAACACTCTAGATCATCAAAACAAAATTGAAAATCTCCAGAGTGCTCACTCCCTAAAACAAAGGAACAACTATCCTAGAAAGGATTTTGATAAGCCTGTTAAGACCTGGGTGTCTTAGGGAATGTGATGTATGGCCCAGAGGAAGAAGATGGTTGTTAGGGGTAGTTTAGGTATAACTGGGGCTGGGGAGTTCTTGATCCTTCAGCAACATGTAGAGAATTGCTGATTGAAAGGTTTGAGGGTCTGTATATCTGATGGCCTTTTTGAGTTTCCATCTCCATACGGTATCCATCAAGGATTCCATATAGTTCAGTCATGGTGAGAGTGTTGAGATTCTCAGTTCTCTTGATTGAAACACAATAGAAAGTCCACTCATGAATTTTCTTACTATGTCTCTCTTCTCAAGAGCCACTCCCATAGATTTAAGAGAGGTGATCAAATCCATGTACCTGAAGTATTGTTGGCTTAAAGTCTCACCAATAACATATGTGAAGTTCTCAAACTTCTGCTTCAGCACATCTTTCTTTGACTCCTTGGACTCAGCTGAACTAGAGTACATCAGCTTCAAAGCATCAAAGAGTTCTTTGGCTGACTCTCATTGCTTAAAGCCTACCATTATGGAGTTCGGTATAGCCATAAGCAAAACAGTCATAGCTTTGTAGTCAATGTCCATCTTCTTGAAGTATTCCTCAGAGTAGTCTTCAGCGGCCTTCTCAATCATGGCACCATTGCCAGCTGGGGATTCCACCTTTGGTTGGTATGGACCATGAGTGACTGATCTCCATGTGTGGCTATCTTGATACATGATAAAGCCTTCAATATGTTTGCACCAGGTTTCAAAATCATCAAGAGTGATGATAGGAGCCTTGGTCATGGCTCCCATCTCAGACTCAAAAAATTTCTGGTTGATAGCCATTTGAGTGAAGTGAGTGAGTATGAAGAAACAAGGGTGATTTAGGTTGGTAAAATCTCACAATCAAGATCCTAAAAAGCTCTGATACCAATTGCAAGATCGGTGTTTGTCTCATAACAGAAGATATTCTTACAAACTCACTTAAAGTCACTCGGGTTGATGAAACAGAATCTCAACCAAATTCACAAGTAATATAATAAGTTAATGAAAACACATGAGTACAGGAATAAATAATATATTACTTCTCAACTCAGTATTCAAGACTCTTACAAAGCTTAGTTACTAAGTTACATTAAGAAACTATATATACTAGTATCTATAGCCGGTAATACATGAAAACCAGCTGGAATCTACAACTAGACAAATACTATATTGCTAGACGTAAAGCATCTAAGAGAAAATACTATCCTAGATTAGGTAGTCATAACAGGTCGATGACTTACCTTTTGTCACCAACTAAAAGTGGCAACTGTACTAACTGATAATGACTGAATAGTGGATAAATTATGGTCAACTACATGGGCACGGGAAAGTGCCATCCGTATATCAGAGTTGCAGTGGACTATCAGACAGGCCATACTTATGTCCACTGGTTCATAGTTGGTTCTTCTGAAGCTAAATGACTTCAGAAGAATGAATTCTTCCGAGGTCATTTTGGGTTCGGAAGAAACAACTTCCAAACTTCTGCAAGTCTTCGGGACTTTATTATTCAGAAGACTTTGTCTTTGATCTTCTAAATATACTTCAGAAGGAGAACAACTTAGTCTCGGAAGACTGAATACTTCCTTCGGAAGTTCTTCATTCTTTAGCTTTGAAAGATCTCTAACTTTTCTTCTGGAAGAGCATCTTTGTCATCCAAAAACCACTTCAGTTGTACATCAAAATTCTTCTAGGGGTTGTTTTGGTTACACTAGCCTCATATGATCCAGCATTCTTCCGAAGCCATTTAACTTCGCAAGAACTAACTATGAACTAGTGGACATAAGTAAGGCCTGTCTGACAGTCCGCTACCACTCTGATAGACTGCATGGTGCTTTCCCATGCCTATGTAGTTGACCTTACTTTATCCACCTCTCAACCATTCTCAGCTTAGTACAGTTCTTTTAGTTGGTCATAAAAGGTAAGTCATGGACATGTCATGACTACCTAATCTAAGATAATATTATTTTATCTTAGATATTTTACTTCTAAACAATGTAGTATTTGTCTAGTTGTAATTTCCAGCTGGCTTTCCAAGTATAACCGGCTGTAGATAGTAGTATATATAGTTTCTCAATATAACTTAGTAACAATGCTTGTAAGAGTCTTGTAAAACTGTGTTGAGAAGTAATATATATAAGTATCATGAAAACCACTCTTGTGCTTTTATGTTTTATGTTTGAACTTATTATATTACTTATGAACTTGGTTAAGATTCTGCTTTATCAACCCGAGTGACATTAAGTGAGTTTGTGTGATTATCTTGAGTTGTGAGACAAACATCAATCCTGTACATATATAGATGCCTCAAGAAGTGTAAGACTGCTAAGCAGCTCTGGGATGCACTAAAGCTTATGTATAAGGGGTCAGAGGAAGCCAAAGAGAACAAGAAAGACCTTATAAAGCAGCAGTTTGAGAACTTCACCTACAAGACAGGTGAAACTATGACTCAACAATACTTCAGGTATGTTGAGATTGTGGATGCTCTAATGGATGTTGGAGTAAAACTTGAGAATAGGGACATAGTGAGGAAGTTCATGTTCTCTCTTTCCAGACAATGGACTCACTATTGTGTGGCCATCAAGAGAAATGAGAACATCTCTACCCTTAGTCTCACAGAGCTGTATGGTATCCTTAGTGGCTACCAGATGGAAATGAACATGCAAAATCCATCGAGCAGCCCTTCTAACCATGAGTAGAGTTCAAATCTTCATGTTGTTGAAAAGGATATCTGCTATCCAGAAAACTCACAAAAAGGCCCTTTCATCACCTTCTCTGAGATAGCAAGGGAGAGCTACATCCAAGAAAGCCCATTCCAAGAGACAAGCTCTGCACAAGCCTTTGTGTCTGCTGATGAAAGTTGTGGAAACTTTCTCTTCACTCTTAAAGATTAGGACTGTATCCATCCTGATGATCTGGAGTACATGGAGATAGTTCAACAAATGGTTCTTCTTACTCATAGTTTAACAAGAAGTTCTACTAGAGGACAGGAAGGAAGTTCCCAAGCAATATGGCTAGTGGAAAGTTTGGCCTGGATAAAAGCAAAGTGAAGTGTTACAACTGTAACCAATAGGACACTTTGCTAGAGAGTGCAAGGCACCAAGGACAAATGGTGGCCAAGAACAATCTAGACCAAACTACACTGATGCAGCTCCAAGAACTAAGAAGCCAAGCCAACCCAAACAACATGCTGCTGTTGCTGTTGAAGAAGGAGGCTTTGACTGGAGCTTTCAGATAGAAGATGCTTCTCCAAACCAAGCACTGATGGCTGATCATGAAGAAGCCAAGGTATTAGAACATCTTTGTACTCCTAAATGCATTGCTAAAGTCAATATGTACAGGTCTTACAACCTGGAAGTGAGATATGAACTTGAGTTCTTAAATATCTTAAAAGTTGACTTTAAAAGAGCTGAAAATGATTATAAACTTAAAATAGAAGATTTAGAGAAAACCATTTCAACTCTTAAGCATCAACACACAAACTACAGGACTCAAATCAAAGATCTCATAACCAAGTTGACTGAATGCCATGATGAGCTTGTGATCAGCAAAGCCAAGGCAGAAAAATGTGTTTTTGAAGAGGAAACCTTCAAGAACATAATATCCTCATATTTGCATGCAAAAGTTTGTTATCAGAATAAGCAGGGACTAGGATCAAGTGAGATAGCTCCTCCACACATACTCCTATCTTTTAGATCTCCAAGGTGTGGAACTTGTCAAGATGAGCTGCCTTCCATTGATCCTATCCAAGAGAAGGATGAAAATGAAGAGGAGATAGTGAAGAATGAACCTGAGGTGAGTGACAAGGGTTATCCTAAGATAGGACACCATTCTCATGGAAAGAAGGATGAACCAAGGATGACCAAGTCTGAAAGGAAGAACTTGATCAGGGCTGCTAAAAGAAAATCCAAGAAAGCCTAAGAGATCAAGGCCACCTTCAACTCCAAGCAAAAGAAAGTTTTTATCTCTACTGGATTTGAAGTGGTAAAGGCTGAAGACATAACTATGGATTCTAGTACCAGGAATCCTAGTTCATGTCCAAATCATCCTGGTAAAGAGAGGAAGGCTGATAAAATGTGCACCACTGCTGCAAGCCCAAGCCATCCAGTTCCAAGAGCAAGCCTTATCCTAAGAAGACTGCTGCATCATCTGAAAAGGTGAAGAAGGAAGTGGAAAGTGATCAAGCTCAGCCTCCCACTCAAAGGAAGACTCTTAGAAGCATGCAAACTAAATGCATCATGTGTTGTAGTACTTCTTATTTTGCAAAGGATTGCATCTACAATCCCAAAAGTACTATCCACATGTCCAAGAAGAAAACTTCTGAGAAGAAGAAGAAGAAGATAGCTTCGGAAGGAAAATCTTTTCCTTTCAGAAGCTCTAAAATGAAGAAGAAGATAAGTGAAAACTTACCTTTGGAAAAAAATTTGATCCCGGAAGAAAGGAATGCTTCCAAAGCACTGAAGTCTGCTGTAGTGGATACAAAAGCTTCTGAAGGTTCAGTCTCCAAAACTTCCAAAGTCATCAAAACTTCCGAAGTATTGAAGGCCAAGTCTAGTCTTTCAAAGATGATGTGGAAGATCAAGGAAGGCCATATGACTGAAAGTTCTACATCAACAACAACAAATGATACTCATAACTTGCATATAGGATCAATTACTATTGCATTATCTTCTTTTCACTTTGATAAGCCCAAGACCAATGAGTCTTGGATTTTGAAATGTAACTAACCATCTCTTTATACAACTCAAGACCAAAGGGAATGTATGGATCATTGACAGTGGCTGTTCCAGGGAAATGAAAGACAATGGCTCTTTGCTTCAAAACTTTGAAAGAATTAACGAGGGCCAATTGCTTTTGGAGGAGAATCTAGTGGTTACATTACAGGAAGGGGCTGGGTCGTAAATTGTAAGCTCAGCATTGAGAAGGTAAATTTTGTTAAGGAGCTTGGATACAATCTTTTGAGTGTATCCTAATTTTATGATCAGAGACACAACATGCTCCTCACTGAGCATGAGTGCATTGTTATCAAGCCCGGGGTGGTCATTCCTTAAGAGCATATCATGCTCAGAGCCCCCAAGAAAGGAAACATATACAAGATGGACTTGCAAGAAACATCTCCTTTAGGAGAAGTTTCTTACTTTCTATCCAAAGCCAATAGTGATGAGTCTTTCCTCTAGCATAAAAGAATGTGCAATGTACACTTTAACAACATGAATAAATTAATTAAGAATGATTTGGTAACTGGAATGCCAAAGTAAGAGTTTACAAGTGATGACCATTGTGTTGCATGCCTGAAAGGGAAGCAACACAAAATGTCTCGCACGCCAAAGGTAATGATCTCCATCACTACTCCCCTACATTTATTATATATGGATCTCTTTGGCCCTACCAGTGTAATAAGTCCAGGAAGGACCTCTTATTGCTTGGTGATCATAGATGATTTCACAAAATTGAGAATCAATGTGATCCCAAGGTCAAAACCATAAGATGTGATCAAGGAACTAAATTCAAAAACCAACTACTTGATGAATTTTGTGATGAAAAGGGTATTATAAGACAATACAGTGCTCCCAGGTCTCCTCAACAAAATAGTATTGCTGTAGGAGAAACAGGACAACTATTGAAGCTGCAAGAACCATGTTATCTGACTCTAAAGTGCCTATCACCTTCTGGGCAGAGGTAGTCAACACTGCCTGCTATGTATAGAACAGAGTTTTAGTAGTCAAGACTCATGGTAAGACTCCTTATAAATTGTGGCATAAAAGGAGACCTTTCATTGGTTTCCTCAGATCATTTGGATGTCCTTGCACCATCTTGAATACCAAAGATCAAATACCCAAATTTGATAAGAAAGTAGATGATGGACATTTTGTCGGATACTCTTCCCAAGCCAAGGCTTATAAAGTATACAATCTCAGAACCAGAGTAGTTAAGGACTCAGCCAATGTGACCTTCAATGAGCACACACCCAGTGTGAAAGGTTCTTGTCTTGATTGGCTATTTGATCTTGATTTAGTTACCAACTATTTTAACAAATCTTGTGAAGATGTTTAAGGATCTATAGGTACCTTATCATCAGGAGATTTTTATCCAAGATTAGAGCTGACAAGACCAAGTGGTTCAAACTACTTCAGCTCCAGTAGTAACTAGCCCTGCAGTTAGAAATCCTATCAGCACAAACATGACAAATTCTTCAGCTGATATATCTGAGGTGCCTATAAATTCCAGCATAGAGGCACATAACTTAGATGAAGGAATTTTCAATGTAGGAGGAGATAGAGGTTGTGAGAGTGATCAAAAGTTTCTTGATGTTGTTAACCACTCCATAGAAGACAACATCAATGATGTGACACACTCATTGGATCAAGTTTCTCTTGAGAAGTGTGTCGATGTGGTGGATGATAGTCAAGAACCAGATCTGAATTTCACCAATTTAGATCTATCCAACCAACTTGCTGTGATTACTCAACTGAGAATCAACAAGTCATATCCCACCACAAACATCATTGGTGATGTTGAGACTAGGGTAAGAAAAAGAGGACAAACACATGATAAAAATGTTTGTCTTCACTCTTGTTTCTTGTCCCAGATAGAGCCTAAGAAGATTGATGAGGCTATGAAGGATGGAAGTTGGGTTAAAGCAATACAGAAGGAGCTGCTTTAATTCAAGAGACAAAAGGTTTGTTATCGATGTCCTCTTCCTAAAGGGAAGACTACCATAGGTACCAAATGGGTATTTAGGAACAAGAAGAATGATAGAGGGCTTGTCATCAAGAACAAGGCTAGACTAGTTGTTCAATGGTACACATAAGAAGAAGGGATTGACTACATAGATGTTTTTGCTCCTGTAGCAAGACTTGAAGCTGTTAAGATATTCCTGGCTTTTGTTGTATCCAGGATTTCAAGGTCTATCAACTTGATGTCAAGTGTGCCTTTCTATATGGGGTGATTGATGAGGAAGTGTATGTCAAACAACCACCTGGCTTAGCACCCCCAGATCATCCTGATTATGTATACAAGCTTGAAAAAGCTCTTTATGGGCTGCATCAGGCTCCAAGGAAGTGGTATGAGACACTATCACAGTATCTCTGTCAGCATGGGTACAGAGGGGTACTATTGTTGGAACACTCTTCATCAAAGGAACAAGAAATGACTTGATGCTAGTTCAAGTTTATGTAGATGACATTATTTTTAGGTCAACTAATCCGAAGCTCTGCAAAGACTTTGAGATGCTGATGAAGAATAGATTTAAAATGAGTGCCATGGGGGAACTTAATTTCTTTCTAGGAATTCAAGTGAAGCATGTTGACAATGGAATCTTCATAAACCAGTCAAAGTATGTGCAAGATATACTTACCAGATTTCACATAACTAAGTGTAAGGTTGCTAAGAAACCTATAGCCAAAAATCACTCCCTAGGACCAAATCTTGAGAGGGAGTGTGTTGATGAACATCTATACAGGGCCATGATTAGGTCTCTTATGTACCTCACAGCTAGCAGGCCTGATATCATGCTTGCTACATGTATTTGTGGAAGATATCAAGCCAAATCCAAGATCTCACACGTGGTTGCTATCAAGAGAATTCTCAGATATCTTAAAAGTGCTCCTAAACTGGGCCTTTGGTATCCAAAGAATTTCGACTTTAATCTGTATGCCTATACAGATGGTGACTATGGTGGCTGCAATATGACTACAAAGTCTACATCTGGAGGATGTCAATTTTTTGATGGAAGGATGGTCTTATGGCAATGGAAGAAACAATCCTATGTGTCTGCATCAACTTCTGAAGCTGAATACATAGCTGCTGCAAGCTGCTGTGCTCAAGTGCTTTGGATTCAGAATCGGATGCTAGCCTATGGATTCAACTTCAAGGAGACTCCCATTCACATAGACAACAAAAGTGCTATCTCTATTATAGAGAATCCTATGCAGGACTCAAAGACAAAGCATATCAATATCAAGTATCATTTGATTAAAGATAATTTTGAAAAGGGATTGATAAAACTAGTCAAAGTTAACACAAATGAACAATATGCTGATCTGTTCACAAAAGCTTTTGATGAGCAAAGATTTAAATATCTTGTGTCAGCTATTGGGATTGTAAGATAATATCAAAAGATTATAAGGCTGATGCAACCAAAGAAGCCAAAACAACCAAGGGTCTTCCTGCATGCATGCACTGGATGTACAAGTTAGAAGTGCTTTGGAAGTTTTACACTCTACATCAGAAAAATACAGCATCCTTGAAAACCATACTTGTTTGTTCTTGTTCTTAGTTCTGTCTCACTAATTACTTGTGTTCTTAGTATCGTCATACTCAAACCCAGTTCCCCATTTGAACTGTTAAGTGTTCTATACCTCTCTCCATTGTGAGGCTGATTGTATTGACCACCCTTCACACGGTCCTGCAATTGGTATCAGAGCATTTTAGGCTCTTGATTGTAAGATCTCACCATCTTTAATCCTTTCACTCTCATAAAATACTTAACATATCAAATGGAAGCTATCACTAAGGCTGACATTGAAACTATTACCATGACTAAATCCCCACTGATTACTCCTGAAGACTTTGACACTTGGTGTCAAAGAATGGAAGGCTTCACCAAGTCCCAGGACTCCAGGATGTGGGGCTCAGTAGCCTCTGGACCTCATGTACCATCCACCCCTTCAGCTGCTGGTGGTGGTGGTATGATACCTAAGGAAATGGCCAATTATTCTGATGAAGACTGGAAGAAAATTGATATTGATCAAAAGGCCATGACCGCCCTCCAAACTGCTCTTCCAAACTCTATCTACAGAGGCTTTAAGAAGTGCAAGACTGCAAAGCAACAGTGGGATGCACTGAAGCTGATGTATGAGGGGTCCAATGAAGCTAAAGAGAACAAGAAGGACCTCTTGAAGCAGCAGTTTGAGAACTTCACCTTCAAAGCAGGTGAAACTATGACTCAACAGTACTTCAGGTATGTTGAGATTATGGATACTCTTATTGATGTTGGAGTAACTTTGGAGAACAAGGATATTGTAAGAAAGTTCATGTCCTCTCTTCCTAAACAATGGACACACTATTGTGTGGTCATTAAAAGGACTAAAAACCTCAAGACCCTCACTCTCACTGAGTTGTATGGCATACTCAGTGCCTACTAGATGGAGATGAAGATGCAAAATTCATTTGGTAACTCCAGCATACAACAGAGTTCAGCCCTTCATGTGGTTGAAAGGGATAGCAGAGAACCACATCACCACCTTATCTGCTACCCTGAAACCTCATAGAAGGGGCCTTTATCACCTTCCCGGAGACACCAAGGGAGAGCTATATCCCTGGAAGCCCATTCCAAGAGACAAGTTCTTTTCAAGCTTTTGTGTCTTCATATATAAGTACAGGCAACTTTCTCCTCACTCTTGAAGACCTGGACTGTATCCATCCAGATGATCTAGAGTATATGGAAAAAGTCTAGCAGATGGCTCATCTCACTCACAGGGCCAAGAAGTTCTACAAGAGGATTGGGAGGAGGTTTCCCAGCAATATGTCCAGTGGAAAGTTTGGCCTGGACAAAGGCAAGGTGAAGTGTTATAATTGTAACCAAATGGGACACTTTGCCAGAGAGTCCAAGGCACCTAAGTTAAATGGTGGCCAAGCACAAGCCAGGCCAAACTACATTAAAGGAGCACACCAAAATGAGAAGCCCAGGTAACATGCTATAGTTGCTGAAGAAGTAGGCTTTAACTGGAGCTTTTAGGTGGAGGATGTTGCTCCAAACCAAACACTTATGACAGACCATGATGAAACCAAGGTATTGGAACTTCTCTGTACACCTAAATGTATTTAGTTAATAAATATAGGTCCTATAACTTAGAGATGAGATCAGATCTTGAGACCTTAAATATCTTAAAAGCTGATTTCAAAAGAGCTGAAAATGATTATAAACTAAAAATAGAAGATCTAGAGAAAACCATTTCAACTCTAAAGCATGAACACATCAACTACAGGACTTAGATCAAAGATCTCATCACTAAGTTAACTGAATGCCAGGCTGAGCTTGTGATCAGCAAAGCCAGGGCAGAAAAACTTGTTCTTGAAGAAGAGACCTTCAAGAACATGATATCCTTATCCCTACATGCACAAGTTTGTTATCAAAATAAGCAGGGACTGGGATCTACTGAGATAGCTCATCCACACACTCTTTTATCTGTAAGATCTCCAAGGTGTGGAACTTGTGAAGATGAGCTTCCCCTCATAGACCCCATTGTTGAAGAGGATAAGAAGGAGATAGTGAAGGATGTGCTGAGAAGAGTGAAGAAGACCATCCTAAGAAGTGACACTATTCTCTTGAGGAGAGAGATGAAGAAGCTGGGATGACAAAGTCTTAAAGAAAGAACTTGATCAGGAGAGCCAATATAAAGTCAAAGAAGGCTCAAGAAATCAAGGCTACTTTTAACTCTAAGCAGAAACAAGTGTTTTTCTCTGCAGGGTTTGAAGTGGTGAAGGCTGAAGACCCAACCATGAACTCTAGTACCAGGAGCTCATGTTCAGGTTCAAATCATCTCAGCAAGGAGAAGAAGACTGATCAGTTGTGTACCACTACTACACAGCCAGAACCAACCAGCTCCAAGAGCAAGCCTCTCCATAAGAAGTTTACTGCATCATCTATAAAGGTGAAGAGGGAGAAGGAAAGTGATCAAGTTCAACCTTCCTCTCAGAAGAAGACACTCAGAAGGAAGCAAATGAACTGCATCATATATGGTAGTACTTATTATTTGGCAAAGGATTGCATTTACAATCCTAAAAGTACCATCCACATGATCAAAGAGAAAACTTATGAGAAGAAGAAGGAGAAGCAAGCTTTGGAAGGAAAATTTGTTTCCTTCAAAAGCTTTAAAGTGAAGAAGAAGACAAGTGAAAACTTGCCTTCTGAAGAAAATTTGGTCACTGAAGAAAGGAATGCTTCCAAAGTACTAAAGCATGCTGTAGTGAAAGCAAGATCTTCCAAAGGTCCGGTCTCTAAAACGTCAGAAGTTGTTGAAATTTCCGAGGTATTGAAGGTCAAGTCCAATCTTCTGAAGATGGTGTGGAAGATGAAGAAAGACCTGGTGACTGAATGTTCTTTATCAACAGCAGCTAATGATCCTCAAAGCTTGAATATAGGATCAGTTACTGTTACATTGTCTTCAGATCACTTTGAAAATCCTAAGACTAATGAGGCTTGGGTTTCCAAGTGTAACTAACCACTTCTTTTTTTTTTGCAGGAACAGCTAAAGACCAAGGGAAATGTGTGGATCATTATATTGGCTGTTCCAGGCACATGACTAGCAATGGTTCTTTGCTTCATAATTTTGAGAAAATTGATGTAGGACTAGTTGCTTTGGAGGAAATGCTAGTGGTTAAATCACTAGAAGGGGCATGGTCACAAATGGTAAGCTCACCATTGAGAAGGTAAATTTTGTTAAGGAGCTTGGATACAATCTACTGAGTGTATCCCAATTTTGTGATCAGAGACATAACATGCTCTTTACTGAGCATGAGTGCATTGCTCTCAAGCCCGGGGTGATCATTCCTCAAGAGCATATCCTACTTAGAGCCCCCAGGAAAGGGATTATGTACAAGATGGACTTGCAGGAAACATCTCCCTCAGGAGATGTTTCTTGCTTTCTATCTAAAGCAAATAAAGATGAGTCTTTCCTCTGGCGTAAAAGAATGTGCCATGTAAACTTTAAGAACATAAATAAATTAATTAAGAATGATTTAGTAACTGGAATGCCAAAGAAAGAGTTTACAAGTGATGATCATTGTGTTGCATGCCTGAAAGGGAAGCAACACAAAGTATCTCATAAGCGAAAGGAAAGGAACTCTATCACTACTCCCCTACACTTATTACATATGGATCTCTTTGGCCCCACTAGTGTAATGAGTTTAAGAAGGACCTCATATTGTTTAGTGATCACAGATGATTTCACAAGATTCACTTGGGTCTTTTTTCTTAGAACTAAGGATGAGACTCTTAAGATCTTGAAGAATTTCATTTTGAAAATTGAGAATCAATCTGATAACAGAACCTGGGAGTTCTTCTCAAAGTATGGACTTAGAGGATTCACCACCCTTACTTGCAATAGTCCATACTCAGCAACCTCCTCACGTCCATATTGATGTGGACTCACTCATATACAGCCTATTTGAGGAGGGTATACCTAGAGCCATATCTACCCCATCTCTTCACTCTGAGAACCCAATCTTGGGATGGCGGTATGACACAGAAAGAAGGGCTCTTGTCATCTTTAGAGCTCAGGGTCAACAAGAGATCTCCATTTTTTGAAACCTAAGTTTCTATGAGTGCATCCATCTGGTTGATCTTCTACTTGTCAACCCAAGCCAAAACTGACAAGCTGAGAGATTAGCAGTTTGGATTCAAGGAAGGGTGCTTGAAGAGTTCAAGATGAGATCAAAATTATATAGACAGAGGCTAGCAGGTGAGATTTTTGGTCAACTGGATGTTGAGGTGGACCCTGAGATTAGCTTCGAAGGGAAAGGCTTGATTAAAGGCCCAGAAGTTGAGCCTGGGAACCTTGAGATGGGATCTTCTTCAGCACCGAGTACCCTTAGTCGGGCACCAGCTGGTGAAGGTTTTTCACATCCTCTTTCTGGCCAGAGCTTGACTGTTGAACCAAGCAATGAAGGACAAAGCTCTCTCCACCCTGAGTCACCAAGGCCTGTGCGTGACAAAGGGAAGAGGAATATGACCTTTGAGGAGTTAGAGGAGGAGAAGAGAGAGAGGAAGAGGAAGCTAAGGGGAGAGAGTTCGGGAGGGTCCTCAGGCTTCATGCAAACTGCTATCTGGGCTGCCCCTAGGCCAAACACTCAAGATGATGAGTTTAGGGCAACCAGGCTAAACTACCTGGGGACCAGGAACTATAACATTTATGAACTCATATCTCTCCCCTTAGAAGAGTTGAATGAGCTGGCTAATACTGAGTTGTCAAAGGAGAGGAGGGAGGCAGAGGATGCAGCATTGCTCCTTAAGATCAAGGAAGAAAGGAGACTGAAAAGGCTCTACAAACATGCTCCTGTCCTCTCCCTAGTTCAAGAAAGTCCTGAGACAGAGACTGTGGCAGCTGCACAACCTCAGGTAGACAGGGAAGCTGAAAGAATGAATATGATTAACTACCTGAGTGCCACAGGACTCTATCAGGAAGCTGCACTTCTTCCCTTATCCTTTGAGTACATTGAGTTTGAATATCTAAAGCAGCTGGAGGAACAAGCTACAAAAGAAAGAAAAGCTACTAAAAAGAAGTTAAGAGAAGAAGCTGCAAGGTAAAGGGCCATCATCCACAAAAGTCAAAAGAAGTTTGAAGATAGACAATGGATGATGAGCTTCTTGAAGCTGTATGGATTCTTCGGAAGGAGGCTTGGTCCTATGTCTCTATCCACTATGGATGAGCATATAAGAGTGATCAAGCATAAGATCAAAAAGGGAGAGCTTGTAGACTTGCATTCTACACCAAGTCCAGCTCAACTTGAAGTTGAGGTGAAGGTTGAACCCCCTGAGACAACACAACCTGATCCTAGAGTAGCATCTCAGCAAACTTCATCTTTTGATCCATAGCAGGGTTCCCTTTTCTCTTCATCTAAACCTGCGAGAGAAGAGATCCCAACTGAGAGGGACACAACAGAACAATCTGGCACTGAAGACACGTCCTCTCAGTTGAAAACTTCAAAGGGGAGGAAAAGGATGGCCAGGAAAAGTGTTTCAAAGAAGAAGAAGACCAAGGCATCTACCTTCACACCTCAGGATAAGTCAGAGCATCCTGAGGTAGTGCATGAAGAGGCTGCTCAACTAACTCCTATTAAAGTAAAGCCTCTTGCCATTGGAAGACCCATCTTGTCCTAGAGTTTTGCTGCTAATCCGGACAGATGGTATGTCATCAGAGATCAAGGAGGTCAGGATGTCTACTTTTGGCAAGACATGCTTGATCTTCCTCTACAAGATCTCTATGATATAAGAAGATATTATGAGAGTCTGAGGGATCCTGACCACCTTACCAGATGATGAAGAGAGGCTTGGTCTTGATCTTGAGAAGGACTGTCAACATCTGAAGAACTTCTCTGTTTTGGTAGCATCAGCCTTAGGGGAGTTTGTAAGATAATATCTGAAGATTATAAGGCTGATGCAACCAAAGAAGCCAAAACAACTAAGGGTCTTCCTGCATGCATGTACTGGATGTACATGGTAGAAGTGCTTCGGAAGTTTTACACTCTACATTAGAAGAATACTCTAAGTGTAAAATCTTCCAAAGCCAAAGTCCAAAATCTTCCAAAGCAAAGTCCAAATCTTTCGAAGCCAAAGATGAAGTCTTCCGATGCTTCAGAGAAAAATTCTTCCGAAGCCATTTTGCTATGAAGACTGATTTATTCCAAAGACGGAGAAGACATGGTTTCTCTGATCTACTTTACAGAAAGCTGACACACATTCTGCTGTAACTTTGAAGACTTACCAACTTGTATGAGTTGGTGAAAAGTTCATGCTTTTGTAAACAGTAGAGTAAGGTCTTTGTCTATAACTTCCTACTTTTGTACCTGTAAAACTTTTTATATTAGAAAAGGATATGAGCTATGGCATGTCATAGTCACTAATCAAAAGGCAATCTGCCTTTTGACTCTACATTGATCGTGTTGTCTAGATTAGTGTTTCCAAATGTCTTTCTAGGTATTGATGATTTTAGGATGTAGTACAAATTGTCTCAGGTCCTTGTTATTCGAATATGCTTTGTAAACACTTGTAATAGAACTTGAGAGCAATATACAACATCCTTGAAAACCATACTTGTTTGTTCTTGTTCTTAGTTTTGTCTCACTAATTACTTGTGTTCTTAGTTTCATCATACTCAAACTCAGGTCCCCATCTAAACTATTAAGTGTTCTAAACCTCTTCTCATTGTGAGACTGATTGTATTGACTACCCTTCACACGGTCCTGTAGGGATGATTAACATTGAGTAGATTTTTCTTAAGCTAAACTCAAGATTATTTTTAAACAATATGTGTGTCTTAAGTTGTCATTATCATCACCATATAAGCCTAGTTTACTTTGGAAGAAACATTTTAAAACTGATATCCCTTAAAATTTTAAGAATTTTGAATAAACTTTCTTTTGGAAGACATCATGTTGTCTTTGGAAGAAAATTATGTTTTCAAAACAATTAACTACTTCTGAGAAATTAACCTTCAGAATAAATCCTGATATATCTTCCGAAGTTTATTTTTCTCACCAAGTACTATGTGTATTGAAGGACAAATTTCTTCCAAAAGCGATTAAGTCTCGGAAGTTTTATTCTCTCTTTTGAATTAAATTTCTTGTATTTGATATCTTCTGAAGCAAAATTTATCTAGGAACCAAAATTTTCTTCCGAACCAAATTCTTGAAAGCCTAAGGAATATCTTCTGAAGCCAAAGTTTTCTCAAAACTTCTGAAGAAAAATTACCTTCAGAAGATTTTAGACTTCCAAGAAAACTACCTTTTTGGGCACTTTTTCAAAGGTGGGACAGACATTCGGATTTCTAAGTTTATCCTTTTGTATTAACTTTGTCTCAAATCCATACCATATATATATTCGTACAACGATTCCCCCTCTTTCACTTTCTCCTTCATCTGCAAGATTCAAACCATAAATTCACTCACAAACCGACCTTATTCCTACCTTCCTTCATCACAAAGCTACTCAAAATGGCCAACCCTGATCCCCGAAACCAACCGGATTTTGCCACGCACTTACACAGGCAACATAATCAAGTTGCTCTGTTGTCGACTGAGAAAGATCCTTATTTGTTAGACGTTTGCCGCTTCTTATCTCTAAACAACTACCTCATTGCCCTCACAATCGACCCTCCATTATATAAAGATCAACATTTGGTGTTCTAGAGGACCTGCCAAGAGGTCATCTTGGACGGTTGTAAGGCACTATCTACCATAGTACATGGGAGGACAGTTTTCATCACTCCAGCTACCATCAACACCTATCTAAGGCTAGATGATGAAGAGGGTGACTTGTCCTTTCCTGAATCTGCTATTAATGACTCATTCCGACAAATGGGCTATGAAGGTGACTACTCTATAAGAACCTTCAGAAAAGGGAAGGTTTCATACAAGTAGAAGTACCTCCTCCATGTGGTCATCCACTCCTTTTCAAACAAGCATGGAGGGTGGGACCAAATTCCTAAAAACCTTTCCTACATAGTCCATGGAATGGTTTAAGGGGTGAAGTTTAGGTTTTCTGAATTTTTATATACAAATTTTCTTGCAAACTTGGACTCCTTAGAATATTATATGTTCTCTAGATATGTTCAGTACATTCTCAATTATGAACTGGGCTCACAGTTGAGGGGAACAGGTAATATTCTAAAATTGTGATAGATGAAGCCTGGCATCTTTAAAACAATGAGAAAGCCAACTATTGGCTTCTTAGGGGTAGAAACAGCCCTGGTCCCAAAAATGTTAGAGCTTATTGCTCAAGGTGACAACTTAGCAACACAAGCCAATGTTGAACCCACACCTTCCATATCTGCATGTCCAACTCAGCCACAAATCACCATCACCTACCAAAGAATATCCAAACAAACCCTTGCTCAATCTACTCAGGTTGGGCAGGCCCCCAAATCACTTACCATACAGGAAGAAGTGGACACTAGAGCTCCAACTTCTCCTGAGGAGCAAACCACTCCCATTATTTCAATAATCAGTGCTAAGGTTCCTTATGCTTGGCATGATGAAATCACTACCCTGGCCTTAAGCCTTCACTCAGAGTCTCAAAACTCTAGTGATCAACCTTCAGAGGAAAGTTACCTTCCCCAGCCGCTTGACCTTAACCAACCAATCCCAAGCCTAGACTTTTATGATGATGAAGACATTGGCATTATGAATACCAAGAGTCTCTCTTCTCCACCCCTACTCATGGAGGGATGATTGCTCTTGAGTCACTAATGTCTAGCCCACACATCCACCTACAACTGAGGTGGACCTTCCAGAACCTGTTCAGGAGGCCCATATGGAAGAGGCTCTTACTTTTACAAGTGATTACATTTATAAGACCTCAACCATGGCAACCCAACCCATTGACACTTTCTTTGAAGCTGTCAGTGTGCAGGGGAAAACCAATAGCCAAGAAACATAAGTTGGTGATAAGGAAGAAGACATTAGTCCAATTCTTTCATCCCCCCATGATTCTTCTAATAAAGATGAGGGGAGACTACAAGTAAAGGTGCACAAACTGTCTAAACTATGCACCTATTTAGTTTCCAAGGTTAGTCACCAAGAATCTCAGGTGACTACCATGCAAAGAAGATCAATGATCAGCAACTTGAGATTACCGATCTCAAGGGCAAGTTAGCTAAGAGACCCATTTAGAGGACCTAACCAGGTCCATAAGAACTTATGTATGTGATGGACCTAACCCCTAGATCCTCTATGCAAGAGGGTGATGCTACTAAAAAAGGGGAGAAATCTTAATTACAATCACATAACCTGGGAGTTCTTCTCAGGATATGGACATGGAGGATTCACCACCCTCACTTGCAGTTGTCCATACTCAACAACCTCCTTAGATCCATATTGATATGGACTCACTCATTCATAACTTGTTTGAGGAGGGTATACCAAGGACTATGCCTACTCCATCTCACCCTGCTGAGAACCAAATAGTGGGATGGAGATATGATGATCAAAGGAGAGCCCTGGTAATCTCTAGGTCTCAAGGGCAACAAGATATTTTCAACTTTTATATCTTGAGATTCTATGAGAGCACCTATCTAGTTGACCTTCCACTTGCCAACCCAAGTCAAAACAGGCAAGCTACAAGGTTGGCTGATAGGATTCAACAAAGAGTGCTTGAAGAGTTCAACCTAAGAAAAATACTATATAGATAGAGGCTAGTAGGCAAGACTATTGGTCAACTGGATATTGAGGTGGACCCTAAGATTAGCTTCAAAGGGGAAACCTTGGTTGAAGGCCCAGCAGTTGAGCCTGTGAACCTTGAGACAAGAACTGCTTCAACACCTATTACCCTCATGAGGCACCAGCTGGCGAAGGTGTCTCATAGCCTCTCTCTGGCCAGAGCTCAAGTGCAGCACCTAACAATGAAGGTCAGAACTCTCTCCATCCTGAGTCACCCAAGCCTATGAGTGACAAAAGAAAAAGGAAATTGACTCCTGAGGAGATTAAGGAGGAGGAAAGAGAGAGGAAGAGGAAGCTAAGAGGGGAGAGTTCAAGTGGGACCCTTGGTTTTATGAAAGCTGCAATCAGGGCTACCCCCAGGCCAAGTACTCAAGATGATGAGAAAAAGGCAGCCAGATTGAACTATTTGGGGTACTGGAACTATAACATTGATGAACTCATCTCTCTCCCCTTGGAAGAGTTAAATGAACTGGCTGATAGAAAATTGTCAAAGGAGAGGAAGGAGGCTAAGGATGTAGAATTGCTCCTCAAGGTCAAAGAAGAAAGAAGAAGAAAGAGAATCTACCAAGCTCCTTTCCTCTCCCTAGTTCAGGAAAGTCCTGAGACAGAGACTATGGCCACTGAGCAACCAACTCAGGTAGATAAGGAATAAGATAGGCAAAACATGATAGCCTACCTGAGTGCCACAGGTCTCTATCAGGCAACAAACCTTCTTCCTTTGCCTTATGATTACATAGAATTTGAATACCTCAAGCGGCTTGAGCAACAAGTGTTAAAAGATCAAAAAGATGCTTAGAGGAAGATGAGAGAAGAGGCTGCTATATCTAAAGCCACCATCCGAGCCAATCAGAAAAAGTCTGCTGACAGACTAAAGATGGTGAGCTTCTTGAAGTTGTATGGATTCTCCAGAAGGAGACTTGGTCCAATGTCTCTATCCACCATGGATGAGACATTAGAGTGATCAAGCAGAAGATCAAGAGAGGCGAGCTTGTTGACTTGCATTCTCCATCAAGTCAGGCTGCACCTGAAGCTGAGGTCAAGGTTGAACCATAAGAAATAACTCAACCAGGACCTAGTGCTGCATCATAGCTAGCTTCATCTTTTGATCCATAGTAGGGTCCTGATCCTTCTCCTTTTGAACTAGTGAAGGACAAGGACCTAACTGAGGAAGACAAGTAAGAACAATCTGATGTTGTAGGCCAGTCTCCTTAGTTAAAATGTAGAAAGAGGTAAAAGATGGCCATTAGAAGGGACAAGAAGAAGAAGTCCAAGGCATCCACCTCTACACCTCAAGATGGGTCAGAAAACCCTGAGGGTGATCAAGAAGAGGTTGTTTATCCAACTCCTGTTCAAGTAGAGCCTCTTACTGCCGAGAGACCCATCATGTCTTGGATGTTTACCACCAATCCAGACAGATGGTATGTCACTAGAGATCAAGGGGGTCAAGATGTGTACTTCTAGCAAAACATACTTGACATTCCTTTACATGATCTCTATGATATAAGGAGTTACTTTAAAAGTCTGAGGAATCCTGACCAACTGATGATGAAGGGAATGGTCTTGATTCTGATGAGGACTGTTGATAGATGAAGATCAAGATTCAAAGGTCTCCTCAAGTTTTGGTAGCATCAGCCTAGGGGAGTTTGTAAGGATTACACTTAGAGGCTGATGCAACCAAAAGAGCTCTCAGCATGCACATGCAAGTACAAGGAAGTTACTTCAGAAGATTTGATATAACTCAAAGAATTATACCAAGTATCAAATCCTCCGAAGCCAAAAGACCAAATCTTCCGAACCCAAAGATGAAGTCTTCCGAAGCTTTAAAGACAAAGTCTTCCGAAGCCAAAGATTGATTTCTTCCGAAGACAGAGAAGACATGCTTTCTCTGAATCACCTTTTGACAAAAGCTTAACCACTTTCCGCTGCCATTTCTGAAGACTCACCAACTTATATGAGTTGGTGACAATTCTATGTTTTTATCAACTATAGATTAAGGTTCTTTTGTCTGTAACTTTCCAACTATGTACTTTTATCCTTTTTGTAATAGATTAGGATGTGATCTATGGCATGTCATAGTCACTAGTACTAGTCAAAAGGCAATCCGTCTTTTGGCTCTACATTGATCTTGTTTTCTAGATTAGTGTTTTCAGCTGGCCTTCAAAGTTTGGCCAGCTGTAAGATGTAGTATAAAGTGTCTCGAGTACTTGTAATTTAGATAGGCTTTGTAACACTTGTAAAAGAACTCGAGTGCAATATACATTATTCTTGAAAACCATATCCAAGTGTTCTTGTTCTTGCTTTTTCTTACTTGTGTTCGTTATTTCACTCCAACCGGTTCCCTATTTGAATTGCTAAGTGTTATTATCTCTATCACCTTGTGAAACTGTTGTATTGATCATAACCACGGTCCTGTAATATCTCTTTGTATGATTATATTGAAATTAAAATACTTATTTTTGGTAAAAATAGTAACGCCGTATTTTTTTCTTAGTATTTATCTTTGTACTCTAATAAAAGGGTAACTTGAATGGCACATGGTAACACCACATTCATCCTCATCACATTTTTCCCGCTTCTCTCTCCTGTTAAATAATCACATTAATTACTAATAATATTATTTAATTTTTTTAGATTAAAATACTTTTTAATAAGTTAACAAAAATACTTTTATTTATGTTATTTCTAAAGGAACAACTGTTATAAAATAAGGAATTTTTCTAAAACATCAAACATTTTTTAAAAATATGAAATATATTAAATAAGTAGTATTTTTAAAAAGTAAAATTTTTATAAACAAGGAGAGTTATAATAAGAAAGTTTTTAAAATTAGATTTTTTGTATATTTATGTTGAAATTTTTTTTTATTTTATTTATAATAAAAAAATATCAATCATATCTTATCTTAAAATATCATTTTACAATTAATAAAATTTTATTTTATTTAATTTTTATTTATTTAACCCGTGTAATACACAGGTTTACTAAAACTAGTTGATGATATTGAAGGATAGTTAAAGATTTTGACATATAAATACATATTGTCGGAATAATACTCACCACATTCATCCTCATCACATTTTCCCGCTTCTCTCTCCTGTTAAATAATCACATTAATTACTAATAATATTGTTTAATTTTTTTAGATTAAAATACTTTTTAATAAGTTAACAAAAAATGCTTTTATGTTATTTCTAAAGGAACAACTGTTATAAAATAAGAAATTTTTCTAAAACATCAAACTCTTTTTAAAAATATGTAATATATTAAACAAGTAGTGTTTTTAAAAAGTAAAATTTTTATAAACAAGGAGAGTTATAATAAGAAAGTTTTTAAAATAAGCTTTTTTGTATGTTTATCTTGAAATTTTTTTTATTTTATTTATAATAAAAAAATATCAATCATATCTTATCTTAAAATATCATTTTACAATTAATAAAATTTTAAATGTCCTTCAAAAGTAAGTACTTGACTGCTGGAGAGACCCACGAGCAATGTTGGCAGAAATATTTATTTCTTTTTCTCTTATTTTTTATTTATCTGTTTGAAACTGAGGTCCCAATAACTCCAAAAACTTATCAGCAAGTGCAGTTGGGTGAAAGTAATTGCGAAGTGGATATAGAACAAACCCAAATGCCCCAAAAAACGTGATAAAGGGAATATTTACAGAGTAAAAAAAGTTTTCTTTGACAAAACATTAGCCAATTTTGTATACAGTATCATGAACCCAATTGCCATTGCCAAATTAACTCAAGTTTTAAAAAAGGGTAGAATTTGAATGTTAATTTGAGGAATACTTTACTATGCTTTGTGTTCATACAGTGTCCATTTAGGGTTACTGTGAAGTTCAATTTAATCAAGTTTACTTTTAATCAAATTCATGTTAAGTTGGTTAAGGTTCACTTTAGGAACTTTTACAGCTAACCGCATTTTATTAATGTCGAGACCACCAACACGAAAGTACACAAACCAAGTAGACAATCTTTTGTCCAAAATAATCGTGTAAACCCCAAAGGATATAAAAACCCGCTAAGAAAGTCATCAGGTAGGCAAGCAAGCCACCTTTGAGGAATACTTTACTGTGCTTTGTGTTCATACAGTGTCCATTTAGGGTTACTGTTAAGTTCAATTTAATCAAGTTTACTTTTAATCAAATTCATGTTAAGTAGGTTTAGGTTCACTTTAGGAACTTTTACAGCTAACCGCATTTTATTAATGTCGAGACCACCAACACGAAAGTACACAAACCAAGTAGACAATCTTTTGTCCAAAATAATCGTGTAAACCCCAAAGGATAACAAAAACCCGCTAAGAAAGTCATCTGGTAGGCAAGCAAGCCACCTTTGAAATATAATTAAATTTAGAAGGTAGCTCGAAAGCCTAATTCGGAGAAGAATCTGTTCAAAGTAGAAGTAACAAAATGGGCAGGGCACATGGGTCGGGTAATGGGCCAAACAGGCTTAGTTAAAATGGATATTTTTGGTACTGTTTGGGTTGACCCAAATACTTATTGTTCTTCTTTTTACCTACACCTCCAAAGTGAAAATATAAACCTAATAACTTAGTAAAGTAGGCCGATAGGGGAAGAGTGTTGATGAGAGAATTGTAGTTGAAGTTGTATAACTATTTTCGTAGTTCTTTTGTGTTATTATTGAAGTTTTTTTGTCCGTGATTTTAATCTCCATTTTTTTTAGTTATCATGCTTTTTTTATGTTTTTGAAGCATCTATCGCTGACGTTATGAAATATAAGGAAGTTAGGTACCTTTCATCTTGCAGTTTAACACGTAAAAGCCCTTTATTTGTGCGATTAGGCACTTCTGTAGCGTCAATGTAGCATCCTATGAAGTCTGCAATGACAATATTATTTAAATATGTTTACAAGTATATAAGATTAATATAGCAAACACGTACCTGTAAGAACTTTGTTTTGGTCAAGAAGTCGTGTTTGTACAGCTGACCATGGAGTAAAGTCAAAGTAGTACACCGGTATTGTGTCTCTTTCAATAAGGATAATCGTTGCAGACTTGCCAAACAAAATCATTGCAGCGCGATCGACAACCTTGTTGGATGTTTTTCCTTCTACACACACGAAACCTGTAACTTTGTAGCAAGCTATAGGTCTGATAAGCTCGTTGAAATGTGTTCCACTATGTGCATCGGTAGCAGCCTTTATAGCGTCTCCCTAAATCATAAGTTCAAACTATAGTAAGAATTTTAAATGTAATAATTAAAAATAAACAAAACTGAATACATTGTAACTTACATGTTCATCTACCATTAACAAATGAAGCTCAGAACGCTGGAACATCTACCATTTTGGTTTGGGATCCGCTATTCTTTGAATGGACATGTTAGATTTCTTTCATGTTATTTATTTCATCTAAAAAGTCTTAGTATGCGATATTTTTTGTCACATTAGTAGGCATTTCGTCATATGGTTCTATGTAAACTTTTAAAGAATCTGGTGAAGTTGATTTTGAGAAAGCTACATATAATTGGCCATGACTAAAAATAGGTTGTGGTAGGTAAACGCCAATTTTATTCAAAGATTGTCCTTGGCTTTTGTTTATTGTCATTGCATAGCATAATTTAATGGGAAACTGTTTTCGTTTGAAGACAAATGGAAGCTCTGGATCAGTGTGTGTTAGAACAATTCTTGGTATGTACACCTTATGCCCTGCTGCTGTACCAGTGATAACCTGTGCTTCGAGGACTCTTGGAAGCATTTGTGTTATGATTAACCTTGTTCCATTGCATAGACCAGCGGTTTGGTTCATGTTTCGTAGCAAGATAACGGGTGTTCTAACCTTCAGTTTCAAACAATGTGGTGGTAATCCATTGAAGTTCATCTCATTTAGATACTTAGTTGGATATAGAAGGTCAAGACCACCTTGACTTTTTGAATGAGGCACGATTGAGTCAGTTCTCAAGTAAGTGTTGCAGTCGCCAGAAGACATGTTTAGAATCATCATGTTCACCATATCAGCAGTTTCATTTTTTGGACATACGATTGCCTTTTCAGAAAGATTTTGAGGTGTGGGCTTTTCAAGGGTTTCATTATCATATATGAACTGAATAAGGTTATGCAAATATGCATCAACATGAGGTATCAGAAACTTTGATGGGATTTCTATAAACCTAGCATCACTAGAGTTGTGTGTATCTAATGTCCCAGCTATCCTGTTTCCTATATCTAGAAGCCATGATGCAAAGGTTACGGTATCATCAATATTAGCTATGTTTTGCCATGAACGATGTAAGCACATGTTCTCCGTTAGCGTGACAACCCTAAGCTTATTCCACACGTACGACCTAGGTAACGAAGATGCTATGATTTTTTGTTTACTTGCTTTACTTTTCACAGGCAATGTTTGTCTAAAATCACCTCCTAACAGCAAAGATTTCCCACCAAAAGGCAAGGCACTATTATCAAGTATGTCTCTGAGGGTTCTATCTAAAGTCTCAAAACATCGGTGGTCATTCATTGGAGCCTCATCCCAAACTATAAGCGACGCCTCAATTAAAAGATTTGCAAGTTGTGTGTTTTTCTTAACGTGACAAATGCTTTCCTCTGTCATTTCTAATGGTATTTTAAAACGTGAGTGAGCAGTTCTACCGGACGGCATTAGCAAAGATGCAATTCCAGAGGCTGCGACTGCGAGCACAATCTTTCCGTTGGATCGCAAAGCATTGATAATCGTAGTCCACAAGAAAGTCTTTCCCGTTCCTACATGACCATAAACGAACATTAGAATTTGCTTGTTGTTATTAATTGAAGCGATCACATTCTCATACACGTACAGTTGCTTCCCTTGAAGACAACTCTTTTGATGTTCATGTTCTAGAGCAATTCTTTCTTTGTCATAGTTTCTTTCTTCCATTAAAAGCCTATTTTTAAGCCTTCTAAGTAACTCTGGATGTGGAGATGGTAAGCCTTAATCTGCAAGTGATAATGGAGTGGCATTCGAATTTAACAGCAGTTCAATTTCATACAGAACATACTGTTGAAGATCTTCGGCGCTGATATGTGATTCCAAGAAATTTTGCGTCATTTGAAGCTGACATGCAACGTCGTCAGTCATACGCTCCCACTGTCGGTCCCACAAGCTAACTGGACTTGAAATCTCATAATAATGTAACATATGAGTAAAAAGAGACCTCAACTCTGACGCACTCGCCCATGTAGCAACCTCTTCAAAAGCCTTGCACCACTCACTGTCATCTTCAAGCAAGCCTAGGCTTTCGCAAGTAGATCGATAAGTAGAATGCGTTACTCCACAAACTGTTCAAATGTCCGTAAAACTCCTACATCCAACCTTATAGCCTAAAAACAAACGCAAAAAAAAACAACTCTCCACAGGTAGGATGAACATAAATGAGTCTTCCAATAGTGGGGTTGTTATCTCTAACTCTACGAAGCCATCGTTTCCTATTTTTATCCCATCTGTACTCTGAAAGGTAGTTAACGTATCTAAGATGCCTGCCGAGTGCATCAAGTTTGTTGTTTGCTAGCCATTCTATCAACGTGGTTCTTTTACTACTTGCATTGTCAATAATCTCTTGCAAATTATGATTATCTCTAAAACTTACATTTTGCATGTTTTCCAAGTGAACTGATAGAACTTGAACGGCTGGATTTCTATGGTGAATTGGAAAGTCAAGGATTCTCCAACATGCTTCATGTGGACACATAAAACGACCGTCAACGTAGTTTTTAACCTCATCTATAGCAACGTTAGAGGTAGACGTTCCCTCAGAATGGGGTGCATCAGATTTGGTGATGGTAAATTTAACACGGTCAGCACCTTTGGATATGTATTTAAATAAGTATTTAATCACCATATTCCAACCACAATACTCAACATTAATATGAACATTAAATCTTAGGCACAGGTCTTTATTGTAAGATTGCTCCTTTTTCTATAGTAACGACATTCATGCATCGTCTATAATGAACATACCCATTCTTGTCAAATGCAGTACTTAATCTACAGGCTTTAGGGAATCTTTTTGAACAACTACCATTAACCATGGATGGAGCGTAAGGTCTAGCCAAACCACACAGTCCATGCATCATAGAGTCCGTGACAAGTTTATGGAGGTCTGGTGATGATATAGGATCAGGTATCTCAGCAGATATATACTGATCCACCTGGCTGCTCTCATGAATTTTGAATGCCTCTGTAACCCACAAAAGCATATGACAATGTGGAAGCCCTCTTTTTAGAACTCAATTGTATACAAATCTGCGACTACCTTACCAAAAGGACGTTCTATTCTCAAGAAGTCAACCATTTCCTTCACTTTAATTCGGAAAATTCGAGCAACGATGTTAGGCCAATCATGTGGTTTTAGTGGTGAACGGGATGCGAAATACCTCGTTATCTCTGGCCACCTTACATTACAAGTGAAAGTGAAAAAGTAGTGGGGGTTCCCATGAACGCGACATATAGCAAGTGCGTCTTGATAATGTTTGTACATGTAACGCGGACCACCAGTGAATGAAGCCGGAAGCACAACACGCTAGACCCTCGGTATCCCCTCTCAATACTACGTCATGAACACCTTGAAGGAACTCCATTCTGAAAAGATTTTGATTGGATCTTATATAATCTAGCCGGCCCTGTTTCATGCATATGTAAGCATCGACCAAAAATTGTTGGAAAAGGCGACCTCCGTTCAATAACAAAGAGTAGACATCGGGACGATCATGAATTAGGAAACTATAGTACATGTTCATAGATAATTTTTTTATGATCTCCTATGTCATCCCCGGCAAGCCTAAGGTGAGGACTCCATCCACTTTCGCCATACAAGAATAGCAATGGATATTGCAATGACATGTATAATGGATGTAACTTATTTATTCGTTGAGGAAATCCATCCTTAGCATGAATCACAATATCAAATTCATCTGAAGGAAGGGAACTACCAAGAACAATCGCTCCTAAAGTACCAGCAGCAGGAGATTCATAAGATCGTTCATTTAGAGAATTAAAAAGTCTAATTGAAAAGTCAGGAATAGAGGGCTGATCACAGAGTTCTCTTGTAGAACGGAAAAGTCTGACCAAGGCATTAAGATCTTCTAACAAAGATAGAAGAAGTTCAATAATTTCGACACGCAAACTTGAACATTCATCCCCTCCAATGAAACGCAACCTATTAGAAACTTCATTCTTAGTGTCGTATACATACATTTGCAAAAAACGTGGTCTTTCATCCGGTGGAGGACATAATGTTCCAATCCAATGACACATTTTTCCTTCAACTCTAAACACATAAGGACCTGACCCACTATTAACCGAATCATCAACACACGCTCCAAAAGAAGTCATCGCGAACATCGAATTATAAACACGAATGTTATCAAGAAAATCAACTCGCTTGAAAAGTTATTTGACAATCGTAGGCGGATCCCTAGGCAAAAGCAAATGCACACGACCACTCTTACAACATTGATTGTACTTAGGGTTCTGCAGACCAAAAAGATGCTCCACAAAACTCGCACAAATATTCAGGGTCACCAGAATCAGCGTATGCATATTGTCGTCCTAGAGAACTGGAAGAGGCACTCGTAGAAGTTGACATTTTAATTTGGTAAAACGCTAACTGCTATTACCAATAACAATATGACTAACACTACCTACTACTACGTTATTGTCATGTAACCAAGCAAAAGATAACATCTAAACAACTATAACAGAATCTTAAGCAAACGTACACATACAGAACGCTAACAGTCATACATTACGGTAAAATAAGGGAAAACCACAAAAGAACGACAGTCATCTTAGCACTTAAACAATGTACCTATCATAGACTATTCTAATTTCGTAAAACAAAACAACAAATCAAAATAAACAAAAAAAACAAAGTAAGGACATAAGGATAAAAACTAACCTGTAAGCTAGCGCAACGGCTATAATATCTGACGACAACCTACAAATCATTTTGTAAACAAAAAATAAGCAGTATTCGAAGGTAGCTTAAATTAAAAAAAAGTAGGTACTTTAAAATATATATTTGTAGCCCTAAGGTTGTGTATTTACACCTAACTATAGATGAGAGATAAACTAACATAAAGAAAGAAAATCATATGTAATGTTAAATCAAAAAGAAAAAAACAAACCTATAATGCAACGTAAGCAATCTGAAAAGAGTGCTTATAATAACCAAAAATATGTATAACATAACACATGCGAAACACACTTTGTGAATTAAAAAAAAATAACAAACATATGAAATCAAACAACGAACACAATTCCCACAATAACAGATAGACATACGCAAATATAAAATCAAATCCTCTTTTCTATATGAATTCATGTTGAGGCAAGTCTTGTTAATAATTAATAATGTTTTTAAAATCATTTTTAAAAAAGGCGATTGTGACCATACGTTACAGGCTGCAGCTGAGTGGTAACCAAAGTAGGCTGGCAATGTTGACTTTAAAAACAGCAATGGTAATGTTCTTAAAGTCATTTTTTTTCAATAACAGATAGACATACGCACATATAAAATCAAATCCTCTTTTCTATATGAATTCATGTTGAGGCAAGTCATGTTAATAATTAATAATGTTTTTAAAGTCATTTTTAAAAAAGGCGATTGTGACCACACGTTACAGGCTGCAGCAGAGTGGTAACCAAAGCAGGCTGGTATTGTTGACTTTAAAAACAGCAATGGTAATGTTCTTAAAGTCATTTTTTTTTTCAAAACAGCAATGGTAACCAAAGCAAGAAGGCATGTTACAGGCTGCAGCTGAGTGGTAATGTTCCTAAAGTCATTTTTTTTTTCAAAACAACAACCAACTTAGCTTGTTGGTCCATCTTGTTAATACTTTATTTTTTTGTCCTGAATTAGTAATTATACTTTGTTTTGATGGGATACTTTGGTAAGTAGGACCGGGTTGAGCTGTTTAAACTGTTTGTATGTGATATTTTCTTATTTCTTTTTAGAATTTTTAATATTAACGTGAATGTCACTAAATTAAAACGTGCCCAAGGATTTGGTCCATTTTGGAAATTAAACCATTTTAGTGCCATTTGACCAAATAAGTATAACAAACATGTAAAATATAGCAATTTAACCGGTTCAACATATCATAGTTACCAAATTAGCCCATGAGGACAAAGTATAATTACCAAAGCAGCAAAAAAAATATTCATCAAACGAACCTACAAACTAAGTAGAATGTTTTTTGTGAAATTTCTCATTTTGTTAATTTATTATTTCAATTCACAAAATGTCAAAAGAGTAGTTGAATGTTTCAATCCATAAAATGTCAAAAGAGTAAAAAAAAGATAAAGCTTTAGCCTAAAAGGAAAGATGACATATTTTAAAATTGTGAAAAAAGATCAAAGTCTCCTAAATATATTTAATGCATAAAGCTCCTAAACTATCATCTAAATAATGTAGTTTTGCAACCACATTTAACACATTGATAGTTGATTGTCACCTCACCCAACCGTTTTACCATGTTGGGTGTCTACTATGTGTTTTATAATTTTTGTGTTATTTTGGTTATCAAGTGCTATATAGTAGTGCATTTTTGTAATATATGTTTAGTTTGACTATTAAGCTTAAACATTGTGCTTTGTAGCTACTCTGTGTTGTGCTATCGATGCATTTTTGTCATGTATGTTTGTTTTGACTATTAAGTTTAAAAGTGCAAACAATTGTGTATTCTAATGTCGTTGGTTGTGATTAGATATTCCAACTATTCTATTTGTAAGGAGTAAGTTAACACCGCTAGATGTTATCTTTAAGGTATCTTTCAATGTTCATCTTCAAAATGGTTAGTATTGTATTCTTTCCTGCATATACTACTGATTGCGTTTTTTTTTTTTTGACTTTGTGTTGAGGATGTTTGTATTGAGAAAGTTGGATGCTGGATGTATTATGTTTCAATGTTCATCTTTGAAATGGTTAGTACTGTATTCTTTCTTGCATATACTACTGATTGTGTGTTTTTTTTGAGTTTGTGTCGAGGATGTTCGTATTGAGAAAGTTGGAAGTTGGATGTATTGCTTTTAATGACTGCATTTGTTGTTTGCTTTGTAAATTTTAACCATAGCAATCAACAACTTACAAAACAAATCAAAACCACAACAATTAACAATAAAGCAAACCTAAATTAAAGAACGCTTAAAGAAGACAGTTCACTAACTCACTTCTTATAAATGAAACACATACAACTACTAAGCGCAGGTCATCGTAAACCCCAACGAATAGAATCATTTTATAGAATTTTAAAACTGGCATCCAAAATAAACCAACAAATCAACATACCTAAGCAGCAGCACAAAGATAAGCCCAAACTTGCAATAACCTGCCAAAAAAAACAGAAACCACATACACCAACAGAAATTTTAAGTTAAACTTAGAAATAATTCAGAGTATAGTCTAGGCATAAATTAAATGGCATATTTCATGAATTTTTTTTATACAAATAACATCACACAAGTAGACATTTGTTGCAAATATCTTGCATGATCTGTGAAGATTGTCTTTTTCTAGTGTACAGGCTGTTTTTTGTTTTTTACCACATGGCACCGTTCAGGTTTTCTTTAATCTTATAATAACATTATCAGATGGATGAAACAAAATTAACATTCCTGCAGTAATGTAGTCTGTTAGTGATTAATTGTTTAGAATTTTTATTCTTGTTGCAGGAAATCATCAAAGGTCTTTGGTGTGCATGTAATGTAATAGTTTAGGGGAAAAGCCAAAAGGAATATGTATGTTGGAAAAGACATGTGATGAAAGGGGCTGGTTTGACATGTAGTGTACATTAATATAATTCAACTTGTTACACGTAGATGCTTGTCATGCCTAAGGGTTTGAGTTGTTATGTGGATCATAAAAAAGAACCTGCCAAAAAAACAAACAGTAGCATTTTATAACTAAAAAACATACAAACACTAATCGCAGCTCATCCTAAACCCCAAGGAACAGTAGCATTTTATAGAATTTTAAAACTGGAATCCAAAACAAACCAACAATTCAACATACCTGAGCAGCAGCACAAAGATAAGCCCAAACTTGCTACAATCTGCTAAAAAAACAAAACCCACATACAATCAGCGATAAAAAACAAAAACACAATAAGGAAAAGCTGCACAACAGTAGTAGTGGCTTTAAGAGCGGAGCTTTGCCTTGGTTAATTTTTAGTACAACTTAAAACACGCGGGAACACTTTTTATACTTTTTTTTAGAAATATCAAAGTGGATTGAAGCTAAAAGTTTAGTGGAAGGCTGGGGCTACCTATAAGTAATTATACTCTGTTTTGATGGATTACTTTGGTTAGTAGGACCGGGTTGAGCTGTTTAAACTGTTGGTATGTGACATTTTCTTATTTCTTTTTAGAATTTTTACTATTAACGTGAATGTCACTAAATAAAAGCGTGGTTAAGAATTTGGATATCATAGTTACCAAATTAGCCCATGAGAACAAACTATAATTACCCAAGCAGGAAAAAAAATATTCATCAAAGGAACCTACAAACTAAGCAAGAATGTTTTTTGTGAAATTTATTATTTTGTTAATTTATTATATCAATTCACAAAATGTCAAAAGAGTAGTTGAATGTTACAATCCATAAAATTTCAAAAGAGCAAAAATAAAAAATAAAAAACTTTAGCCTAAAAGTAAACATGACATGTTTGAAAACAATGGAAAATATCAAAGTCTCCTAAATATATTTAACGCATAAAGCTTGTAGTTTTGCAACCACATTTAACACATTGATATTTATCCTAAAAAGAAACATGACATGTTTGAAAACAATGGAAAAGATGAAAGTCTCCTAAATATATTTAACGCATAAAGCTTGTAGTTTGCAACCATATTTAACACATTGATAGTTGATTGTTACCCCACCCACCCGTTTACAAAGTTCATTCATTTAGAAATATGACCAAATCCATCTTTGCCAATAGCAGGACAGTAAATATGGGTTGACTATAAAGTGAGTCCTATAATTATGTGACCAAACCCTCACAAACATTTTTTTATATACACATAGGGCCCCTCTTCTCAAGTGAGGTAATTTAACCAGTTCAACATATCAATAACCAATAGGCAATCCTAACTAAGTCAACTTTAACATACCTGAACAACAACACAAACATAAAGCCAAGCCCGCAGCAACCTGCCAAGAAAAAGCCAACATGCAATCTTAACATCAACATATCACACAGACTATCCATTGCATATAAATTAACATGGCAAAAGCATATGAACATAAAACCACTTAACCATAGCAATCAAGAACTCATCCACAGAGAACACCAGTGAAGAGTTGACACCAAACTAACAACCTCAAAAGATTAAACCCAAATTAACAACACACAAGACATGCAGAAACAAAAGATTAAATCATAACCCAACAAACAGAGCGAAAAAAAAACCCAAACCTTAACAAAAAGCAATCATAAACGAAAAGGCAAAGACGAAGTCCTAATCAAGCATAATCAAAGGCAAAACACACAAACAATCAGCGATAAAAGAACAAAAACACAATAACCTAAACGAAAAGGCAGAGACGAAGACGCGGCAGCAAAATGTCGGGTAAACACACCTGAAGCGGTAGAAAGCAGAACACAGGAAGCGGAGAAGGGAAAATCAAACGGAATTACCTTTAAAAAGGGTGATTCTAACCATAATCAAGCATAAAACGGGATGAAATCACTAACCACGACTCGGAAGTAAGCATGCATTCACCTGAAGGCATAGAAAGAAGAACACAGGAACCGGAGAAGAAGCGAGAATCAAACGGATTTGGTTTTAAAAAAGGCGATTGTAACCACAAGCGATTCTAACCAAAATCAAGCACAAAACTAGATGAAAGCACTAAACACGACTCGGAAGTAAGCATGCATTTGAAAACAAATGTCTGGTAAACACACCTCAAGGCTTAGAAAGAAGAACACAGGAATCAGAGACGAAGCGAAAATCAAGCAGATTTGACTTTAAAAAAAGCGATTGTAACCACACGTGCGCCGCACGTGGCAAACAAATTAATGGGGATCACCGACGTAAGAGAATAAATAGAATAGAATTAATGACTACCATTTTTAATTTTGACTCATTAATTAAAAAAAAAAATTTGAACGGCAGAGACTCATTAATTAAATACATATTTTGTTTGTAATATTTTTTTATTCATTAAAATTATCAGTTTAATATATGAATAAAAAAGTTGCTAAGATTTAGTTTTCAAAAAGTGAACATTATAGTGACAAATACCAATATTTGCGATTATAAATACATTTTTCTTTTTGTTCTCATAGCCGTGTGGATCCTTTTTCTTGCAATTTTTCTACATGCAACAATGTCTTCTTTGTCATTTTCAAAAATCTTTATCGGTTTCTCGGTTGTTTCGGTTATTCTGATATCAAATGCAGCCATTGACGCTTGTAAACCATACGAGTTGGTTGACACTGTTTGTAGAAAACAATGGAACAAGCGGTTTTGTTTCGAGGTTTTAAAATCAGATACAAGGAGCAAGTTTGCAAAAAACATAACTACCCTTACAATGATCGCCCTCGATGTGGCAACAAAGAACTCAATTGCTACCCAAGATCACTTCCTCAGAGTGAAAGACGGGCCTCCAGCTGTGTTAAAATCTCTAAATGATTGCATCGTTCCATACAATAATGTGATAAATAGTTTGAGTTCTTGTCTAAAAGAAGATGATTGTTCTTTGACAGGCTACGATATTCATATGGGTGTAGACGAAGTTGCACGTTGTCAAAGTATGGTGGATTCAAACGGGGCTCATGATTCATTTATAACGACTCTTAACAATGTCACGCAAGATTTAAGTTGGCTTTGTGAATCGTTAGCCAACCTTATGTGTCACGAAAAAAGAGCTTAATCCTATTTAGCAAACATACTTTATAAGATGTATCTAATACTAAAATCGTGTGTTTATAGGATATGGTTTCATATTTATAATGATATCGATTTAAATTAAAGCATTTGCTCTCTCTCAATACATCATATTATTAAACTCATGCTTATAATATAATTCTGTTATCAACCGTATGTAATTATTATTGTAATGGTGTATCGATGATATAAAGTGGTATGTTTGTATGCTATCAAAATGTGTCCCAATTTTGTGCGTTAGTGATATATCGTATTGGAATATGATTTTGTACTAGCTTTAGTAAACCCGTGTATTATACGAGTTAAATAAATAAAATATTAATATATTAAAATTTATTAATTGTAAAATAATATTCTAAGATATGATATGACTAAAATTACGTAATAGAGAAGACTATAAATAAAACAGTGATATCAACTTTTTAAAATTTTGTTTTTAAATATTTTTCCAAAAAAATAAACATTTTGTTCTAAAACAACCGTATAAAAATGTCATGTTTAAAAATTTTCTTATTATAACTCTAAAATTTGATTATTTGTAATTTTAAAAAAATTGACTTTTTAAAAATACCAATTTTAAAATATTTCGTATTTTTAGAAAAGTTTTATGCTTTAGAAAAAATTATTATTATATAAAAATTATTTTTTTTAAATAACATTAATAAATAAGTTTTTTTCTTAATTTATTAAATCTAAAAAATATTAAATAATATTATTAACAATTAAGGTAATTATTTAATATGAGAGAGGCGGAAAATTTTTAGTGATGATGATTGTGGTGTTGCCACGTGTAATTCCAAGTTACTATTTTATTAGAGTACTAGATTTAGTAAACCCGTGTATTACACGGATTGAATAAATAAAATAAAAATATTCTAAATAAAATAAATTAATATTCTAAAATAAAAATTTTATTTGTTTTTCAAAACAAAAGTTTTAAAAAAATGTCACACTTAAAAACTTTCTTATTATAACTCTCAATATTAATTATCTTTTCTTTATAAAATTTTACTTTTTAAAAACACCAATTATAAAATATTTATATTTTTTAGAAAAGTTTGATGTTCTAAAAAGTTTTCTAATTTCATGAAAAAATATCTCCTTAGAAAAAAAAATTAATAAAAAGATCTCTTTATTAATTTATTAAAAACTAATTTAATCTTAAAAAGAATTAAATAATATTATTAGTAATTAATGTGATTATTAAATATAAAAGATAAGCGGAAAAAAATTATTGAGGAAAAATATGGTGTCGCCATGTGTATTTACTAGATACCCTTTTATTAGAGTTAGGAGATTGTTACAAAAATTAATGTACAAATTCGTGTTTCATGTTTATTAAATAAAGATAATATTATGTTTTATATTAAATATTAGTTATAAAGATACAGAATTAAGAAAAAACCAAAAAAAACTTATTTATTAGATATATAAAAGAAGCAGAAAGACTAAGGGGTTGTTTGTTTTTTCTGAAAAGCACTTCCTGACCTTTTTTTTTGCGCCGCGCAAACCACGCGCCGGCGTTGAGGTCTGCAGAGTATTTGTTTTTTGGAAGACTTTTTATTTTAAAAGGTCTTCCTGAGGTCTGCGTGAAAAAGACATAAACCATTCACTTCTACCCTCTTCTCATTCTCCACCTTCAAAGCAAATACCCAAACCTCCTTCCTCCTCCTTCCCCCTCCTCTTTGCAGCCACCGCGTCCCTTCAGCCCCTCCTACAGCCCGTCGCCGACCTCCACCCGCGCAGACCACGCCAGCCCGCCGCCGCCCCCTACATCCCCGTCGCCGCCTCCACCTTCCCGACCGCCGCCCCGTCGCCGCCCCGTCGCCGCCTTCACCTTCACAGCTGACAGCCTCTAAAATCCCAAATCTTGAGGGTAAGGTAAAGTTGCAAACAGTTTTCTTCTTGCAGATGTTATAAAACAAACAGTTTTCTTTTTGCAGACACTAGACATTTGGTCCACCTCTTAACCTGTAGATGTCTGTTGGTCCTTCTGATCGATATTACAATGCACTTGATTTGATAAACACAAACAAATCCCACTGATAACACAGACATCAATGATATTTGTGTGAAATTTAGATCAAACACTATAAAATATAGATGAACAATGATGAACACCACAAAAACATTCAATAAAACTCTTGCTTGATCTGAATTGATTGCTAAATGATATTACAAAGTGAAAGCCCCTCAATCAATGGCTCATTCAAGCTCTTTAAACCTAATTGTCACTAATCTATATATAGTGATAATATTCACTAATGACATATTAAGCCCCTAGACTTAAACAATTAGAAAAATTACATATAAAACATAAAAATGACTTAAACATAAAAAAATATATTTTTTTGACACAAAATATATTTATTAACAATAAACTCCTAGTCATTTATATCTTCAACATCTTGTCTCGGTTCTTCGTTTCGAACGCGTCTGTTTGCCTTTTCCGATGACTTTGACAGTGATGTTGACCTTTGTTGATTTTGACTGTGTTGATAATATAGACTATCCTTGACCCAACAATACTCCCCCTTAGTCTATCATTAACAATGTCTTGTATCGTGATCAGCACCGATAAGTCAACCGTATAATGATCTTCAATCTTCCCCTAGATTGATGATCTGGTATTGAAGATTTTTCATCTTTCAGGCTCCCCTTATTTGTATGCTCCCCCTCTTCATGTGCATTCTTTGTGAATGACCAGGAACAACTTTTCCAACTCTCTATTCTTGAGTGCTTCAGAAGATGTAGTAGGAGGAATCCTAGCCCGGTATCTTCTGCAAATTTGAGGAACAGGTTCTCTGGTCAGGTACGTTGCTCAGCTGATGATCGGCCATCATTTGAAGCAAAAATCTGCAACATAATCACAAATACATTCTACACATTTCTCGTTAGATCATTTCAACAATACAAATAAACCCGTGTTTATCTGTATGTGCAATTTCCTGTGAAATGCATGTGAAAATAATAACATTTTAATAGCATAATGTGGAAGACTTGAAATAATTTGAAATGAAAAACCCCTTTATATATATATATATATATATATATATATATATATATATATATATATATATATATATATATTTTAGTCATACACCAAGAACTAATTCGATCATGAGATCACATCCTCAAGATATACTTAAGCACAAGGATGTATTTAAACATCGACAAGTTAGTGAGATCACACTGATACAGAGTCTGGTCATAATTTGTCCAATTTAAACAGTTCAAAAATGATTGTTGGTATATTTGTCCAATTTAAACCCATGCCTTATCCTTTTCAACAAGTGATCTGTAACTGATTTTATCATGTTTTAGATTTAATTAGAGAAGCTCAGGGGATTTGGTTCCCATAGACATCCGACAAAGAACTTATCCCATCATAAGGGCTTATTAGTAATATGATTAACTCTTCTTGATTTTCTTTTAAGTTTTCAACAATGATCTTAATTTAAGAATCACTGTACCTTTATTGGGGAACAAATGATGAGAGCTCCAGGTCTATACTTACGTATAACAGAGGAGATGATCATCTGAGCGTGCTGATGAGAGCTTCAGGTCTATACTCACGTATAACAGAGAAGATCATCACTCCAGGTCAATGCTTCCACATAGCAGAGGAGATAAGCACGAAAAGGATTCTGAAGAGCTTACAAGAAGTGTTAATTCAGAAACAAGGATGAGGGAATTTGGGAATAGAAGTAATCAAAGCAGAAGTTAGATACTCTCAACCCATTTTTGACGAGACTTGTAACTTTGTGCAGGCCTAAATGTCAGGAGAATAATCCTTTTCACTGAGTTCTAAAGCTTTAGTTAGGATACAAAATCACTGTTTACTTTGTTTTCAGGCTGAGCCTACCAAGCATATCATATAATCAAAATGTCTTTTTCAAATTTTAGAATTTTAAGTGATACAGACATCTACATCAGTTACTATCACTTCTCACAAAGGTACAAGTCATGCAAATAAGCATACCAAGAAGACATACTATCATTTCTCAGTCATCCCAAATCAAGTTCTTAGTTCCCATTTCAATTATACTGGCAAAGAAAGTCTTCCAAATTATACTAGCAAAAAGATAAAAAATGAAGTACCAAGAAAAATGCAGTGATTGTGAATGGTAGATAAGAATTCAAAATGCGGATGAGATATCATAACCACAACCTGTGTGTTCTACCTCAAATTAGAATTTGGAACAATCTCAGTCAGTAAACCGGATTACTGATAGGCCTCTTGAATTGTTCCTGCACTCGTAAACAGATTAATTAGAGAGGGGGACCTAGGCCATGGTGGTTCTGGGAGTTCCTTTTTCATCAGTGTATGTAACCTGTTTAAGCACACACTCTTTTGAAAAATCATTTGTTTCTTTATCCTTTTCATTTTGTTTTACTTTCCAAATTTGTTTCTGTTCAATTACTTTTGATTTGAAAGAATTGAATTTGGAAATCATTTTCCTTTTAAGACTCGAAGGAAGAGATTTTAATTTTGAAACATTGGTCCTTTTTATCTTTGAATCATGTGAAACCGGCTTCACATGAGAAGGTTTGGATAGACTGTTCTTTATCCAACCATTCAAAGATATGTGCTTTTTACCTTTTGAACCCAAGAAGTAACCTGTGTTATCTTTACCTCCCGAAGCTTGCCTTTGAACCTGAGGGCACTTCTTTAGCACATGACCTTCTTTTTCACATCTAAAGCAAGCCTTGAAAGGATTTTGGTTCTTTGTAGTCCCGTGGATAGTAGGCGAGGGTGGAGCCTACTTTGAGGTTGTTACAGCTTGTTGACAACCTTGAAGCTTCTTCTTTTGGATATCAGGAAATTGAACCTTTTAAGGCATTGTCAATATGGATTTCGAATTAGGCTGTGATTTGACTTGTGATGTTTTGGGAGCTGAGATCTGAACATTCTTCTTAGAACCTTTTTGTATGACTTGTGACTTGTTAGATGTGGAAGCAGATTTGTGACGAGCTTGATGGATAGCAGATGAAGATGGTGAGTGCTTCTGCTGAGATTTAGAGGAACTGCTTATTTGTTTAGCAGTTGGAGATGAGATCCATATAGGTCTTGATTCAACTGTTGGAAGCTTTTGACACTTGATAACTTCAGGTGACTTGATGATCTCTGGTTCATCATCAGAACTTGTCCAATCCTGTATACACAAGTCAGCTTCCAATGGATCTTGATTGATGACTCTTGTTGTGTCGGTTTGTGTTGTTGAGTTTTGATTGCTTGACGATTCCACAGCTGTTCCTTCTTTGACAAACTTGACAGGAACTAATGAAGGGATGTTACCTGTCTTGAATTTGTTAAAGAAGTTACGGGAAACAAGTGATACTATTTTTGAAGCATCAGAGGTGGAATTATCATTTTGCAGATAAGATCCTTGCTTGATGAGCCCCAAACCTACAAGAAAATCATATTCATCTCGAACCTCTTTGTGATTAACGCTGCTTAAACCTACATGTAAACTATTAGTATCTGCGGCTTTAATTAAATCATTAGATGGATGAGGTTGAGGCATAGGAGAGTAACAGTAAGTGCTAGGAGGAGGATAAACATATGAAGTTTCACCACATCCCACACCCGTTTTGATTCTAGCTCCCCTCTGCTTACAGAATAGTTCTTCCTGTTTCATCCCTGATATCGTCCATTTATCAAGTTTAATTTTAAGCTTGCTAGTCTCAAATTCTGCTAATGTGACTCGTTCGCTCAAAACATTAATCTCGACATTCTTTTCTAAAAGATTTCTTTTTAAAAGATAATTTTCTTTTAAAGCTTCTCTTAGTTTAATGAAATATTTGGACTCATTGATTTTAAGTTCTTTGTTTATTCGTTTTAATTCTTTTTCATTTTCTAACAATAATCTGTTAGCTTTATAAACCCCGAATAAACGAATTTTGCAGGGAGGAGAACACATGTCTTGAACTATCTCATAGGGGAGTCCCATAACTATCTTTTCAGCAACTAGGAGTTTTTCACATTGACATACGGGAGTGTTCTTTTTGTACTCTTCCTCCTTAGTAGCTCTCTCTTTAGCTTCCTCAACTTCATCTCCCTTTGGATTTTCTTCATCCTGAACCTTCTGCTTCACTTCATCTGTTTCACTATCCTATAGCTTCTGAATTTTACACCAGCTTGCACAGGCATCAACATCACCAACACTCTCACCTTGAGTATCATAGCTGAATTCTTCAAAAGGATCAAAATCCTCAACATAATTCTCATCACTGTTTACCACCTCAGCCATCAATACATGGTTGACTTTTTTTTTAGTTTCTTTGATCTCAACACTTGAAGATACACCGCCATACATGAATTGACTGTACTCTTTTATTTTCATATCCAAATCAAATGACTTCAACTTGCTAATAACTTCCATGAGTTTGTAGTCAGCAAAATTTCTTTCGTGTTTTAACAACCTAACTTGTGAACTCCATTGTGGAGGAAGAGAGTCCAAAAGTTTTGTGACTTGTTCATGGTTCCCCAGCTGGTCATCATACATCTTAAGATTGCTTGCCACCATCAGAAATCGATCAACAAAATCAGATATCTTTTCATCTTTCATGGCTGCAAAAGAATCAAACCGACTTTGTGCAGATATTAGATTATCAGATTCATGAAAATTAGCTACTTCTGAAGAAGACATTTTAGAAATGATCAGAGGCTAAATTCGCTGAAATTTCACTAAATTCGTTGAATTTTCACTAATTTCGCTGGCAAGTTCGCTGGTAATTTCGGCAGCAGTTTTGCCTAGCAATGGCACACAAATGCTAGTTTCGCAGGGTAATTTCGCCAGAAACTAGTTGAACTTTCGTTCAGAGAACAATTTGGCAATAATTTCGCTGGGATTGGTACACAAACATATGAACTTTCGTTCAACACATGTACTTTCGCTGCAACAAGGAAACCAGATCCAAAAACCAAGAACAGCTTAGTTTAGCTGACGGAACCCTAGTTTCACGAGGCGAAACTATGTAGTTTCGCCGGAAGATGCTGTAATTTCGCTGGACGAGCTGTAAATTAGCCCGACGTATCTGGACAGCCTTTTTCAGCACGAAATCAGCTCAAACTCATCCAAATCTCAATGGATTTGAGATCTGATGATTCCTATAGCTTCCCACACCAAAATCGAGCAATCCTCAATCAATTTCCATATCCAAAACACTCAGATCAGATCGAAAAAGAATGGAACAGTGACTTAGAACTTGAACCAAACAAAAACTCAAATCATCAAGAGCACAAAGGCACTGATACCATATTGTTGGTCCTTTTGATCAATATTACAGTGCACTTGATTGATAAACACAAACAAATCTCACTGATAACACAGATATCAATGATATTTGTGTGAAATCTAGATCAAACACTATAAAATATGGATGAACAATGATGAACACCACAAGAACATTCAATAAAACCCTTGTTTGATCTGAATTGATTGCTAAATGATATTACAAAGTGAAAGCCCCTCAATCAATGGCTCGTTCAAGCTCTTTAATTGTCACTAATCTATATATAGTGATAATATTCACTAATGACATATTAAACCCCTAGACTTAAACAATTAGTGAAATTACATATAAAACATAAAAATGACTTAAACATAAATAAATATATTTTGTTGACACAAAATATATTTATTAACAATAAACTCCTAGTCATTTATATCTTCAATATCTTGTCTCGGTTCTTTGTTTTGAACGCGTCTGTTTGCCTTTTCCGATGACTTTGATAGTGATGTTGACCTTTGTTGACTTTGACTGTGTTGATAATATAGACTATCCTTATCAGACCCAACAATGTCTGCAGATCTGATTCGCAAACTGCAGATATTTTGCTGCAGAAAAAACAAACAACACCTAACTAATTGTATTAAAAATTCAAGAATTAAAAAACAAAAAAGGAGAAACAAATTTATTTATTAGTGGGAAAAAAGTCAAAAAAGTAAATGATACTCATTTTACGAGCCTTTGTTTACTTATTTACTATATATATAAATAGGTAGAAATCTGGTGTATTACATGGATGAAATAAATACATTGTTATATACTTAGTAATAAAGATTTATATATATATATATATATATATATATATATATATATATATATATATATAAATCTATATATATGATATATTTACATTGTTTTTTAAAGAAAATGCTACAAAGGTATAATAAAAAATGCTTTATAAAAACAAATAAAAGAAATATATAATTTGTAAAATAAGTAAATTGTCATTTTTCGTCTTAGTAGTTTAGTGAAAGTTGTCACATTTGTCCAATAATTTGTTTTCTCGCATCGCGATCCTCGTTATTTACAAATCTTATCATTTTCAGTTAACCCCGTCCAAAACTATTCATTGAATAGGGGGTATATTAGTCAATTTACATATATGTTTTCTTTATAATTTTTTTAACTTGACTTAATCTCTCACCTTTGAGTATATTATCATTTTAGTCCCTTTGATTTGCCACTAGTTGTGCTTGATTGGTATATATATTCTTGTAGAGATTTTCGCAGAACGTCTATACTAAACTATACACACAATAGGAAAATTTATATATCGTTGGGTAATATAATAATGGTAAGAAGTATCAATCTGTGAACACACACAAGATCAAAAGTAAAATCTTTATAATTGACTAACTCTCTGGCTTAGAGAAATATTGGTGCTTGTTTCAAAGTGACAAATTTTTAAATTTTCAACAACAATTTTTATAATAAATAAAAAGCAAGTAAATGATAGTGACTTTGGAGATTTTTAGTAAAAGAAGGTTATCATTCAAATTTGGGCTTCATTTTGATAATTATGATGAATTGCGTAGCATGGTTAAAAGATATTAATCGATGAAATTATGTTAATATTTCTAAACATGAGTCAGTAGAAAGTTATTGTAAACCGACTCCATGGTGACAAGAAAAACTTCAATGAATATCTTACAAGAGAACCACCAAGCCACTAGCCAAGTAGATAATAGCTAAGCACCTTTTTAATTTAGGTTTTCTAAAAGGGTAACTTAATGTTAACAAGTGAACTTATAAAAAGCCTTGATTTAACATACCATAAATAATTACACAGGGTTTCACCTAATTAGGATGATAATATGAGTTTAGCTTATAATGAGCTTGAGCATTATAACTAAAACAAAGGATAGTAGTGAGTTCATTTGTAAAATAAGACAATGAAACCGATATCCCAAAATAGGTGATGCTAATCTATCCCGAGCATCTTCTAAGTGTTAAATGAACCTCTCGAGTCCTCCTAGGGTTTCTAAATTGTTGTTTCCGAGGAGTAAACCCCATACTTTCACCTACCAAAAGTCTTCCTTAATTGTGCAAATGATCCGCTATTGCTAGGCTTTCTGGAACGTCGGGCACGACCCATTGTCTAACGGGCACAACCTTGTGTAAGGTAAAATGTATGTAAAAGTTGGTCTATTCGTACATGCAGAGAAAAGTTGACCACGACCTCATGTTGATTGGGTACAACCCTATGCTGGCTAGGGTACAACCCTGTCTTGATTGGGCACGACCTGTGTTCTCTTTATTTGGGGGACAACACTTTTATATCTTCTATGTACTTGGGCACAAATGCGTTCTAGATAAGCATGATGGCATGATGGAGTGGGGCATGGGGGCGTGTGAAGTGGGGCATGACCTTGTTGAGCTTCTAGAGTTTTGGTTTTCTTAAATTTTCTACTTATTTTTACTTCTTTGACCCATCGTGGTATCTTTCACACCTACAAATACAAATTATGAGAAATGAATGCCAAATCATTACTTTTTGTTGGAGTTATGGAGATAAATGATATGTAAATGGTATGATTTATATGTTTAATTTAGGGCATATCAAACTTCACACACTGGAACATTGCATGTCCAAAGCAAAATCATTCTAAACAACAATACAACCAATAACTAAACACACAAAAAGATAAAATGTGATCTAAGAATTTTACAAGAAAATTTAAGCTACCCAAATACAAATAATCAAGTGCATGTGAAATGATTCCCATTCAAGCAATAGATTGATTTATAGAAATCTCTAACATGTACAAGTTTACACTCTTCACGAGATACACACACTCGGCTATATATATATATATATATATATATATATATATATATATATATATATATATATATATATATGAAATCACACCTGAAGTGAAGTATGATTAAAACACTTTATTTCCTAGTATGAATACGTGTGAAATCATAAACTTGGCAAGAAATCAAATCTCCGCCTATTTAGCAAATTACTTGCATAAATCATTAGGTCTTTGATGGATTGCAACTTGGTTCGGGTATATGTTACGAATTATTTTAGGAGCAGTGACTTAATGCTAAAGACAACGTGATGGAATTCAAGTAGTTCTTGTGTTTAAACAACTTAGAACACCAAGAACAAACAATGATTTCCCCCAAGGATCGATTCTAATCTCTCAAATATCACAACAAATTGTTATATACTCAATACTCATTAATCATAGTACGAAAACCCATAATTAATGATATGATATTCGTGTGTGTGTATGATTGTGTGTTTGCTAATGATTGAATGCATAGAAGAATAGTAAATACTTGATTGTATTGATTGTTCAGAAGCTTCGAAAGTATTAGGGTATTATGCTATTTATAGCCTATACACAATAGCTATATACAATTACAAAATTACCCTTATGTAAACGAAAATTACATAATATCCTAAGTCTAAGTCATCCACTATGGATGATAACGTGTCTGCTATGGATGTATAAACGTCCGCTATGGATGATGAATAAGTTATCTTTTGTGTATGATAGTCATCCGTTGTGAACACTTGATGAATATTTGTCTTGTTGTTGTCCGCTATGGAAGTGCATCCCCTGTGGATGTACATCCGTTGTGCACTTGTTCATTAGCTGTGGAGACTTATTCATCCGCTGTGAGTGCTTGGTCATCAGCTGTGGAGTTCTTCATCCACTGTGAGCACTTGGACTTCCTCAGACTTCATCTGCTACTGACCTTTACTCATCCACTGTAGGCATTTCTTCATCCACTACCAACACTTGTCAAAATTTCTTTTCTCTACAAACCTGAAAAAGAAATTTAAACAATAATTAGTGTCTGTTATGAATGTTAATGATGCTAATATGTTAGTTAATGATTGTTTGAATGTTATAACACATTATGTTTGATTATGGCAAGCATTATTCTTCAATGCACTTGTTTAGTCCAACAATACTCCCCCTAAGGATGATGTTTCCATGCTTTAATATTTGCTTGTAAATGTTATGTTTGTTAGTAATAATATGTGTGTTTGTGTTTGAATTGAATGATTGCATGTTTGTGTGATTGACTTAGAATGTTTGAATGCATGATTGAATGATTTGTATGCGTGAGTGATTGACTTAGAATGTTTGATTGATTGATTGAATGATTTGTATGTTTGAGTGATTAACTTAGAATGTTTGATTGCATGATTTAATGATTTTCATGATTGCATGATTTGCATGATTGAATGATTTTCATGATTGCATGATTTGCATGATTGAATGATTTTCATGTTTGAATCATTTGCATGATTGAATGATTTGCATGATTGAATGATAATCTTATGATGTGTGATTGATTAATTGTATGATGTGTATGATTGTATGATTACATGTATGATTGCTTGGTTGTATGATTAACTGATTATGCATGATTGGTTGATCATTTGAATGATTGTTTGATTACATGTATGACTACTTTCTTACTGATTACATATGTGTAATCAGATTACCTTGTATGTTCTTAATCATATATGTTTGCTTGTATGGCTTGTTATTGTATGATTGATGTTATGATTGATGATATATATGAAATTAATGAATGATTGATGCTCTGATGTGTTTGTTGTCTGTTATGTTTGTTTGGAAGTTTTGTTTGTTTGAAAGGTTAGATAAGTTTGTTTGTTTTTGTTTGTTTGTCTGTTAGATAACCTTTAAGAATAAGATAGACCAGCTTCATTAACATTCTTTTGAACTTTAGTTGTGGCCTTCAAAGACTCATCTGCATCCATCTCTGTAATCTGATCCTTTTCTGCTTCCTTGACTTGGTAAGTCAAAGGAGTGATCTTTAATGCATTTCGGCAGTTTACAATATGCTCAGAAAATATTGTACTGTACTATTTTGATCATCATATTTACAGTGGATGGAGAGATGAACCATCTGTTCTATGGTTGATAAATCCAAGCTTTTCACATCAATGTTGCTAACCAATGTGGTTACAACATGATTCCCCTTTAGAACTTCCAGGTTGTTGTTGTCTGAGATCCTTAGGCTAGTGATTCCATCTATGTGTGTTAATGATTGTTGATTTGTCTTAGTTCTTTATTTAAGAGCAACATTCACATATACAGTTCCCAAAATTCTCAACATGTGAATGAAATAACAGCAATCACCCTTGCATAGAACATCTTCTATAGCAGGGAATGATTTGGTCTTCAAAAATGAGACATATGAAGGATGTACGAGTTTGATCTCAACAAGTTCAAACAACCTAATGTCTGAAGCTTCTTTCCCTTCAAGCTTTCTCTCCAACACCACTTCAAAGTGGTTTTCATCATAATACCACTTTATGATTGGGTGGTTGCATTGATTTCCATCAATTTTCTTCATAATGAGCTTAAGATCTGATGGTCTTAGAGGATATCCAACCCTTTCTAGAATTTTACTATCATCATATTTCCATGCAACTATCTTTCTCTCATCAGCAGATGTTTTTAGTATGATCTTGTCATACAACTTAACAAAGTTGGTGTTTGCATTGATCATCTCTTACCTTCTGGCCAAAGCCTGTAAGGCATGAATTGTCTGGGTTCTTCATTTGGATGTAGCTTAGGAGGGGCTTGGTGATATGTTGATAGAGATGAAGCTAGATGAGGTTTAAAAATCTATGGCTTCAATGCACTAGCCAACACGTGCTTGTAAATTTCTCTAGCCATATCCTTCATTTGTGAGAGAGATTTGCCTGCATAAGATCTGTAAGCATCCTTGTATGACTCAACCAACTTTTAACTTGGGACTATGTCATTTTATCCATTTGAGGATCCTTAGGCAGATTCTTTTAGAATTCTTGCTGATCCTTGATCTCTTTGAACCTTTTGTATGTTTGCTCTTTTTCATTCTTCATGACTTCTTGAAAGTCTTTAAGCAAGTCTTTAACCTCTGAAAGGTTACGGTGCATGAAAGAATCATAAGGAAATCCCCTTGCTGCAAGCTCTATACCTATAAGGGTTTCAGTTTCATTAGGCAGTAAATCTTAAATGTTTTCCATCTCATTTTCATCTTGTTTATCATCCTCTTCATTAGAATCACTTAAGATGATAATTGGCTCTGTTTGCTGGTCTTTTGTCTAATCAATCTCACCTTCTTTAAACACATCAGCCTCTGTTTCTTTTTGCGTTGGTGCATCCTCATCTATTGGTTCTGCTCTAACCTTTAGAAGCTTGAGTGGTGGAGATTCAGGTTCTTCCAACTCTTGAACCTTTTGTTTTCCTTTCTTAAGGAAACCAAATACAATCTCTTTCTTTTCCTCTCATAGGTTGTTATTTAAAGCTATGAGGATGATGCGTGATCTTTTGATGGTTGAGTTTGCTCCTTTATTGATTCAGCAAATTGTCTGATTAACTCCTTCTGTTTCTCTGACAGAGGGTTGACAAGTATGATGCTTGATTCTTCTGTTTGAGTCTCAAAAGTGTGAAAGTCTTGTCTAAGGATAGGTGGGTAATGTATGCTTTCAAATGGATTTTCCTCTTCAAACAATTCATCCATTGAAAAAGTCTACTCAGGGATAATGATGGCCTTTTCAGTTTCCCCTGGGATGGTTTCTTCAGCTTAAGACATTATATGTTCTACAAACTCATCACTCAGGTCTTGTTCTAGACCTTCTAAATGTTCTTCCTCATTCAGATGAGTGTTAGCATGATCTAGTTCTCTATTTAGTCTCTTTATCTTTTCTTCTTGAGCATAGATCTTCTTTTTTAACTCATCTATCTGAGAATCTTTTGCATCTCTCTACTCAGTCAGATAGGCAACATCTAACCTTGTACTATTCAGATCTTGATCCTTTGCTTTCACTTCTTCCCTTGATTGATCTAGTTGTTGTTCTAGGAATTGAACAATCAACTTCTATGCTTTTTGGTCAGCAGAAAGTTTCTCAATCTCCTCATCTTTACTCTTCAATTTGTCTTTCAACTTCCTTGCTCTGTTGTTTAATTTTTCTATCAGCTTGTTGTACTCAGTGAATAAAAACACTTTTGAGTACTCAATTTCTTCCTCAGTTGGTATTTCACTTGTCTGCTCTTCACCTTGTATTTGATCCTCAAGCGCACTTTGTTCTACTTGATCTTGCTCATGCTGTGATGATGTGCCAACTCCTTGAAGAGATGCTGGTTCTGCTAGTGATGCATCAATGTCTCTCAAAAGAGATGAAAATGTTTGCTGATCTGAAAGGTTTGGGCTCTGAGGAGGAGAAGGGAAGTGATGTTCAACATGGAGTTGTTCTTGTTCAAGCATATCTTCTTGTGCTTGTTCTTGCTCAATGATTGGTTCTGGTATGGGTTCAGCTTGTTCTTCTTGAATGATTGGAGCAGGTTGGATTATTGGTGCTTGATGAATGACATTCTGAAAAATAATGGTTGGTTTTCCCTGACCTGGAATCCTTGAGAACACTTCAAGAATAGGTATGTCATGATCAATCATGTGGGTGGAACAGGTACTTCATCTCCTTGATAAAGACTTGACTTGATTCTATTAAAAACATGTTCATTGAAATGAACTGGTTGGAAGATAGCACCATCTCTTGGTATGTTAGGAATTAGATCATCAATGATCATTTGAAAGAAAATAGGATACATTTGAAATTTATTCCTCACTTCTGTCAGATTGTAAATCATTCCATTCAACACTTGTGTTGCAAAATTGAAAGGCATTCTTGCTATTATACTAGCAATAGCAGATAAGCTCCTTAATAAAGTGGCATACTAGCCAGTCTTCCTGTTTGTCATAGTCTTTTAAAATGTGTGCATAATGAATCTGAATTGGGCATACATTTAGGACTTCTTGATCTGGTTTCTCTCAATGGTACCAGTGTAACCAATCTGCCTAAAAACATGTAACACATAGTTTCCATCAAATTCTACTGGACCTTCTTAGTCTTCATTTCCAAGTTGCAGAACCCTTCTGATGACTTCTTTTATTATGATGATTTGATGAACATGAATGTTAGACATAACAACTTTTTGGACATTCATTTGCTCCAGATGTTCATGGGTCCAAAACTGGATAATATGGTCTTCATATATCTTTGGCTTGGCTGTCATAGCATGGACAAGCCTTGTTTGTCTTATGGCTTGTATAATGTCTCTATAATTTTTAGTCATTGGTGCATTTGGGTTTAGAAAAAGCATAGAGACTATGATCTCTGACAAATTCTAAGTTTGCCATATCTACAATGATGAAGAAAAATGTGTTAGTAACTTGAATGATAATAATGTATGATGTTTAATGTGATGAAATGTTGATCAAGTGTTCATAGGATAGTTGTCATTGTTATGAATTGATGACATATTTATATTAAACAAAATGAGTGTGTCAAATGAATGTTTTCTTAAAAACACTTGTTGGATCAGTTTGACTTGTAACAGGTCAAATTAGGTCAATTTTAATCTTGTAAATCTTGTTGATTTCAATTTATTTTGTACCAAATTGTTTTAAAACATGTTAGTTTCATCACAATGAGTTGTTTGTTTCAAATCAAGTTCTGATTTAAGTTCATAACAACATTAACTAAGAATATCAGTTTGACTTTTTAAAGTCAACAACTACCATTCAATGCACATTGAATGCATAAGCATTTAATGTTGTTGTGGTTAATGTTATGCCAAATTAACTGATTTTAAATGTTTGTAACTGAATTTTGAACATATTTGCAAAGTTATAACAAGTTTCAAGTCACTTTAAACATTTTCAAAGATCAAAAGTTTATTTTGACTGATTTTTGGCATGAACATCATGACTGTTCATAAACCCGATGAACACTTAATCAAATTTCTTCACAATAATTGTCCTAATACATGCGACTAATGTTTTTAATCATGTATTCAATGTTTGATTTCATTTAAAACATCAAATGATTCATGTTTGATCTAGGTTCTTTGTTCGACTTAGGTCTTGACAATGTCAAATTCAAAATCAAAGAACCGAATGCTTTAAAGATTGTATGATGATTAGAATCATGATGTGATACCTATTTGATCAAAAATCAGTAGTTAAATTAAACGCATATTTGGTTTTGAATGATCTGGGGTTTAAGGGTTTAACGCACTGTTGAACGTTTAAAATTTTTGATTTTTCTCTCACACTCGTGATGAAATGAAAAATTTGCAAGTATTAAAGCATATATACAACGGACAAAATGAACATTCGTTGTGTATACAGTTTGTATACGCGTTGTGTTAACAGTTTGAACTTACAATTTTAAATTTAAGTTATCCGCTATGTGTTGCACATACGATGTGTGTACATTGCGTCCGTTGTACAAGTTTAAGTTGTACGCTATGGACCCTTTGAATGTTTGACTACGTATACAGCGGACAAATACTTGGCCATGCGCTATGGACACTTGAATGGGCTGTGTGTTTGAACCCTGTTCACAAAGCGGATGAAATTTGTTCATGCGCTATATGAACTTGATTGTTTGTTTGGTTATTCACAGCGGTTGAACATTTGTTCATGTGCTGTGTACATTTTGTTTGTTCAAGAGATATTCACACCGGATGACTTATTGTCATGCGCTGTGAATACTTAATGATGGTGTACAGTGTATGCTTACCTGTGTACATACATTGTGTACACTTGTACTATTTCAACAATGGATGACTAAAGTTAGTCATGCGTTGTGTGATTTACCACTGTATACACAGCAGATGCCATACCAACATCATGCGCTGTTGTAACAATTGAAAATTTACTAAAAGGAGAAGAAAATAAGAGTAAAAAGAAAAAAAGGTGAAATATCCCAAGTCAAAGGGTTAAATTTACGCAAGTGGCAAACTTTTCCATAATGGGATTTAAAATAAGCATGGTAGCCCACACCTCTTCTTTTACAGATCTTGCTCTCGGCTGTAGAAGAAAGAAGAAGCTGCAATCGGTTTCTAGAGAGAGAGAGAGAGGAGGAATAACTGCTTGTAGGTGAGGTTTTCTTGTGTTTTCTACTCGGTTTTCAGCTGTGTTTGAGATGCTAGACCGATTCTTACATGTTTCTTTGTAAGGCCCCGTTTCCGGGACGCTTACAGTTGGTCAATCATCGCATAAAACATATAAAATTCATCATTTTCCAGCGGAAATTTAAACTTTTCATTAATAATTAAAAACATGTCAATACATCATATCTTTAAATTACATCATCAAAAATTGTATTAATACAATATCATCTCAAAATGTGGATGCCAGACTCAAAACATTTCCAGTAGCTTATGCATCCATGCCTGCACCTCCTCAGCGTCGAATGGTTACCTACCAACTATTATGCACACAAAAGTCAGCAACACTGAGTGAGTTTTAATTTTATATTAAAATACTTTACTTCCATTTAAAACATTTCTTTTACTTTCGTATGTGATTAGACATCATACATACATCTTGGTAATAATTATTATCTTTCATGATCTTTCATCATTCGTACCTTCTTTCATTAATATCTTCCACACTTATCTAGATCCTGCCATATGCTATACCCCTACGTCAAGCAAAAGTCGATACTGTGCCGGGGTTTATAAGTAAACCCCCACGTCAAGCAAAAGCCAAAAAAGTACTGGGGTACGCGACAAGGATCTTCTCACAACTCATACGCTATACTCCCATGTCAAGCGAAAGCTGATACTATGCCAGGGTTTATAAATAAACCCCCACGTCAAGCAAAAGCCAACACAGTACCAGGGTACGCGACAAGGACTCCATCATTCATTTCTTCCATTTTCATCATTCGTTATCTTTCACTTTCATTACGTAATACTTTACTTACGTACATAAGTATAACATACCACGTAAAGAAACATCATATACATAGCATAGAACAACATCATCATCATAACAACACACAATGCATACACATCATATACAAGCATAAGCCACCACAAGACATCATTTCTTAACACTTAAATTCTACTTCCCAAAATTTCATAAAAAAAAAACTAATTCCCCAAAGAAATGTGGATGACACTGTAGCAAATGCGGATGACACTGTAGCAAATGCGGATGACACTGTAGCAAATGCGGATAAACAAAAACTAACCTGCAATGCAACTTTTGCTATTTCTAGTCCCCGGTCATCGTTCTAACACATCCTTAGCACAGATCTATTATACTACGCACTTAGAACAAACTAAACATCATACACATCTTAGGAAAACATCTAAAAACGTACCCCCAGTCCCACGCCATGTCAAAATTCATAGTTTAGTCTAGAAAACCTTCTGCCCAGTATGCATAACAACCCCAAACACTTAGAAAACCAGTAAAAGAGGGGATCTAGAACTCACCTTGAACAGCTTTCGAGTAGAACACCTCAAACCCGAGAGCCCACTTGAAGTTCCAGCACCTAAAACCCACGAAAACGAGCACTAAACATCAGAATCTCGGTCTAGAAGCTCGAACCCAGCAGAAAACAGGGAGGAAACACTTGAAAACTTTACCTTTCTTGAAGATCTTCCACTTTCTCACTCTAAAAACCGGTGGGTAGCAAACTTCACCTTCTGATCCTCCCTGCACTCGCTGATATTCAACAAGCCTCCATCTCTCTCACCCATCAGCGAGCAGCAGCAGCACTTCCATTCCCATCAAATTTCGGGGGCTTGCATCTCTGGAATGCCCTATAGTTGCACCCATTTTCAGTTTCCTGCACTGCTTCCTCCTCCTCATCGTCACTAGAAACAACCATCTCAGTATCTGGTTGCTCCCTTTCTCTTGAACCTCCTTCTCCGTCCTCTCGCCTATTGGCATTCTCCTTCTCCTATTTCTCCTTCTCCTCATTTTCCCTCACAGCTTTAATAACCTCGGTCACTATCGACGGTAGAATTGTCTGCATGACCTGATGAACTTCCTCCGCTATTGCCTCCTTCCTTGAGGCCCTCAGATTAGCCTCTCATCCTCACCGTTATGGTGATGAGGCTCAGGTTCTTCAAGAGCCATTTTGGTAGTCTTAGCCCTGTTCCTTGTGACACACGGTCCAACACCACGTCCACCACAACCTCCACCTCAAGAAGCCTCCAAAGATCTACCACCAGCCATCTCTAAGCACTACAAGATTCAAACACCAACACGGTCATTCAAGGTAATAGCTCAGATTATGTCAAGTATAGTAAGTCCCTAATTATAATGGCCAGTTATGATTAGCCACTTACTTTACTTTTCATTCTCCGAGCATTTCCTATCCTGACTACATCAGTATCCAAATCCATAAAGAACACATAATCCATATAGCACACTCACATAATTCCCTTTTATTAACCCTCATAAAATGTTTACATAAAACCTTTACCTGCAGGCATGTAGCTACTAGGACTGGCATCCCTTTCCCTTTCGTCCCATTCTTAGTTTAGGTTTAGGTTCTTTGAAAATATTTTACCCAATTCTCTTAAACTTTGGCTCTGATACCAACTTGTAAGGCCCCATTCCCGGGACGCTTACAGTTGGTCAATCATAGCATAAAACACATAAAAATCATCATTTTGCAGTGGAAATTTAAACTTTTCATTAATGATTAAAAACATGTCAATACATCATATCTTTAAATTACATCATCAAAAATTGTATTAATACAATATCATCTTAAAATATGGATGCCAGACTCAAAACATTTCCAGTAGCTTATGCATCCATGCCTGCACCTCCTCAGCGTCAAATTTATGCACACAAAAGTCAGCGATGCTGAGTGAGTTCTAGTTTTATATTAAAATACTGTACTTCCGTTTAAAACATTTCTTTTACTTTCGTACGTGATCACACATCATACATACATCTTGGTAATAATTATTATCTTTTATCATCGTTCATCATTCGTAACTTCTTTCATTAATATCTTCCACCATTATCTGGATACTACCATAGGCTAAGCCGATACTGTGTCGGGGTTTATAAGTGACGTCAAGCAAAAGCCGATACTGTGTCGGGGTTTATAAGTAAACCCCCACGTCAAGCAAAAGCCGACACAGTACCGGGGTATGCAACAAGGATCTTCTCACAACTCAAATGCTATACCCCCACGTCAAGCAAAAGCCAATATTATGCCGGGGTTTATAGTAAACCCCCACGACAAGCAGAAGGCGACACAGTACCGGGGTATGGGACAAGGACTCCATCATTCATTTCTTCCATTTTCATCATTCGTTATCTTTCACTTTCATTACGTAATACTTTACTTACGTACATAAGTATAGCATACCACGTTAAGTCATATCAAATACATAGCATAAAACAACATCAGCATCATAACAGCACACAATGCATACACATCATAAACAAGCATAAGCCACCATAAGACATCATTTCTTAACACTTCAATTCTACTTCCCAAAATTTCATAAAAAAAAACTAAGTCCCCAAAGAAATGTGGATGACACTGTAGCAAATGCGGATGACACTGTAGCAAATGCGAATGACACTGTAGCAAATGCGGTTGACACTGTAGCGAATGTGGATGAACAAAAACTAACCTGCAATGCAACTGATGCCATTTATAGTCCCCAATCATCGTTCTAACACAACCTTAGCACAAATCTATCATACTACGCACTTAGAACAAACTAAACATCATACACATCTTAGGAAAACATCTAAAAACATACACCCAGTCGCACACCATGTCAAAATTCATAGTTTAGTTTAGAAAACCTTCTGCCCAGTATGCACAACAGCCCCAAACACTTTGAAAACCAGTAAAAGAAGGGATCTAAAACTCACATTGAATAGCTTTCGAGTAGAACACCTCAAACCCGAGAGCCCACTTGAAGTTCCAGCACCTAAAACCCACGAAAACGAGCACTAAACACTAGAATCTCGGTTCAGAAGCTCGAACCCAGCAAAAAACAGGGAAGAAACACTTAAAAACTTTACCTTTCTTAAAGATCTTCTATTTTCTCACTCTAACCCTTTTAAATTAACTTCCTGTTTGCTCCCTTACTTTTCTTTTTATATTTTTTTTTTGAAATTTCTGGATGTTACATTCTTGTGTTGGCTGCTTGTTTCGGTGTGTTAGGTGATAGAACTCCAGGTTGCTCTCGGGTTTGGAGGAGTTTTACCGAAAGCAGTTTGAGGTGAGTTCTAGATTCCCCTATATTACTTGTTTTAAACTAGTTTTGGGGCTGAAATGCATATTAACTGGATTTTTTTATAGCTGAAGCATGAGTTTTCTACATTTTTACATCTGATGTGTATGCGATGTGTGAGTTTTATATGCCTTCTTTGATGTTGTGTAGTTGTATGCTCTGTTTTAAGTATTTGACATGATATATCTAAGCTAAGTTCATGTTAAGATGATGTTTGGGACTGGGAAATTTGATAAGTTGCATCACAGGTACTGGACAGTTCATCCGCATTTGATTAAGTGTTCATCCGCATTTTCTAGAGTTCGGATTAAGTGTTCATCCGCATTTTATTAATGTTCATCTGCATTTGCTATAGTTCATCTGCATTTATTATGTGTTCATCCAGTTTTTCTACAGTTTCATCCGCATTTGTTAAGTGTTCATCCGTATTTGTTAAGTGTTCATCCGCATTTGCTACAGTTTCATCCGCATTTGTTAAGTGTTCATCCGCATTTGCTACAGTTTCATTCGCATTTGCTAAAGTTCATCCGCATTTGTTTATGCTCATTTGCATTTGTTCTACCGCCATTTCTTACACTTAGAATATTTTATGAGGACTTTCATCCGCATTTGCTACAGTTTCATTCGCGTTTGTTACAATTCATCCGTATTTGTTTACGCTCATCCGCACTTGTTCATCCGTATTTCTTTGGGGACTTAGAATTATTCTGAAATTTTGGGAATAAAATTTAAGTGTTAAATACTGATGAGTAAGGAAAGATTATGCTTGTTTAATATTTCTATTGTTTGATTCTTTTCTTATGGCCTGCTGTTATGGATAATATTTATTATGCTTCATGTTATATGATTATAAGGCAATGAATATTTTAAAAGTATTATTCCTAACCAAGTGGACACAAAGAAATAAGAAAAGACAGTGGAACTTAATGAATGTTACCCTCGGGACCTTATAAACAATGGAAAGCCTTGCAAGCACAATGGAATGAGATGCACGACCTTGTTGTCGTTAGCTCAACTAATGTGTGACTGATTCAGGATGCATATCTGGGGTCTAATCCTGGGTGTTAATTAAACCTATGGGATTCGTATTCATGACCAAACCAAACCAAATTTTCCATAATGTGATTTAAAAGAAGCATGGTAGCCCACACCTCTTCTTTTGCAGATCTTGCTTTCAGCTGCAAAAGAAAGAAGAAGCTACAATCGGTTTCTAGAGAGAGAGAGAGGAGGAAGAGCTGCTTGTAGGTGAGGTTTTCTTGTGTTTTCTCCTCAGTTTTAAGCTGTGTTCGAGCTGCTGGACCGATTCTTACGTGTTTCTTGTGTTGGCTGCTTGTTTCAGTGTGTTAGGTGCAAGAACTCCAGGTTACTCTCGGGTTTGGAGGAGTTTTACTCAAAAGCAGTTAGAGGTGAGTTCTAGATTCCCCTATTTTACTTGTTTTAAACTAGTTTGGGGCTGAAAAGCATATTAACTGAATTTTTTTACAACCGAAGCATGAGTTTTCTATGTTTTTACATCTGATGTGTATCCGATGTGTGAGTTTTATATGCCTTCTTTCATGTTGTGTAGTTGTAAGCTCTGTTTTAAGTATTTGACATGATAGATCTAAGCTAAGTTTATGTTAAGATGATGTTTGGGACTGGGAAATTTGATAAGTTGCATCACAGGTACTGGACAGTTCATCCGCATTTGATTAAGTGTTCATCCGCATTTTCTAGAGTTCGGATTAAGTGTTCATCCGCATTTTATTAATGTTCATCTGCATTTGCTATAGTTCATCTGCATTTATTATGTGTTCATCCAGTTTTTCTACAGTTTCATCCGCATTTGTTAAGTGTTCATCCGTATTTGTTAAGTGTTCATCCGCATTTGCTACAGTTTCATCCGCATTTGTTAAGTGTTCATCCGCATTTGCTACAGTTTCATTCGCATTTGCTAAAGTTCATCCGCATTTGTTTATGCTCATTTGCATTTGTTCTACCGCCATTTCTTACACTTAGAATATTTTATGAGGACTTTCATCCGCATTTGCTACAGTTTCATTCGCGTTTGTTACAATTCATCCGTATTTGTTTACGCTCATCCGCACTTGTTCATCCGTATTTCTTTGGGGACTTAGAATTATTCTGAAATTTTGGGAATAAAATTTAAGTGTTAAATACTGATGAGTAAGGAAAGATTATGCTTGTTTAATATTTCTATTGTTTGATTCTTTTCTTATGGCCTGCTGTTATGGATAATATTTATTATGCTTCATGTTATATGATTATAAGGCAATGAATATTTTAAAAGTATTATTCCTAACCAAGTGGACACAAAGAAATAAGAAAAGACAGTGGAACTTAATGAATGTTACCCTCGGGACCTTATAAACAATGGAAAGCCTTGCAAGCACAATGGAATGAGATGCACGACCTTGTTGTCGTTAGCTCAACTAATGTGTGACTGATTCAGGATGCATATCTGGGGTCTAATCCTGGGTGTTAATTAAACCTATGGGATTCGTATTCATGACCAAACCAAACCAAATTTTCCATAATGTGATTTAAAAGAAGCATGGTAGCCCACACCTCTTCTTTTGCAGATCTTGCTTTCAGCTGCAAAAGAAAGAAGAAGCTACAATCGGTTTCTAGAGAGAGAGAGAGGAGGAAGAGCTGCTTGTAGGTGAGGTTTTCTTGTGTTTTCTCCTCAGTTTTAAGCTGTGTTCGAGCTGCTGGACCGATTCTTACGTGTTTCTTGTGTTGGCTGCTTGTTTCAGTGTGTTAGGTGCAAGAACTCCAGGTTACTCTCGGGTTTGGAGGAGTTTTACTCAAAAGCAGTTAGAGGTGAGTTCTAGATTCCCCTATTTTACTTGTTTTAAACTAGTTTGGGGCTGAAAAGCATATTAACTGAATTTTTTTACAACCGAAGCATGAGTTTTCTATGTTTTTACATCTGATGTGTATCCGATGTGTGAGTTTTATATGCCTTCTTTCATGTTGTGTAGTTGTAAGCTCTGTTTTAAGTATTTGACATGATAGATCTAAGCTAAGTTTATGTTAAGATGATGTTTGGGACTGGGAAATTTGATAAGTTGCATCACAGGTACTGGACAGTTCATCCCCATTTGATTAAGTGTTCATCCGTATTTACAGTTCATCCGCATTTGATTAAGTGTTCATTCACATTTGCTACAGTTCATCCGCATTTGAATAAGTGTTCATCCGTATTTGCTACAGTTCATCCGCATTTGATTAAGTGTTCATCCGCATTTGCTACAGTTCATCAGCATTTGATATGTGTTCATCCGCATTTGATATGTGTTCATCCGCATTTGTTAAGTGTTCATCCGCATTTTCTACAGTTTCATCCGCATTTGTAAAGTGCTCATCCACATTTGTTAAGTGTTCATCCGCATTTGCTACAGTTTCATCCGCATTTTCTACAGTTCATCCGCATGTGTTTATGCTCATCCGCATTTTTTCTACCAGCATTTCTTTGGACACTTAGAATATTTTTTGAGGACTTTCATCCGCATTTGCTACAGTTCATCCGCATTTGTTTATGCTTATCCGCATTTTTTCTACCAACATTTCTTTGGACACTTAGAATATTTTCTGAGGACTTTCATCCACATTTGCTACAGTTCTATCCGCGTTTGCTACAGTTCATCCGCATTTATTTACGCTCATCCACACTTGTTCATCCATATTTCTTTGGGGACTTAGAATTATTCTGAAATTTTGAGAATAGAATTCAAGTGTTAAATACTGATGAGGAAGGAAAGATTATGCTTGTTTAATGTTTCTAATGTTTGATTCTTTTCTTATGATTGTTTATGCTGTTATGGATAATATTTATTATGCTTCATGTTATATGATTATAAGGAAATGAATATTTTAAAAGTATTATTCCTAACCAAATGGACACAAAGAAATAAAAGAAGATAGTGGAACTTAATGAATGTTACGCCCGAGCCCTTATAAACAATGGAAAGCCTTGCAAGCACAATGGAATGAGGTGCACGACCTTGTTGTCGTTAGCTCAACTGACGTGTGACTGATTCAGGATGCACATCTGGGGTCTAATCCTGGGGATTGACCAAACCAATGGGACACGTATTCATGAGCAGGCTTCGTGCCTAGCAATGTGGGTCAACTTGTATGTTCACTAATGCATAGCGGATGCATGTTTGTTGTCCGCTATAAACACTTAGTGTGTTTTGCATGTTTATTTGTTCACTGTAGCAACAGCAGATGTATGTTTGTGTATCCGCTGTGACAACAGTTGTCAAAAATTCAAAAATTTTTGTTAGATTTGAAAATTTTTGCTCATCAGCTAACTAAATTTATACATACGCTATAGAGACTTAAAAACATTTAAATTTTTGATGAAAAAAAATTAAATGTTTGCTAAAATTAGTATAATTTTAACATGATCAATATAGGGATGTTAAGATATCACTCACAAGCAATATTATGCAATATTGTGTATGTTTATGTGTCATACTGCTGTGTTTGAGTGCTGGCTTGACTTGGCTTTATTTAAAACTCAAAATTTAAAAGGTTTCAGATTTTAAAATTGTATGATTTTGCACATATTCTGCTGCTTTTGATATTTTCATGTTTATTTTCTCCTATTAAATTTTTGCATATTTATAAAAACTTTTTTATAAAATGACAAAAATTTGAATTTGTTTTAATGGAAATTATCAAAGTCCAATTTGATTTTTTGCATGATAAATATTTAGAAAGATAGCACTTTATCTAACTAAGAAATGATTGATTTTCATGCTTGGACATGAACCATATACATATAACATGAGATCATACTAGTCTTAAATCCTCATTGAGTTGATCGAATGATTTTGAGATTAGATATAGACTAATACAATGTTGATTGTAGATATTATGATCCAGTTGAACTCATACATTGTTGGACCAAAAGAACCAATGAGCCTGATCAGAAAAACCTTTAAGTCCCACAGACATTACAACAACTGAAGTAGTCTGCAACAGCTGAAGACATCAACTGATAACAAGGTCTGAAGACAAAGTCTGAAGTGAAAGAGCTGAAAACAAAGTCTGAAGTGAAAGAGCTGAAGACAAAGTCTGAAGCTAAAGAACTGAAGACAAAGTCTGAAGACAAAAGCTGAAGACAAAGACTGAAGCCAAGTTTCAAATGTTGTCACAACAGCTGAAGAAGACCTCTTCAGTAGTTGTGATGGTTTTCTTTCAGTAGTTTTATGTTTCTTGTAATCAGTACTTGTAGTTTCAGTAGTTTTAGTTTCATCTTGTACTTAGCATACTCTGAGATGTTCTCAGTTGTTGTGAACATTCTAGTAGTTTGCTTACTTTCAGTTGTTTGTAATAATTCTGTTAGATGTCACTATCAAGTGACATCAGCAGACGTCACATTCCTTTATATAAGGAATGTTGACCTAATTGTAAGGGGTGTAGCTTAGCGCAGCTCAGCGAAGCTCAGCGAAGCTCAGCGAAGCTCAGCGAAGCTTAGCGGCCGCCATACCGAAGCATTTGTGCATGAATGATATTATCCCTTTTGCAGAAAACCCTCTTTCTCTATAACCGTGTACTGTTCCATTGAATATATATTGTGTTCTTGCTATATTTGTCTAATTCTTGTTCTAATTCCGCTGCGATTCAACTCTAATTGATCAAACTTAGATCACTGATCCTGACAAATGGTATCAGAGCGGGTTAATCATTGATCGGTTTAACAATTGATCATTGAAACTGCTATTTCGATATCTAAAGTTTGATCGAATTAGCATATTTCAAGAATTGGTTATAGAGATTGATCTTCTGCTGCTTCTGGTTAGTCAATTTGAGTTTCTTCTTGGTTCATATTGAGTTTGTTGTGTTTTTGTGCTAAATCTGTTGAAACTTGATTGAATTGGTTTGAATCTGAGAATGACTACTCCATCTAATGACCCTCACAATACTGGCTCCTCAACCAAGCCTCCGATGCTGGTTAGGAGTGAGTATAACATATGGCAACGAAGAATGCTCCATCACCTGTCTGTTAACAGTTCAGGTTGTTGGACATCTGTGGTTCACGGTCCACACAAGCCTATGGTGAACAATCCGGAGACCAACCAAATGGTTCCGAAGAAGAAGGAGCAATACTCAGATGAAGATCGTAAACTGTTTGAGATTGATGCTAAAGCCCATGGAATTCTGGCCATGGCACTGCCTAATGAAATCTATTCTGGGCTTATGCATCATGAAACTGCTCATGACCTCTGGAATGCTTTGAAGGAACAATTCGGAGGAACTGATGAGGTCTTAGCAAACAACAGAGAAATCCTCGCCCAACAATATGAGACATTCTCTCATAGGAAGGGTGAGACACTGACTCAACAGTTTGAGCGTTTCTCCTGCTTGATCTCTGAGCTGAAAATGGTCAAGCATGAGTATACTAACAGCCAGATGAACAACAGATTCCTCAGATCACTGCCTGAGAGATGGGACACATACACCATTGTCCTACGCTCCAGTGCAAATCTGGATAGCCTATCTCTCACCCAACTCCATGGGAAACTGCTTACATTTGAAAGAGAGATAGAGCAGAAAAGGAAACTGGCATCATCAGGAAAGCTCACTGATGACTTTGTACCAGGGAACACTGCCTTGGTCGGTCATGAGTCAGAATATGCTGGATCAGAAAGCCATTATGATGAGCATATAGATTTCTCTTCAAACAGTTCTGATCATGCATTTGTTGGTGTTGACAGTCATTCTGGGTGTAATAGTGATAATTTATGCTTTATCATGGATGATTTGATGGGTATTGCTGATGATGATTTAGAAGAGATGGATATTTTGAGCCAAATGGCCTTGATCAATATCAGATCTCAAAAGTTCTACAAGAGAACTGGTAGGAATTTCCAGGACTCTCTGGCAAAACCAAAGTTGGTTTTGACAAGAGTAAGTTGAGGTGTCACAAATGCCACAGGCTTGGGCACTTTGCAAGAGAGTGTAGATCAACTGGATCTAACTCCTCTGCACCCTTTGTGACCTTTCCAAGCAATAGTTCACAAAACAAAGGGCAACATCCTGCTAGTTTTGGTCATCACTCACAACCTCAATCTCCTGCATATTTTGTCCCTCAGGGTCCAATGCCATATCCATATCCCTGCTATTACATGCCACAGCCAAATCCAGTTCAAGTTCCTATAGCACAACAACCTCAAGCCCTACCTGAGCCTCAACCATCTCCATCACAATCTCAACCTCATCACAGCTTCTTCACACCAGGAGTTGTTGACTGGAGCAGCTTACCAGATGATCTTTCTGGTTTCAATGAGCAATTATTTGCTGGTGCTGGTCAACATGGTGGTGAACATCCTTTTGGGAATCTTGCTCTCATGGCCCTGGAGTCTACTGAGGGTTCCTGCTCCAATGCATCATCTTCACAGGTAACCCAGGTATCTTCTGAGGCTAAAGCCAAGTTATGTTCTGAATCATGCATAGCTGCCTTTGTCTCTATTAGAGAGGCAAATGTAGCTTTAATCAATCAAAATCTTGAGCTTGAGAAAACTATTTCCAAAAGAAAAGCTGAGTATGAGTCTGCTCTTAATGACAAAGATGATGAGATTTACAAGCTTAAATGCCAACTTAATGATGAAAAGGCTAAGGTAGAGGTCATACTTGAGAACCACAGAAGTCTCAAAGAGACACTTGCAGCTACCCAAGTTGAGTGTGACCGCTGGGTAACATCCTGCAAGGGATTTGAAATGCTTCTCAGCAAGCAAACAGCTTCAAATGTGAAGTTTGGAATAGGTTACAATCATACTGCACCACCTACTGATTTTACTTCAAAATCAATAGTAAAATCTGAAGGTGAAAGTAATTTCCAAACCACATCATCATGTGATTCATCCTCAAATGATAATACAAAATTAGAGGATGAAGTCAGTGTTAAGATCTCAGCAAATCAATTGCCTGATGGTTTAAATGCTGATAAACACATGAAGCTGAGCAATTCAGATGTTGTCCCTCAAAGTACTCCAAGTACTGAAGGGCAAGTCACAACATCTGAAAAGCATTTCAAATCTGCTGAAATAAAAGGATTAACAACTGCTGAGGAATCTATCATACGGTCTTTCAGGACGGATAGAGAACAGCTGAAGAACAAGTCTTCAGTTGTTACCGATCCTTCAGTACTTAACACAAGTACTGAAAGGAGGAAAGTACTGAAGATCACACCTTCAGTAGTTTCCACTTCAGCAGTTGATCAATCCAAGATGAAGAATAAGCCATGTGAAATATGTGGTAAATTCAATCATCTATCTGATGAATGCTGGTACAAAAAGGGTTCCAAACTCAACAGAGATAAGCTCATTAAAGAAGAGATTAATAAAATGAAAAATGAGTTTGAGACCAAGTTTGTACCACAGTCATCTCAAACTGATAAACCCAAGGCCTCGCCAAAATCCAAAAAGAAGGATGGGGTTTATCAAAAACAGCTGATAGTGTTCCTCATGATAAACATCAGACTAAGTCTGTGAATTTCAAGAAGGAGGAAATGGTGGGTCACAGGAACTCATCAAAAACAAGTACTGATGTGTCAAATGAGCTGAAGGCTTTAGCAACAAATCAGACACAACTTGTTATGATGGTTCAGCATTTGTTGGGGAGAGTTAACCAACTAGATGCACCTGTGATCAAACCACTGAAAAGGAAATCCAAGCCCAAATCTAAGAAATCCATTTCAGCACCATCTCCACCTTCATCAGCTGTTAATCATGAGAAACAAGTTATGGTTAAATCTGTTGATGAAAACAGACCCAAAACCAAAAAGGTTTGGGTCTCTAAAGCTAACTAGTTTCTTATGATAAATGCAGGGTTCTTCAGCATGCCAAAGAAGCATCTGGTATGTAGACAGTGGAGGATCTATGCATATGACTGGGAGCAGTTCTCTTCTTAATGACTACTCTCAAGGAAAGAAGGGATTTGTCTCATTTGGAAATGATGCTAAGGGTTACATCATCGGGAAAGGATTTGTGTCAAATGGAGAAATCAGATTTGATGATGTTAACCATGTGGAGAATCTCAAGTATAATCTACTGAGTGTCAGTCAGATGTGTGATAAAGGGCATGTTGCACTTTTCACAAGCCAGAACTGCCGGATTCTGTCTTCCAAAGTTCTAAGGCTGATTGACAAGGTATTGGATGAACATACTCTCCTGAAGGCCAACAGGATAGGAAGAGTATATGCCTTGGATTTGTCAAAGAAGATTGATTTAAAAGGTCATCCTTGCCTGTTCTCCAAGGCCTCTCCTCAGGAATCTAAACTGTGGCATAGAAGGCTGGGTCATGTTAATCTCAAAAATATGAATCAGCTGATCCACAATAGTTTAGTGAGAGGTCTACCAATAAGTGACAACTACTGATGATCTCAGTCAACAAGTACTAATGAGCATTCGTATACTATTGTCACAAATAAGTACTGATAAGTTCTTTTATCCTCAGTAGTTTTCATAACTACTGAAGACTAAATTACTTAAAAGTACTGAAGAACTCTATCTGTTGAAAAGAACTGATGTAGTTACAACTACTGATGTCAGTATAACAGATAAGTACTGATGACCAATGAAACGTCTGAAAATCAGACAAAAAGTCTGATAAGTGTTGAGGTCAGAATGAAACAGCTGATGAGCTAAGAATTGACGACAACAACTGATGAGAAACTTTTCTCTTCAGTTGTTTCTACAACTGCTGTTTCACTTCATACAACTGAAGCCAAAACCATGTCTTCAGTAGTTTTACAACTACTGATGACTAACACCAAATCTTCAGTTGTTTACAACACCTGAAGCCAAAACCATGTCTTCAGTAGTTTCACAACTACTGATGACTAATACCAAGTCTTCAGTTGTTACAACTTCTAAAAGTTAATACCAGGTCTTCAGTTGTTTTCAAACAACTGATGATAGCACCAACACTTTCAGTCGTTTTATATCAGCCTTTTTTACCCTATAAATACCTAAACCTACTTTCAAACGTTTCATTCGCCGTTTTATGTCCTTCACTCTCTCAACAATGGCGACCATGAAACTCAAACCCAGACACAACTGTGTTGCCTACCTCTCGAAATCGGCCTTTTGGAACAAATTTGATAATGCCATCGATCTTATGGTAGATTCCCAGTACCGAACCGCTTTTCTTCTGAATCCTACCATATACCCCGATTCCCTAAGCCAATTCTGGACCAACGTCTCTGTGCAAACTGGTGAGAATGATAGCCAAATCACTCTCCAGTCGTTGGTTAACCAAAAACAGGTGGTCATCACTCCAGACATCATTCGACAAACCCTAAATCTACATGATGCCACCTGTGTCACAGAATACCCGAAAGGCACAACTGATATGTCTTTCATCAATAACGGGTATGAAGGAGACTTAAGTGCTACCACCATTCTGAAGAAGCACTTCCATGATGCTGAACGTCTTATATTCCACATGGTGAATGTCTGCCTTGCATCAAAAACCTCCTCATGGGATCAGATGTCCTCCCGATGGCAACAGGTATTATACTCTATCTTTGAACGACAAAATCTAAATTTTTCTGAGATAGTTTTCATGGAACTAAAGGATCTGGCTTTGAAACCTGTGGCAAACAGATGGATATTATATCCCAGGTTTCTCATGGCCATAATTTTAAATCAGCTAAAATCAGACGGCCTTGTTGGCCTTGGAGTCCCTGCTCCGGCTGTATTGCCTGAAGTATACTCCAGGCACAACTCTGACCCTACAATGAAAGGGGCTGCCCGGCTGCTAAAACCCAAGCAGCGGGAACCCACAGCCTCCACTTCCAGATCCAAAGTCCCCACCAAACCCAACACCAAAAAGCCCAAAAAGGCTACTCAGGGAGATGAGTCCCCTGAGGATGCCCCTGTACCACCAATACAGGAAACACTTACTGGTTCTAACCCCCCAGTAGTGTCAAAGACTCCACCAGCCCTAGCCGCTCAGGCATCCTCTCAACAGGATCCTGATGCAACCATAATTGGGGATACCACAATGCTGGAACCTATCTCAATTGAGAAGGTTACCATTGAAGAGCACCAGTCACCCCGGGTGCAATCTGCTTCAAACCTATCTCCAAATGCAACCGCCCCTCAAAGCCCAACCATTATAGTTGCACAAGTGCTGAGTCAGCTGCATTCCTCTCCTCCTCCCCAGAAACCAATTACAATGGGGAGAACCTCAACAGCTGAGGAAGAGGACCAAAATGCTGCTGATAACCCACAGCACAGGGGTTATAATGTTCAATCTCCCCGTGTAGAGGAGGAGGTTAGAACATCTGGTGAGGCTGCCACTTCTACTGATTCAGCAAATGAACAGGATGCAGTTGGTAACATCTCTAAGACCTCACCAGAGGCAACTGCCGATGAAGGACTCAGTCCTGAGGCAGGAAGTCCCCAGAACCAAGAACAAGGGGCACATGCTACAACTGATCTACACTCAGGGCATGTACATCCTGATTCAATCAGGAGGTCAGGTGATTCAGCAAAGACTGATGATGACCTGGGCTTTTTCTTCGATGTCTTAGCCCATAACACAATCCTTGAGGCTGAGGTGAGCAGACTCAAAGAACTGCTTGCCAAAATGTCTCAGGATCAAAGTCCATCTGCCCCAATAAACCCACAGATGGCACCTTCATCTGAAGGTTCACCAAACACTCAGCCACTACACTCAACTGAGCCACCAGCCACTGCTTTTGGCACCACCTCTCAGGGACAGAACCCCTCTGAGCAGATGGTTGCTACCTTTCAACATTCCTTACCTCTCATCACTCCCATCATCAATGAGATTGTGCATAAAGCCATTGATGAGAGGATCTCCTCAAATCTACAAACACTTGTTGATGATGCTGTGCAAAAGAAGCTTTCTGCCATTCAAACCCCTGAACCCAATGCACCCAAAAAGGGGGAGTCTAAGGCAGTGAAAGAAAGAAAGAGAAAGAGAGTGGAAGATGAGAAACAACAAGAGAAAGAAAAGGAGTTAGAAAAGGAAAAACAGCTGATCACATACAAGAGAAAGAAAAGTGCTGAAACTCAAAAGCCTGATGAAGAGAAATCATTGGAAGATCTGGTTAAAGAAGCTGATGAAGCTCACAGCAGATCAATGGACAGAATAATAGACCAACTCTTCAGACAGGGCTTTGATACAGCTACATTAGACACTGAGATCAGAAGGCTGGAGATTAAAGAGATACAAGAGAGATGGGCCAGTTACAGTGTGATGGAAAGGGAGAGGTTGGAGATAATGATCAGGTTTATTGCAAAATACTTGGGAAGATCATTAATTGAGATTAAATCATGGACCAGAGACAGTATTCTGGCAATAACCACCAGAATCTGTGCTTCTGAAGCATTCAATAAGGGGTTGATTATCGAAGCCTTAGATGAAGCAGGTGCTGGGAAGAGAACTGATATGGCCAAGCTTTCCAAAGCCAAACTTACCACAAAAATGCTAGATCAGCCTTCCCAAACTCCCACTCAAAAACAACCAACCCCACAACTCTCCAAACCAATCCCTAAACCTAAACTTAAACCAACTCAACCCTCAAAACCAACTCCCTTACCCCAAAAACCACCTCAAACCACATCCAATGATGCACCCAGAAGGAGGAGAAGGGTGTTGAGGATGGAAGAAGAAGAAGAAGATGATGAAGAAGACAGTCTGCCAATCTCTGCTGTTCTAAAAATACCTGAGCCCAGAAGTCAACAAATGATCACACCAGACTTTCAGAGGCAAATGGTGAAAGTTAAGATTGAAGAAGAAGAACAGCAGAAACAGCACGATGAGCAACTTTTGAAGATGGTTGACAAAGAGTTTCCTCAGTCATCATCTATACAAGCCATGAAGAAACACGCTCAAAGGCTGTATGCTCTCAGGCATACCTTTCAATATCAAAAGGAGAGAGTAAGGATTTGGCCAGACCCCAGGGTTAGTTCTAGAATTCATAAGAAATCCATACCAAGTAGATACAATGGCCAAGTGAGGAAGACCATAGATGCTGTTATTATGTTAGCCATTGTAGTCTCACCCTGGGAAATACTTGAAGACTTCAAGAGAGCTTACAAGTCAAAGATGACCCCTCAAACTCTAATGGAGAACAAAATGGTCAAGAAGGGGTTGTTATACAAGAGGCTTAAAGAGATCAAGAAAAATGAACTCCAGTTGTTATTAGAAGGGACTCACCCAGATGAATTTGCTTACAGAGAGATAACAACTGTTGAGTTGAAAAATGGAAAGACAGTAAAGTACCTATCAGAGTACTATGGCCCAGAGTTCTTCTTCGAAGGAGAAGCAGAAGAACTCACTAAGGAGGAACAAGTTGTTCTCTTTGAGGCCTACGTCAGAGAGTCTTATAGACTCATCAATGGGAAGTAGGTTTCATGGTTGGGATAACAGCTCTGTGTCCAGTTCCCCAAGACAGAGTTCCCTTCCATCCTTTGACATTCACATCTACTGAAACCTGTTCCCTGGCCTATGCTTATCCGATATCTCTGAAGCTGATCAAGAGAGTATTTCTGCCAAGAATAAGTGGGACCTCAATAAGCTTAAAGGTTTTGGCTGCATTGGTTCAGGGGGAGTTTGTTGGACCAAAAGAACCAATGAGCCTGATCAGAAAAACCTTTAAGTCCCACAGACATTACAACAACTGAAGTAGTCTGCAACTGCTGAAGACATCAACTGATAACAAGGTCTGAAGACAAAGTCTGAAGTGAAAGAGCTGAAGACAAAGTCTGAAGTGAAAGAGCTGAAGACAAAGTCTGAAGCTAAAGAACTGAAGACAAAGTCTGAAGACAAAAGCTGAAGACAAAGACTGAAGACCAAGTTTCAGATGTTGTCACAACAGCTGAAGAAGACCTCTTCAGTAGTTGTGATGGTTTCCTTTCAGTAGTTTTATGTTTCTTGTAATCAGTACTTGTAGTTTCAGTAGTTTTAGTTTCATCTTGTACTTAGCATACTCTGAGATGTTCTCAGTTGTTGTGAACATTCTCAGTAGTTTGCTTACTTTTAGTTGTTTGTAATAATTCTGTTAGATGTCACTATCAAGTGACATCAGCAGACGTCACATTCCTTTATATAAGGAATGTTGACCTAATTGTAAGGGGTGTAGCTTAGCGCAACTCAGTGAAGCTCAGCGAAGCTTAGCGGCCGCCATACCGAAGCATTTGTGCATGAATGATATTATCCCTTTTGCAGAAAACCCTCTTTTTCTATAACCGTGTACTGTTCCATTGAATATCTATTGTGTTCTTGCTATATTTGTCTAATTCTTGTTCTAATTCCGCTGCGATTCAACTCTAATTGATCAAACTTAGATCACTGATCCTGTCATACATGGTATTAATGATTGATTGAAGCAGTGAGTGATTATCATGTTTTGGGTGTATTGATATGATTTGTATGTACCCCACATCTAATTGTATGTTAAGATCAATCCTCCTCAAGATATGCCATAAAGCACTTTCAATACTTATGACCTAGCTACTTAGGAGTATAAATACTTAATTTGTCCATGTTGTTTGATCCACATTAGGATTCTTTTTTACTTTAATTTGGAAGGTGATCCTCTTTGAGATTCTTTTGATTCATTCACAAGGAATGTAGTTTGAAAGACTTTATTGATTGTTCATCCAAGATGGATGTGTTCCTCACTGGGAATCTTTTTGGATCATAATGTGGGTCATTCAGGTCTGTGCTCAGCACAAAAAAGAATGCCACAGTGTACTCCAGGTCTATGAAAATCATAACAAAAGAGACGCTTGTATTGTTGAGCACTTTATAAACTGTTTCACTTGGTGTATAGTAGCTAATTTGCAGGCAATCTATATTGGATAGACCAATACTCACCATAAACAAAGATGTGTGTTGTTTACCACACAATCATGAGAATTTAGTTCTTCACTGTGGTATGTGATGTTAAGTGTCCATGTTGAGCCTATGTGACACCCTACATATAACCCACATCGACCATGGACAGGGAAGAATCCTGGTTCATAAGTAATGTCTGGCATCTAATATCACCAACGCGTTTTGGGCGTAAGGGCTGTGGATGAGAGGAGAACTCCATAGTTAAACGTGCTTAGGTGGCAGCAATCCAGGGATGGGTGACCTCACTGGGAAGTTTTCACCTAGGCAACCAAAAGCAAATCCATGAGCTCCTCGTGCGCAAAGCGGACAATATTGGTGGTGAGAGAGGCCGGGTGTTACATAATGGTATCAGAGCCACTCCTGTGCCGTTCGGGATATGGGCATACCTCACCAAAGATGGTGACTTCTCGAGCTCATCGAGGACGATGAGTCCAAAGGGGGGGTGATTGTGACACCCTACATACAACCCACATCGGCCATGGATAGGGAAGATTCCTGGTTCATAAGTAATGTCTGGCATCTAATATCACCAACGCGTTTTGGGCATAGTGGCTGTGAATGAGAGGAAAACTCTATAGTTAAACGTGCTTAGGTGGCAGCAATCCAGGGATGGGTGACCTCCCTGGGAAGTTTTCACCTAGGCAACCAAAAGCAAATCCGTGAGCTCCTCGTGGGCAAAGCGGACAATATTGGTGGTGAGAGAGGCCGGGTGTTACAGCCTATCCATATATCAAACAAAGTATTGTCGGTCTTTGTTAGTGGAAAATAACTCAAGTGAAGAAGTAAGGTAGTGTACTATCATTTCTCATTAGTAGTTATGTGTGATTCAAATTGTTTGTGAATTTAAAAACATGAATGTTTGTTTAATGTCTTGATTTTGAAAAATGTATGTTTAAAGTTTCACTTGGACATTGACAAGCTTGTTTGAAATTAATGTTTGAAAAACATTACTTGTTTGGTTCATAGTTGATCATACCAAGTGACTGAACCAAAAATTCAAATCATGTTGAATCAAATGGTTTGGTAAATAGGTCAGCCAATTGATTGTCCGTATGGACCTTGATCAACTTTATTAGACCTTTTTCATAGCAATCTCTCAGAAAGTGATATCTGATATCAGTATTTTTGGTTTTTGAATGTAGAACAAGATTGTCAATGATAAACATGGCAGCAGAATTGTCAATGTGTATGGGTGTTTTAAAAAAACTAAAGCCATAATAAAGCATTTGGTTTTGAATCCAAAGCACTTAAGAACATCATGTAGAAACAACTAAGTATTCAGCGTCAGCTGTTGATACAAAGATATTTGTTTGTTTCTTGCACTGCTAGCAGATCAATCTTGATCCAAGGAACTGACAACCTCCTGTAGTGGATTTTTTGTTGTTGTTGCATCCACCATAATCACTATCTGTGTATGCATATAAAAAGAAATCTCCATCTTTGGGATACCATAGGTGAAGTGCTAGTTTTCCTTGTAAGTATCTAAAAATTCTCGTTACTGCATTTATGTGTGATTCCTTTGGATCTGCTTGGTATCTGGCACACATGCAAATTGTATACATAATGTGTGGTTTACTTGCAGTTAGGTACATCAGGGAGCCTATCATAGATCTATAGAGCTTCTGATCAACTGATGTGCCTTTTGGATCAGGTTCAAACTTTAATCCAGTTGTAATTGGTGTTTTGCTAAATGTGCAATCAGACATGTTGTATTTCTTTAATAACTAATTCACATACTTGCTCTGGTTGATAAAAATTCCTTCAGCAGATTATTGAACTTGAAGACCAAGGAAGAAGGTAAGTTATCTCATTGAGCTCATTTGGAATTTTTATTGCATAAGAGTCTCAAACTCTTTGCAAAGTTGAATGTTGGTGGAGCCAAAGATTTTGTCATCCATATAGACTTGAACTATCAATAAATCTTGTTCTTTCCTCTTTAAGAACAATGTCTGATCAATTTTCCCTCGGGTGTACCCATTATGTAGTAGAAACTTAGATAAAGTTACCACTTCCTAGGTGCTTGATGAAGACCGTACAGAGCTTTATCTAACATGTAGACTCTGTGAGGGAATTCTGGGTCTTCAAACCTTGGTGGTTGAGCAACATATACCTCTTCATCTATCTTTCCATAGAGGAATACACATTTGACATCCATTTGGAAGACAGTGAAGTTTTTGGATAAGGCATATGCAAGGAACACTCGGATGGTTTCGAGACTAGCTACAGGAGCAAAGACATCGTCATAATCAATTCCACCTCTTGAGTATATCCTTGGGCTATGAGCCTTTCTTTATTTCTAATGACAATGACTCTATCGTCAGCTTTGTTTCTGAATAGCCATCTTGTGCCAATGGCATAGTGACCTTCTGGGAGGTCAACTAATTTCCATACTTCTTGCTTTCTAAATTGCTATAGTTCCTCTTACATTGCTTCTATCTAACTATTGTCTTTGAGTGCTTTGATGATGTTTTTGGGAACCGTTAGAGATAGAAAGCAGGAATATAAGCAAATGTTTGCGGTATCAGATTGACTGCGTGTTATTCTGACATTGAGGTCACCAATTATATTTTCTAAAGGGTGATATTTATGAACTCTTCTTGTTTCAATCTGGTCAACATGGATGGTTGAATCAAGATTGGTGATTGTTTGGTTGGGTGATGATGGATGAGCAAGAGTATCTAAGGTTGTTGGTTGGTCTGGCTGAGGGGTTTCATTGAATGTTTATTATGAATCATGAAAGAAATCTATGATTTCATCTTCATGATAGGTATCAGGTAATGAGTGATAGTTATCATCTACTTCAATTGTGTTTGGTTGATGTGACCTTGGTTGTTTGTTTGGTTGTCTTTGAGTGGTCACTGGAGTTGATGAAGATGGTGTGTTTGGTGATGTTTCTTTTGATATGTTTGTTTGGTCTGGAGGAGTTGAAACTATGGTTTGGAGGATCCGCAGTTAAAGGAACATCAATGGTTGTTGGTGGAACCATTGGATACTCATTGTTATCCTTGGTACCTGAAACATCAAAGTAAGATGTGTCAAATGATTTTGTTAATGAGTCAATATCAAACAACCAGTCTGATCCAATGACTTTCTTAGTGAAAGAATGTTCATTAAAAACAACATCTGTTGATTCTTCCACTATGTTAAGCCTTGGATTGTATACTCGGTAAGCTTTGGAGCCTCCGGAGTATCCAACAAAGAATCCATCGTCTGCTTTTGAAGAAAACTTAGATAATTGTTCTCTGGTGTTTAATATTAAGACAGAACATCCAAAAGCTTTAAAAAAGCCAATAAAAGGTTTTCTTTTAAACATTAATTCGTATGGTGTTTTGGAACGTTTTTTTAATATTAATGTTTTGTTTTGAATGTAGTAAGCTGTATTGATTGCTTCAGCCCAAAAGGATATGGGTAATAGAGAGACAGCTAGCATAGATCTAGCAGCTTCTATCAATGTCCTATTTCTCCTTTCAGCAACTCCATTCTGCTGAAGAGTCTTTACTACACTAAATTGATGATTGATTCCTTTCTCTGCACAAAAAGAAGAAATGGAGTCATTTTTAAATTCAGTATCATTATCACTACTTAAAGATTTAACTTTAAGATCCAATTGATTCTTAATTTTAGTGATAAAGGATTTGATGATTTCTAATGTTTCTGACTTGTGTAGTAGAAAGAAAACCCATGTAAATCTAGAGTAATATTTACTATGACAAGACAGTATTGCTTCTTTCCTATACTTAGGATGTTTGTTGGGCCAAAAAGGTCAATGTGAAGCAATTTTAGTGGTGTGTTGTTAGATTTTACCAATTTTGACTTATGGGACACTCTGTGTTGTTTGCCTTTCAGGCATGCAGTACAGTGGTCTATACAGAAGAATTCCTTTTGTGGTAAACCTATTACTAAGTCACCTTTTACAAGTTGATTCATTTTGTTAAAATTTGAGTGACCTAATCGTCTGTGCCATAATTAGGAAACATCTTCTGATGCTTTTGATAGTAAAAATATTTCAGGGGTTGATACTGAAACGTTGTTCATATCGATCATATATGTGTTGTTATGACAGGGGGGAAGTTTTCAAAAGGATACAGTCTTCAAAAATTTGAAAACCCATCTTGAGGATGTGCAGTTATTTTAGTCAAATAAGGTAGGCATATCCTTAGTTATAGATTTGGGATACGCTGAGAAGATTGAACTGGAGGTTGGAGTAGTAGTTGACATTTTCAAAGCTAATCAACCCGTTTGATACTGTTCCTTCACCAGTTATCATTCCACCAGTCTTATCACCACCAAAGGCTACATTTCCTCCATGTTTGCTTTTAAAATCCCAAAGGAGGGAACAATTGCCAGTCATGTGCCGGGAACATCCACTATCAACATATCGTATGTTGTCAGACCTTCTTTGATGTCCCTACAAAAATAAACAAATTAGTTAGATGGTGCAACCCAAGCCAAGATGGTCTTGGGTTTTTCGTCTTTTCCTATTACAAAATTTCTTCTAGTGTGGCATTGTCTGCTGGTTTAGGAATTCTAGGCACACTAGATTTCCTTTGTGTGATATTAGCTCTGTCTGGAGAAGTGGTTTGTGCTCTTCTCATATCAGTGATAATGCCTGTTGTTTGTCTATTCTGAGACTTATGTCTCCTGGTTGGTTGTTTAAAATTTTCATAAATGTTTTTATCTTTGTTTAAAACAACTTTTGTATATGGAGTTTGGCGTGGTACTCCTCCTTTATTCTTGTTAGGAACAACTGACTGTTTCTCAGTTGATCTCTCAACTTGAGGTTATTTGTTTTGCTTCTTGTTTTTCTTGTTGAAAAAGTAGTTAGCAGTACTATGATTATTTCTTTCATAGATTGAGCAATAGTTATGAAAATGACATGATTCAGTGCTGTGATTGTTCCTGTCACAGTACTTGCAATACTTACCATATTTGCATTTTTCTGTAGTGTGTGTGTATTGATCACACCACTCGCAGTATGGTAACTTTGCAGTGTTTTGTTGTTAATAACTTTTGATTTTAAACTACACTTTAATGGTACATCAAAAGTTACTGTTGTTTGTTTTAGCTGAATAGGGGCTTTGTCTTTTCCCTTGTTTGTTTGTTTAGGAGAAATGGTGGAAGATTCAGCCTTTCTACCACCATAGCAGATGTCAAAGCCTTGTGTCTACTTTTGTTGTTTGGATGTTGTGTCAACCACACTTGAAACCTTTTTAGGTTTAGTAATTGGTTGTTTCGACTCATCATACAATAAGTCTTCATCATCTTTATCTGTTGTTTGTTCATCAAACTCGTTGTTTTCCCCATGATAAAAGGTGTTTTTGATATTAATGATGATTTTCATGATAATGATGATGATTGTTTTGAATCATTAGTCCTGTCATGTGGTGTAACACCCGAAATTTCGTCAGAATAAAAAGAAAAGAAAAGTAATTTGAAGAAAATAAAAAGAAGGCAAAGTTGAGGGGTGCTTTGTGTAAATAGTACCAAAAGTCAAAAGTGGGTGTATAAAGACCATGGTCACCCATGCTCTTTCTGCTGCTGCTTTCCGAAGAAGAAAAGAAAAGAAAGAAAGCTGGGTTTTGTGTTTTCTCTCGATCGAATTGTGAAGAAGAAGAAGATTGTTAAAGATTAGTAGGTTTTTGTGATTAATTTGGTTCGGTTTCTTTGAGGTTTCAACCTTAGAAACTGATTTCTATGTGTTCTTGGTGTTTCGTGTTTGTTTTGGCTTGTTCTAGGTGTTTGAACTCTTGTGCACGCAAGTGGGGAGGAGATTCACTTGTTTGCTGCAATAGGTGAGTTCTAGGACTCTGATTCTCTGTTTTTAAACTTCTTTGGGGCTGAAAATGCATTTAAAATGTTTTACAACCGTCGTGTATGTTGACTGCTTATGTATGTGTATGAATTTCTGTGTTTTATGAGGTTGTAAGCTTGTTCTAAGAGTTTAGCATGATAGATCGATGTTAAGAATGTATGAGAATGAGGTTTTAGAAATGGTTATAGCATAAGTCTCATTTACAGGTCTGATGGTTCATCCGCATTTACACTGTGATAATTGCCTAAGTGTTTTGTTTACCCGCATTCACCTTTGTTCAGCCGCATTTGCCTAAATTCAGCCTAAGTGTTCATCAGCATTTCTTTTTATACATGCGCATTTGCTACAGTGTCCATCAGCATTTCTTTTACGACAGAATAATTACCAAGTGTTCATCCTCATTTGCAAGTTGTTTAACCGCATTAGTTTTTGTTTATCCGTATTTGCAAGTTATTCATCCGCATTTGCAAGTTGTTCATCCGCATTAGTTTTTGTTCATCCGCATTTGCAAGTTATTCATCCGCATTTGCATGTTGTTCATCCGCATTGGTTTTGTTCATCCGCATTAGTTTAAGACTTAAGATATTTTCTGGAATTTTGGAAGATCAAGGTTAGGGTTTGACCATGGTTGACTTGATGCTTGTATATGATTATGTTATGTATGTTGTGGGCTGCCCTTATGTGCCTATTATGATACTATTGTGTGGCCTTATGTGGTTTGCTCGTAATTATGAAGTATTATTAATCAAGTGAAAGATTAATATTAACGAAAAGTGGAACTTAAGGAATGAAAAGACTTGCAAGTAAAAATTTACAGGAGGTGCACGACCATGTTGTCATTAGCTCAACTGTGTACAGTTTAGCTAACCCAAAGGATGTACACAGGGTCAATCTTTAAGATTGAGGGGACCATTGTTGCTGCCCCGGTACTGGTGCCAGCATATGTGTACCACGGATGGAGTCTATTTATAGACTTCAAGGCCCAGTACCAGGTTTATGCGCATTATATGAGGGGTATAGCACTTTGGTCCATATCGACAGTGAAAGATAATAATAATAAACAAGAAAGAGAATGGGAATGATGTAATGGATATGATTTGTATGTATGATGTGTGATCACATCCGAAGGAAAGATAAGACATTTTATTTAAGAAGTATTTTGTATACAAAGCTATCAAGATATTTTTATGATTTTAAAACTAGAACTCACTCGGCAAGGCTGACTTTTATGCGTTTTCAGTTGGCAGGTAATATTGCTGAGGATGGAACTCGGGGAGGCTACTCGTCGGGACAAGGCTGACATCCATTCATGAATATAACATTGTTGTTTTGTAATGCAAACTAATGATCTTTTGTAACTATACCAAACATGTATTACTTAGCAACAACGTTTATAAATAAATGAATGGTTTTTAAATATTTAAATTCCGCTGCAATGTGATAATGAATTATGAAATGTTTTATGAATAGTGCTGTGAATGTCCAACTGTGAGGTCTCCGGAAATGGGGCCTTAAAAGTTGGTATCAGAGCCAAAGTTTAAGAGAAATGGGAAATATTTTCAAAAACCTAAGCTTAAACTGAAAATGGGACCGAATGGAGGAATGTCAGCCCGAGTAGCTATGTGCCATCAGGTAATTATTTTATAATGTTAACCGGTATTATGTGCGCATTCTATTTGATTTATATGCTTTAGTAGATTTGAATACTGATGTAGTCAGGATAGGAAATGCTCGGGGAACGAAGAGTAAAGTAAGTGGCTAATCACAACTGGCCACTGTAATTAGGGACTTACTATACTTAACATTAACTTCGCTATTACCTTGAATGACCGTGTTGGTGTTTGGATCTTATAGTGTTAGAGGATGGCTGGAGGTAGATCATCTAAGGCTTCTCGAGGTAGTGTACGGGGTGGTCGTGCTGGTAGACCCCGGGCCTCAAAGAACAAGACGAGGACAGAGGAGACGGCTACTGCTGGGCCTGATCTGCATCACCCAGAGGGGGTGGATGAGAGTGCTAACTTGAGAGCCTCAGTGAAGGAGGAAGTGGTGGAGGAGGTTCACCAAGTCATGCAGACAATCCTACCGTCTGTCATGACTGAAGTGATCCGAGCTGTGAAGGAGGATGAACGAAAGGAGAAGGAGGAGGAAAGGAGAACGATTGCTGGCAGGAGAGGTGATGTAAGGGATCACGATGAGGAGGAGGAGCTAAATGCTGGAGGGGGAGCCTCAAGTGATGATGAAGAGGGGGTGGTGCGGGAAACCGCGAGGGGATGCAGCTACGGGGCATTCCAACGGTGTAAACCTCCTACTTTTGACGGCAACGGTAACGCTGCTATTGCCCACCACTGGGTTAGAGAGATAGAGGCAGTGTTGGATATTAGTGAGTGCAGGGAGGAACAGAAGGTGAAATTTGCCACTCACTCATTTGTCGACTCGGCACTATGTTGGTGGGACAATCTTGTCCAAGCCGAGGGTGACAGGTCCATCGAGAGAATGAGATGGGGTGAGCTGAAGAAGCTGGTGATTGAGGAATTCTGTCCTCACCGAGAACTCAACAAGATCGAAAGGGAGTTCTTACAGCTGGAGGCAGGAACTATGACCCACCAGCAATACACCGCCAAGTTTAACGAAATGGCGAGGTTGGTGCCGGATCAGATTATGCCGGTATCGAGGAAGATAAATCGGTACGTTCAGGGACTACCGACCGACATCCGCAGACATTTGATCGCTTCCCAACCGAGCACTTTTAGATAGGTAGTGGATTTGGCGGGAATGTTGTATGAGGAAAGAGAAGTAGCGATGGTTGAGCTGAAGAAGATGGGTGGTAATAACAGGAGTTGGAATGGGAAGAGATTTGGGCGTGGTGGTTTCAACCCCGAACAATAAGAGGCCAAGGATGGATGATCACCGAGTGGTTACTGCAAGCTCGGGGTTGAGGCAGTGTGATAAGTGTGGGAAGGAACATAGCGGGGAATGCCGCTTGGGAATGAATGTCTGCTACAAATGTGGCAAGCTCGGTCACAATTCAAAGATGTGTGGAGCCCCACGGTGCTTTAACTGTGGTGAAATCGGTCACATGAACAAGGATTGCAAGAAGCCAAGGGCTGAAAGTTCTGGGTTGAAGAAAAGGCCAGAAGAAGGAGGGCAGAGGGCAAGTGCAAGAGCCTTCACGATGACCCGAGAGGAAGCCCGGGTAGACCCCGACGTCGTCTCAGGTGTGTTCCTAGTGAACCAAACTTTTGCCTCTGTATTATTTGATTCTGGTGCTAGTAGGAGTTTTATATCTGCTGCCTTCTGTGCTAAATTGCCTGTTAGTAGTAGAAGAATTGATAAGCCATTTGATGTAGAAGCTGCTATTGGTAAGTCTACCAAAATTTCTGATATGATTGAGGATTGTGGCATAGAGTTAGAAGGCCATAGGTTCTCTGCTAAACTATTTATGATGCCTCTAGGCGGATGTGATGTAGTTCTGGGGATGGATTGGTTGGCAGCCTATGAGGCAAACATCGTGTGTCGGAAGAAGATGATTCAGTTAGTTGCACCCGATGGGAGTTCAGTGATAGTTTATGGTGATCGCGTCACTACGGTTCCGAAAGTGATTTTGATGGCAGTGGCAGAGAAGTGTATGAGGCGCGGATGTTGTGCCTACTTGGCATACGTAGAGGATATGGACGCGTCGATACCACAATTGTCAGAAGTGCCCGTTGTGTGTGAGTTCCCCGACGTGTTCCCAGAAGACTTACCAGGTGTGCAACCGGACCGTGAGATAGAATTTCAGATCGACCTGATACCCGGTGCGCAACCCGTTGCCATGGCACCGTATCGGTTAGCTCCGACCGAGATGAAAGAGTTAATGGATCAGCTACAGGAACTGATGGATAAGGGGTTTATTAGACCGAGTATCTCTCCTTGGGGTGCTCCGGTATTATTCGTAAAGAAGAAAGACGGTAGTATGAGAATGCGCATAGACTACCAAGAGTTGAACAAATTGACGGTGAAGAACAGATACCCCCTACCAAGGATTGACGACTTGTTTGATCAGCTTCAAGGTGCCAGTTGGTTTTCCAGAATAGATCTTTGATCTGGCTACCATCAGCTGAAGGTAAAGGAACAAGATATCCCGAAGACAGCGTTCCGCACGCGTTATGGACATTACAAGTTTCTCGTTATGTCATTCGGTTTAACTAACGCGCCAGCTACCTTTATGGATCTGATGAACCGAGTGTGTCGGCCGATGTTAGATAAATCAGTGATTGTGTTTATTGATGATATTCTGATTTATTCGAAGAGCAAAGAAGAACATGCCAGCCATATACATGAAGTGTTGGAGACACTTAGAAAGGAGAAGTTGTATGCTAAATTCTCTAAGAGTGCTTTTTGGTTGTGAGAAGTTCAATTTCTGGGTCATGTGGTGAATACCAAAGGAATTATGGTGGACCCGGCAAAGGTTGAGGCGGTAATGCAATGGAAGTCTCTAAAGACGCCATCCGAGATTCGCAGTTTCTTGGGTTTGGCGGGTTACTACCGAAGGTTTATCCAAGACTTTTCCAAGATATCCTCACCTTTGACTAAGTTGACACGCAAGGATGTGAAGTTTGTGTGGGGACGAGAACAGGAGGATGCTTTTGAGGAGTTAAAGGCAAGATTAACTCAAGCTCCTGTTTTGACATTGCCCGAAGGAAGTGAAGACTTAGTGGTGTATTCAGATGCATCTTATTCGGGACTGGGTTGCGTGCTAATGCAACATGGACGAGTGATACCTTACGCATCCCGACAGTTAAAGACCCATGAAGTTAATTACCCCACTCATGATTTAGAATTGGCTGCGGTGGTTTTTGCGTTGAAGATCTGGAGGCATTATTTATACGGGACCAAGTGCACAATCTTCACGGATCACAAGAGCTTGAAATATTTTTCAAGCAGAAAGATCTCAAAATAAGGCAGAGGAGGTGGTTAGAGCTGATTAAGGATTACGATTGTGAGATCCATTACCACCCGGGCAAGGCCAACGTAGTGGCCGACGCCCTTAGCCGGAAGGAGAGACCCGAGCCGATTCGGGTGAAGGCGTATCAGTTAATAATGACCCCAGATACGATGACGCAAGTCAAAGAATTTCAGGAAGAGGCATTGAAAGAAGATCGCCTCAACTCCGAACGAATGAGAGGTCTAGTTACAGAACTGGGGGAGAATACCCACGGTGTTAAAACCCGTTTTGGGCGAATGTGGATTCCTCGATATGGGAATCTACGTGGGCGAATTATGGACGAATCTCATAAGACTCGATACTCCATTCATCCCGGTGCTACCAAGATGTATCAAGACATGAAGAAAGACTACTGGTGGCCGGGTATGAAACGTGACGTGGCAGAGTATGTAAGTAAGTGCCTTACTTGCTTGCAAGTGATGGCAGAACATCAAAAACCTTACGGGAAGATCCAACCGTTGGATATACTCGAGTGGAAGTGGGAGCACATCACCATGGACTTCATAACGAAGCTACCCCGTACTACGAAGGGGTGCGATACCATCTGGGTGATAGTTGACCGATTGACAAAGAGTGCTCACTTCCTACCGATCCGCGAGACGTATTCCTCCGAGAGACTGGCGAACCTATTCATCAAAGAGATTGTAGCTCGCCATGGTGTGCCGGTGTCTATTGTGTCAGATCATGACACCCGGTTCACATCGAAGTTTTGGAAGAGATTCCATGATGCCATGGGGACGAGACTACACATTAGCACGGCTTACCATCCTCAGACAGATGGTCAGTCTGAGCGGACAATTCAGACACTCGAGGATATGCTCCGGGCATGTGTGATCGATTTTGGAGGAAGTTGGAATGATCTTCTACCGTTAGCAGAGTTCTCATACAACAACAGTTATCATGCCAGCATTGGTATGCCACCATACGAGATGTTGTACGGTAGGAGGTGTAGAACGCCCGTGTGTTGGGGAGACATTGGGCAGAAAGAATTGGGACGCATCGAGGTGATTGAGGCTACGACTGAGAAGCTGGAAAAGATCAAAGTTTTTATGAAGGCGGCAAAGGATAGACAGAAGTCGTATGCCGATAAGAGACGTAGACCCATCGAGTTCAACGTGGGTGATAAAGTTATGTTAAAGATCTTGCCTTGGAAAGGGATCATCTGATTCTGGAAGAGGGGCAAGTTGAGTCCAAGATACATAGGGCCTTTCCGAATCGTTGCACGAGTAGGAGAGGTGGCCTACCATCTAGAATTGCTCGATGAGTTAAGTGGGATTCACCCGACATTCCATGTATCTCATCTAAGAAAATGCTTAGCTGATGAAGATATGATTGTACCATTGGATGATATTGAAGTGGATGAACGGCTCAATTATGTGGAGCAACGAGTGGCAATCATCGACCGAAAGGAGAAGAGATTGAGAAATAAAGTGGTTCCACTTGTGCGGGTACAGTGGAAACACCAAAAAGGATCCAAGTCTACGTGGGAGACCGAAGAAGTGATGAGACAGCATTACCCAGAGCTATTCGAAGAGTGACAGGTTTCGGGGATGAAACCCCTTTAAAGGGGGTAGACTTGTAACAGCCGAAATTTCGTCAGAATGAAAAGAAAAGAAACGTAATTTGAAGAAAATAAAAAGAAGGCAAAGTTGAGGGGTGCTTTGTGTAAATAGTACCAAAAGTCAAAAGTGGGTGTATAAAGAGCATGGTCACCCATGCTCTTTCTGCTGCTGCTTTCCGAAGAAGAAAAGAAAAGAAAGAAAGCTGGGTTTTGTGTTTTCTCTCTGTCGAATTGTGAAGAAGAAGAAGATTGTTCAAGGTTAGTAGGTTTTTGTGATTAATTTGATTCGCTTTCTTTAAGGTTTCAACCTTAGAAACTGATTTCTATGTGTTCTTGGTGTTTGGTGTTTGTTTTGGCTTGTTCTAGGTGTTTGAACTCTTGTGCACGCAAGTGGGGAGGAGATTCACTTGTTTGCTGCAATAGGTGAGTTCTAGGACCCCGATTCTCTGTTTTTAAACTTCTTTGGGGCTGAAAATGCATTTAAAATGTTTTACAACCGTCGTGTATGTTGACTGCTTATGTATGTGTATGAATTTCTGTGTTTTATGAGGTTGTAAGCTTGTTCCAAGAGTTTAGCATGATAGATCGATGTTAAGAATGTATGAGACTGAGGTTTTAGAACTGGTTATAGCATAAGTCTCATTTACAGGTCTGATGGTTCATCCGCATTTACACTGTGATAATTGCCTAAGTGTTTTGTTCACCCGCATTCACCTTTGTTCAGCCTTATTTGCCTAAATTCAGCATAAGTGTTCATCAGCATTTCTTTTTATACATGCGCATTTGCTACAGTGTCCATCAGCATTTCTTTTACAACAGAATAATTACCAAGTGTTCATCCGCATTTGCAAGTTGTTTAACCGCATTAGTTTTTGTTCATCCGCATTTGCAAGTTATTCATCCGCATTTGCAAGTTATTCATCTGCATTTGCAAGTTGTTCATCCGCATTAGTTTTTGTTCATCCGCATTTGCAAGTTATTCATCTGCATTTGCAAGTTGTTCATCCGCATTGGTTTTGTTCATCCGCATTAGTTTAAGACTTAAGAAATTTTCTGGAATTTTGGAAGATCAAGGTTAGGGTTTGACCATGGTTGACTTGATGCTTGTATATGATTATGTTATGTATGTTGTGGGCTGCCCTTATGTGCCTATTATGATACTATTGTGTGGCCTTATGTAGTTTGCTCATAATTATGAAGTATTATTAATCAAGTGAAAGATTAATATTAACGAAAAGTGGAACATAAGGAATGAAAAGACTTGCAACTAAAAATTTACAGGAGGTGCACGACCATGTTGTCGTGAGCTCAACTGTGTACGGTTTAGCTAACCCAAAGGATGTACACAGGGTCAATATTTAAGATTGAGGGGACCACTGTTGCTGCCCCGGTACTGGTGCCAGCATATGTGCACCATGGATGGAGTCTATTTATAGACTTCAAGGCCCAGTACCAGGTTTATGCGCATTATATGAGGGGTATAGCACTTTGGTCCATATCGACAGTGAAAGATAATAATAATAAACAAGAAAGAGAATGGGAATGATGTAATGGATATGATTTGTATGTATGATGTGTGATCACATCCGAAGGAAAGATAAGACATTTTATTTAAAAAGTATTTTGTATACAAAGCTATCAAGATATTTTTATGATTTTAAAACTAGAACTCACTCGGCAAGGCTAACTTTTATGCGTTTTCAGTTGGCAGGTAATATTGCTGAGGATGGCACTCGGGGAGGCTACTCGTCGGGACAAGGCTGACATCCATTCATGAATATAACATTGTTGTTTTGTAATGCAAACTAATGATCTTTTGTAACTATACCAAACATGTATTACTTAGCAACAACGTTTATAAATAAACGAATGGTTTTTAAATGTTTAAATTCCGCTGTAATGTGATAATGAATTATGAAATGTTTTATGAATAGTGCTGTGAATGTCCAACTGTGAGGTCTCCGGAAACGGGGCCTTACATGTGGGTCAAGAGACTCACCTTGTTTGTTGGTCATACAATCAGGAAGTGGGATATAATTGTCATTCTAAGGTGGGTTGACCTTATTGTATCCCAATCCTGAGGGGTCTTTAAAAACCCTTTGCTGAGTAAGAAGTTCTTCAAATTTCTTGTTGCTCACCTGAAATTTTTGAAGTTTTACTTCAGTTTCAGCCTGTAATGTTTGGACATAGTTAATGATTCAGAGAGTTGCTCTACTTGAGCCGCAAGTGTTAACTTTTCAGACATCAATTTGTCCAAATCATTTTGTAATGAAAGAATTTTAGTCTCATATTGTTTTTGTTCTGATTTTAAACTTTCATTTAAAATGTTTGTTTCAATCACTTCCTTAGAAAGTTTGTCTACATGTTCTCTGTATCTATTGACTTCGTCAATTCATGCTTGTGTACAGAGGTTTTCCCTTACCTCTTTCGGGATTTCTGAGATTTTATCCTCTATGTTTGCCATGAAGGCATGATCGGGTGATTGAATCTCAGCCTCGTACAAACTCCAATCACATTCACCATCTTGTTTGATAATCATTGCAGATGATTTTGAATGTTGATTTGGGCTGTACTGTGTGATTTGAGCTGGGGTTGGTGCAGCTGGAATACTCATAGGAGGTGGGATTTGTCTGCTTGAGTGATAACTGCTTGAGGTTTGTATTTGTTGGTTGTTTCTGTCAACTCTAGGTTGTTGGCATTCTCTGGAGAAGTGTCTATAGAGTTGGTAGTTATAGCATCTCACCTTTGTCTTATCAAAACCTATTTTGGTTTTCTTATCCATGCTTAACCCCCTGTTCCTTTGTAGGAACTTCTTGGATATGTATGCAATCATTGCCATTGACCATTGAAGATCCATTTCTTCAACCATATTAAGAGGCAATTCATCAAAGTCTTGTTGTATGATCTGTGATGGTGTTAGGTTAGCCCCTAAGTAAGCTTCAAAGCTTGTTGAAAAGTATGCAAAAGCTGCCTTTTGCTCCTCACTTTGCAATATGATTGTTAATGCATCCATCAATTTCTCAAATTTGTGAATGTTTTGAGTTTTTGTTGGGTACTGTTTGCTTGAGCTGGAAACATGAGAATATTGTTTGCTTTGAGGTGTTGCTTTATGTGATGCATGAACACTAGTCTTCTTTGACTTTTGTTTGTTGTGGGATGATTAAGGAGCAGAGAAGAAAGAAGTTTCACTTGAATACAGAAACTCCTCAATCTCTTCGTTACCAGTGCATGTTAAGAATGCACTGTCTGTTTGTTGTAGTTCCTTGAACTTGTATGATTCCACATGTCTTATTGTGTTGTTTTTCCTGGATCTTTCATTTAGTTCTAGTGCCTCGACTTTGGCCACTAGTGCATCTAATGATAATTCTTCTAGATCCAATGTTGCTTTCATCAAAGAGACTGATTGAGTCCAGCTCTCTGGAAGTGTATGCAACATCTTCTTATTAATCTCCACAGATTCATATTTGAGACCATAAACAATCATCTCATTTAATAACTGAACAAATCTATGATGCTGTCGTGATATTGACTCTCCTTGCACATGATGGAAGTTTCATAGAGGGTCCTTAATTTTTCTTTCTTTATTTCCCTTATTTCTTCACTTCCTTCACACATGGTGTGAAGCACCTTCTATAGTTTGTGTGCAGTTTTGAAATTTTCAACTTTGGTTAAAATTTTAAAAGGCAGAGTCAATGTAACATCCGAAACCTCGGTCAAAAAAAAAGGGCAAGAAAATTATTTTGAAGAAAATAAAAAGAAGGCAAAGTTGAGGGGTGCTTTGTGTAAATAGTACCAAAAAGTCAAAATGCACTTTATATGGGCATGGCCGCCCATATCATCTTGCTGTTGCTATTGTTCGACCGAAAAGAAGAAGAAAGAAAGCTGCAGACCAGCTCTCTCGGTTCCAAGAAGGAAACAGAATTGAAATCTTCAAGGTTAGTGTATTTACATGTTAATTGGTTCGGTTTCTTTGTGGTTTCACCCTTAGAAACCGATTATTAAGTGTTTTTGGTGTTTAGTGCTTGTTTGTGCTTGGTTTAGGTGTTTGAACTCGTGTACAAGTAGGTTCGGAGGAGTTATACTTGTTTTCTACACTAGGTGAGTTCTATGACCCTGGTTTTATGTTTTTAAACTTCTTTGGGGCTGAAAATGCATATAAAATGTTTTACAACCGTCATGAATGTTAACCGTGTGTATATGTGTATGATTTCTGTGTTTTATGAGGATGTAAGCTTGTTCTAAGAGTTTAGCATGATAGATCTATGTTAAGAATGTATGAGAATGAGGTTTTAGAACTGGTTATAGCATAAGTCTCATTTACAGGTCTGATGGTTCATCCGCATTTACATTGTATAATTGCCTAAGTGTCTTGTTCACCCACATTTGCCTTAATTCAGCCTAAGTGTCCATCAGCATTTCTTTTATACACGCTTATTTGCTATAGTGTTCATCAGCATTTCCTTTAAGACAGAATAATTACCAAGTGTTCACCCGCATTTGTAAGTTGTTCACCCGCATTTGCAAGTTGTTCACCCGCATTTGCAAGTTGTTCACCAGCATTAGATTTGTTCACCCGCATTTTTTCTCATTCACCCGCATTTCTTTAGGACTTAAGGAATTTTTCTGGGATTTTTGAAGATCAGAAATTAGGGTTTGACCATGGTTGACTTGATGCTTTTATTTGATTATCTTATGCATGTTGTGGGCTGCCCTTATGTGCCTATTGTGATATTATTATATGGCCTTATGTGGTTTGTTCTTAATTATCAGTATTATTAATCAAGTGAAAGATTAATGCTAATGAAAAGTGGAACATAAAGAACGTAAGAAAGTCTTGCAAGCAAATTCACAATGAGGTTCACAACCGCTAGGTTGTTAACTCAACTGTATGTGGTTTAGCTAACCCCAGAGGATACACACAGGGTCAATCTTTAAGATTGAGGGGACCATTGTTGCTGCCCCGGTACTGGAGTCATCATTAGTGCACCATGCATGGGGTCTATTTATAGACCTCAGGCCCAGTACCAGGTTTATGCGCATTATATGGGGGGGGGGGGTATAGCACTTTTGTCCATATCGAGGTGAAAGATTAAAAAGTAAAAGGCTCAAAAGAGCGGCCATGGAAATGGTGAAGAAAATTTATGATGATGATAATGAATGTAACTGATTGTATGTATGATGTATGATCACATAAGAAGGATGAATATGGTATTTTAAAAGGGTATTTTCCTATATAAAGCTTACAAGATATTTTCCTATGATTTTAAAACTAGAACTCACTCAGCAAAGCTGACTTTTATGCATTTTCAGTTGGCAGGTAATTTTGCTGAGAATGGCACTCGGGGAGGCTACTCGTCGGGGAAAGGCTGACATCCATTCTTGATTATAATGTTGTTGTTTTTGTAATGCAAACTAATGACCTTTTGTAACTGTACCAAACATGTATTACTTAGCAACAACGTTTATAAATTAAAGAATGGCTTTTTAATGTTTAAATTCCACTGCATTGTGATAATGAATGATGAAATGTTTTACAAATTGTGTTGTGAATGTCCAATTGCGAGGTCTCCAGAGATGGGGCCTTACAAGTTGGTATCAGAGCCAAAGTTTAAGAGAAATGGGTAAATATTTTCAAAAACCTAAACTTAAACTGAAAATGGGACCGAATGGAGGGATGCCAGCCCGAGTAGCTACGTGCCATCAGGTATTTCTTTTCATTATGATAACCGGTATTATGTGCGCATGCTATTTGATTTATGTGCTTTAGTAGATTTGAATACTGATGTAGTCAGGATAGGAAATGCTTGGGGAACGAAGAGTAAAGTAAGTGGCTAATCACAACTGGCCACTGTAATTAGGGACTTACTATACTTAACATTAACTGAGCTATTTCCTTGAATGACCGTGTGAGTGCTTGAATCTTATAGTGTTAGATGATGGCTGGTGGTAGATCATTTAAGGCTTCTAGAGGAGGAGTACGGGGTGGTCGTGCTGGTAGACCCCGGCCGCAAAGAACAAGACGAGAACTGCAGAGACAGCTCCTGCTGAGCCTGAGCTTCATCACCCGGAGGGAGTGGATGAGAGTGCCAATTTGAGGGCCTCAGTGAAAGAGGCAGTGATGGAGGAGGTTCACCAAGTCATGCAGACGATCCTACCGTCTGTCGTGACTGAGGTGATCCGGGCCGTAAGGAAGGATGAGAGGAAAGAAAAGGAGGAAGACAGAAGGGCTGCTGCTGGGAGAAGGGAGAATGAGGGAGATCATGATGATGAGGAGGAGATGAATGTTGAAAGGGGAGCATCCAGTGATGAAGAAGATGTAGAGGTGCGGGAAACCCAGAGGGGATGCAGCTACGGGGCATTCCAACTGTGTAAACCCCCTACTTTTGACGGCAACGGTAACGCTGCTACTGCCCATCGCTGGGTTAGAGAGATGTAGGTAGTGTTAGATATTAGTGAGTGCAGGGAGGATTAGAAGGTGAAATTTGCCACTCACTCATTAGCAGGGCCATCGGGAGGATGAGATGGGGAGATTTGAAGAAGTTGGTTGTTGAGGAATTCTGTCCTCACAGGGAACTTGACAAGATAGAGAGAGAGTTCCTATAGCTTGAGGCAGGAACCATGACCCACCAGCAATACACCACCAAGTTTAAGGAAATGGCGAGGCTAGTGCCGGATCAGGTGACGCCAGTGTCGAAGAAGTTTAAGTGGTATGTGCAGGGACTGCCGGCTGATATCCGCAGGCACTTGATTGTTGCCCGACCAAGCACTTTTAGGTCTGCAGTGGATTTGGCTGGGAGGCTTTACGATGAGAGAGAGGTGTCGGTGGTTGAGGTGCAGAAGACAGGTGGTGGTGACAAGAACTGGAGTGGGAAGATGTTTGGGCGTGGTGGTTTCACCCCAAATAGGAAGAGGTCGAGGATGGATGACCACCTGGTTGTTGCTGCAAGCTCGGGGTTGAAGCGGTGTGACAAGTGTGGGAAGGAACATAGAGGGGAATGCCGTTTGGGATCGAATATTTGCTTTAGATGTGGGAAGCCCGGTCATATGGCAAAAGATTATGGAGTGTTGAGGTGCTTCCATTATGGCAGGACTGGCCACAGAAGCCACGAGTGAAGGAAGCCAAGGGCTAAGAGCTCTGGGGGAAAGAAGGTGGTCGAAGAAGGGGGCAGAGGGCAAGTGCTAGAGCCTTCACGATGACCCGAAAGGAAGCACGGGTAGACCACGACGTCGTGTCAGGTGTGTTTATAGTAAATCAAACTTGTGCCTCTGTATTATTTGATTCTGGTGCTAGTAGGAGTTTCATATCTGCTGCTTTCTATGCTAAGCTGCTTGTTAGTAGTAGAAAAATTGATGAGCCATTTGATGTAGAAACTGCTATTGGTAAGTCTACCAGAATTTCTGATATGATTGAGAATTGTGGCACAGAGTTGGAAGGCCATAGGTTCTCTTTTAAACTATTTGTGATTCCCCTAGGCAGATTTGATGTAGTTCTGGGGATGGATTGGTTGGCAGCCTATGAGGCAAACATCGTGTGTCAGAAGAAGATGATTCGGTTAGTTGCACCCGATGGGAGTTCAGTGACAGTTTATAGTGATCGCGTCACTACGGCTCCGAAGGTGATTTCGATGGCGGTGGCAGAGAAGTGTATGAGGCGCAGATGTAATGCCTACTTGGCATACGTAGTCGATACCACAATTGTCAGAAGTGCCCTTCGTGTGTGATTTCCCAGACGTGTTCCCAGAAGACTTACCAGGTGTGCCACCGGACCGCGAAATTGAATTTCAGATTGACCTGATACCCGGTGCCCAACCCGTTGCCAAGTCACTGTATCGGTTAGCTCCGACCGAGATGAAAGAACTGATGGATCAGCTACAAGAACTGACGGATAAGGGGTTTATTAGACCGAGTATCTCTCCTTGGGGTGCTCCGATATTATTCGTAAAAAAGAAAGACGGTAGTATGAGAATGTGTATAGACTACTGAGAGTTGAACAAGTTGACAGTAAGGAACCGATACCCCTACCGAGAATTGATGACCTATTTGATCAGCTTCAGGGTGCCAGTTGGTTTTCCACGATAGATCTTCGATCTGCTTATCATCAGTTGAAGGTAAAGGAGCAAGACATTCCTAAGACAGCTTTTCGCACGCGTTATGGACATTACGAGTTCCTCGTTATGTCTTTCGGTTTAACCAACGCGCCAGCTGCCTTTATGGATTTGATGAACCGAGTGTGTCTGCCGATGTTAGATAAATCAGTGATTGTGTTTATTGATGATATTCTGATTTATTCGAAGAGCAAAAAAGAACATGTCGGCCACATACGTGAAGTGTTGGAGAGACTTAGAAAGGAGAAGTTGTATGCTAAATTCTCTAAGTGTGCTTTTTGGTTGCGGGAAGTTCAGTTTCTGGGTCATGTGGTGAATACCGAAGGAATTATGGTGGACCCAGCAAAGGTTGAGGTGGTAATGCAATGGAAGTCTCCAAAGACACCATCCGAGATTCGTAGTTTCTTGGGTTTGGCGGGTTACTACCGAAGGTTTATCCAAGAATTTTCCAAGATAGCCTCACCTTTGACTAAGTTGACACGCAAGGATGTGAAGTATGTGTGGGGACAGGAACAGGAGGATGCGTTTGAGGAGTTGAAAGCTAGACTAACCCAAGCTCCTGTCTTGACATTGCCCGAAGGGAGTGAAGACTTAGTGGTATATTCAGATGCTTCTTATTCGAGACTAGGTTGCGTGCTAATGCAACGTGGAAGAGTGATAGCTTATGCGTCCCGACAGTTAAAGACCCACGAAGTCAATTACCCCACTCACGACTTGGAATTAGCTGCAGTGGTCTTTGCATTGAAGATTTGGAGGCACTATTTATACGGAACAATGTGCATAATCTTCATGGACCACAAGAGCTTGAAGTACTTCTTCAAGCAGAAGGATCTCAATATGAGACAAAGGAGGTGGTTGGAGTTGATCAAGGATTATAACTGTGAGATCCATTACCACCCTAGCAAGGCCAACATGGTGGCCGATGCTCTTAGCCGAAAAGAGAGACCCGAGCCGATTCGGGTGAAGGCGTATTAGTTGGTGATGACCTCAGATGTGATGGCGCAGGTTAAAGGATTCCAAGATGAAGCGTTAAAAGAAGATCGCCTCAACTCCGAAAGGATGAGAGGTTTAGTCGCAGAATTGGGAGAGAATACCCACAAGGTTAAAACCCGCTTTGGACGAAGCTCATAAGACTTGATACTCCATTCATCCCGGTTCTACCAAGATGTATCATGACATGAAGAAAGATTACTGGTGGTCAGGTACGAAGCATGACGTGGCGGAGTATGTGAGTAAGTGCCTTACTTGCTTGCAAGTGAAGGCAGAACATCAGAAGCCATACGGGAAGATCCAACCCTTGGATATACCCGAGTGGAAGTGGGAGCACATCACCATGGACTTCATCACGAAGCTACCCCGTACGGCGAGGGGGTATGATACCATATGGGTGATAGTTGATCGTCTAACAAAGAATGCTCACTTCCTATCGATCCGCGAGACGTATTCATCCAAGAGATTGGCAGATCTGTTCATCAAAGAGATTGTAGCTCGTCATGGCGTGCCGGTGTCAATCGTGTCAGATTGTGACACCCGATTCACATCGAAGTTTTGGAAAAGATTCCATGATGTGATGGGGACGAGGCTACACATTAGTACGGCTTATCATCCTCAGACAGATGGTCAGTCTGAGAGGACAATTCAGATGCTCGAGGATATGCTTCGAGCATGCGTGATCGACTTTGGAGGAAGTTGGGATGATCACCTACCATTAGTAGAGTTCTCATACAACAACAATTATCATGCCAGCATTGGTATGCCACCATATGAGATGCTATACGGTAGAAGGTGTAGAATGCCCGTGTGTTGGAAGGGCAAAACATAAGTCTAACATATTGCAAGGGCAAAACATAAGTCTAAATGGTAGTTAATAAGTCCTAAAACTTGTTAATATTTTGTGTTTAGAAATGTTTCTCATGCTAGTTATGCTCAAATAGATAAACAAAAAGAATAAACAATCATGGGGTTACTAATCAAAGATGAAAGGGTTAAGTCAAATTTGGGTGACTTGAAATCTCAAAAGTGTCTTGAAGCTGGACAGGAGTTCTACAGGATCTTTGATTGTGGGATCCATTTATTTCATATAAACTAATAAAACATGATAAAAATCTCAACATATTTGTCTAAGTGAAGATTGAAGTCTGAGTTTAAATTTGGTCAAACATATTGACAATCAACTTAACCAGTCTTATTCTAAATACAGCCGAAAGATGTTAATAATCAATTCCAAAGAAATATGATCCTATAATTGAAAATTCACAAAAATTTGAAGTTATGATTATAAGAAGTTGTTTGCTTTTAGATGAAAAATTTGTAAAATCACAAAATTACAAAAGTATTTTATCTTTTTATTGATTTGTTTTACAATAAATGTTTTTCATGAAAATTAGGATTTCTGGTTAAATTCAACACTTGGATAAACATAAAAGTCAAAATAATAAAACAATGTTCAAATAATTGAAAGAATTAACATTTTTGAAAATCAAATGTTAAACTCTGGCACAAGTAGAATGATGAAAATCTTGACTAATTGCGTGAGAAGTCAGAGCCCTATAAAGGTAACAATTGTGCGAAAAGTCAGCTATTCGCTTTGCATATCAGTTTAGATTTTTCTCAAAATTATTCTATGTGTTTCTTCGATTCACTTGATATACTTGTTTGTTGTGCTTGATTGTTGATTACTAAGACTTAGACAAGGTATATTGATGATTAGCAGAATGATTTGAATGAATTTGAGATTGAACAGAAACTGCAAATCGTAAAATACATCTATTTTGATTAAATTGAGTGTTAATATACTTAATAACTGATAAAACGACACAAATACAACAAGTTTTAATGGTTGAAACTAAGTAAAATGACGTTAATTTGAAAATGTTTTTTGGGGTTATCGCATGTGAAAAGTAACTGTAAGATGAATAGACGTGAGAAGTTATATGTTCGCATGAACTACAAACAAAGAGCATCTTTGACTGTTAGCGTGAAAAGTTGACTTTTGGTCAAATCTGATTTCATGCAATTAGTAATATTTCGCGCGACAAGTTGAAAGTTTCACAAACTACTCGCATGCAAAATGTTTTACATTTCGCGCGAGAAGTTCAAATTTTTTATAATTTTTGAAATATTTCTAAGTCTGATTTTAATGAAATCTCTCACTGATTAAATGTTTACTTGGATTACAAATGGCAAGACAAATGGTTTTCAATAAGAACCATAATGCTATTGCTTATCTTGGGACGTGCCTGAAGACAAAACTTTATTTCGTTCCCTGATTGAAAGACTTAAGACGTCTTGGATTTATTACAACCGATCCATTTATTTACACCAATGATATTGATGAGTTTTGGACAACGGCTGCTAATGAGAGAGATTTTGAAGGAGAGTAGTGTATTAGTGCTACTGTGAAAGGTAAGAGAGTTGTAATGACTGCTGAAGTCATCAACAGTGTTTTACTGTTAGAAGATTAGCCAAACTCTCAAGTCAAGATTGATGATTCTATTGCTAGAGACTATTTACAAAGGATGTGTTATGATCACAGATATCCATCGTTAGAGAATAACCATCTCCCACCATTTTGGAAGTTTCTATTTCATGTGGTAGTTCATTGTCTTAGCAATCTGAAGGCTGGTCTTGATAGCCTAAGTGTTGTTTTTGGATCATTGCTGGTTTCTCTTGTTGATGACATACATTACAACATATCCAAGGCTATCTTTGCAGATATGCAAAAGAATGTGATAGCATCTGCTGGGAAGAAGTTTATCATGTATCCAAGGTTTATTCAGTTAATAGTCAACGCTGCTCATCCTGAGTTAGCTATTTCTGACTCTGCTACGTATTCTTTCATGGTGATGAAGAAAGACATATTCATAAACCTGATTCATAGAAGGGGAAATGCTAGGAAGGGAGACCATTTTTCCAAACCTGGCATGTTTATTGATGATTTCCAGCATGCTGATCAGCATGCACAGCAACAAACATCTGAAGAACCACCTATTGCTTCATCTTCTAGAACTCTAGTTTGCCAAAGGGAGATGGCATCTAATGAGGAGATCAATTCTTGGTTTGAGAACACTTCTAGTTATATTTCAAGTAAAGATATTGGTAGAGTTTCATACATTCTTCAAGAAAGACCCAGAGGGCAAGTTACACCAACCAAACGCATTACTCAGGATACTGATATGGATTTTGTACCCGGAAATTCTCTATCAAAAAAGAAGAGAAAGAAATCTATGGCAAGAAAGAAAGCTGATTATGACACAAGTACACGTGTTAGGGGCAGAGGACGAGTTGTTGTGATTAGGGACTTCAAAACCCAATGACCACTACTTCACCTAATAAAGATATTCTAGTGTCTAAACCACCTGTGATTGTTAGTGAGACTGTTCATCAAGAGATTTTTATGACTATTATAGAAGCAACTATTGTAATAGAAACACCTATGCCCACAACAGATGATATTCAAAGTACACTCATAGAGGTCAATGCAATAATGATACGATTGGTATGGATGATTTTATCAACACTCCTCCAGAGCATAGGCGTATAGCTGGGACATCCTCAAGTTCACCAACATCAGTTACATTGGAACAAAGGGTACAATTACTTAAGAGAAAGATATTGGAGAAGACTCAACAGAGCTATGACTTATATAAGTTGAATCAAGATAAGGATGCTAGGATCAAGAGTCTGGAAAATCAGCAACAATTCTTGTTTAGCTATGTTTAGATCTAGAGAAAAATCTTAGAGAGTTCACATCCAGATTCACATTCACATCAGATCAGCCTTATCACAGTAGATATATAGAGTTTGGGGGAATCAAGTGGATAATAGTTTACTGATCCTGATCTTGTTGTTTATGCTCAAACAATAGAGACCACTACTGTTTATCCATAACCTAATATGATATTAACTGAAGAGACTACTGAAGATCAACCTATGGTTCAAGAAATTGGTGAAGTCATTATTACACCTGATCATATTATGCAAAGTACGGAGACTGAAAATAAGGATGATGTATTAGATAAGGTGGATTATGATTTTAGTGATGATGAAGTTAGAGACGATGATGATGATAATGATAATAATAGGGGTGATGATAGTAAGGATGATAAAGGAAAGAAGGATGATGATGATGATGATGATGATGATGATGATGATGATGATGATGACCTGGGAGGAGACATGGGCTTAACTATAGGTCATTTTGGTGATTCAAGTTCTGAAAATGTCTAAGGACCAAGGCCTGATGATCCAGAGGATTCCTAATGTAAGGATTACACTTAGAGGCTGATGTAACCAAAAAAGCTCTCAGCATACACATGCAAGTACAAGGAAGTTACTTTGGAAGATTTGATATAACTCAGTGAATTATATCAAGTATCAAATCTTCCGAAGCCAAAATAGCAAATCTTTCGAAGCCAAAGATGAGTCTTTCGAAGCTTCGAAGACAAAGTCTTTTAAAGCCAAAGACTGATTTCCAAAGACAGAGAAGACATGCTTTCTCTGAATCACCTTTTAACAAAAGCTGAACTACTTTTCGCTGCCACTTCTGATGTCTCACCAACTTATATGAGTTGGTGAAAAAGTCCATGCTTTTTTCAACTATAAATTAAGGTTCTTTTGTCTGTAACTTTCCAACTATGTACTTTTATCCTTTTTGTAATAGATTAGGATGTGAGCTATGGCATGTCATAGTCACTAGTCAAAAGGAAATCTGTTGTTTGACTCTACATTGATCTTGTTGTCTAGATTAGTGTTTCTAGCTTGCCTTCAAAGTATGGCCAGCTGTAGGATGTAGTATAAAGTGTCTCATGTACTTGTAATTTAGATAAGCTTTATAATACTTGATTAGAACTTAGGTGCAATATACATCATTCTTGAAAACCATATCCGAGTGTTCTTAATCTTCTTACTTGTGTTCTTTGTTTCACTCCAACCAGTTCCCTATTTGAATTGCTAAGTGTTACTACCTCTCCTACCAAGTGAAACTATTGCATTGATCATAACCGGTCCTACAATTGGTATCAGACCATTTTAGGCTCTTGATTGTAAGATCTCACCATCTTAAATCTACTTAGTTTCACAACACACTTATCAACTCAAATGGCAGCTATCTCAATATTGAAACTGGTACTATGACAAAGTCTCCAATGATCACTTCTGATGACTTCGATACTTGGTGCCAACATATGGAAGGGTTCATCAAGTCTCAAGACAGCAGGATGTGGAGATCTGTTGTCAAAGGACCTCACATCCCAAGCATCTCTTTAGTCACTGCTGGAGGTGGGATGATACCAAAGTAAATGGGTGACTACTCTAAAGAAGACTGGAAGAAGATTGATGTGGATCAGAAAGCCATGACCGCCCTCCAAACTGATCTTCCTAACTCCATATACAGATGCTTCAATAAGTGAAAGACTCCTAAGTAGCTCTGGGATGCACTGAAGCTCATATATGAGGGGTCTGAGGAAGCCAAAGAGAACAAGAAAGACCTCATGAAGCAGCAGTTTGAGAACTTCACCTACAGACAGGTGAAACCATGACTCAACAATACTTCAGGTATGTTGAGATTGTGGATACTCTAATGGATGTTGGAGTAAAACTTGAGAATAGGGACATAGTGAGGAAGTTCATGTTCTCTCTTCCTAGACAACGGACTCCCTATTGTATGGCCATCAAGAGAACTAAGAACCTCTACCCTTACTCTCACAGGGATGTATGGTATCCTTAGTGGATACCATATGGAGATGAACATGCAAAATCCATTAAGCAGCTCTTCCAACAATCAGCAGAGTTCAGCCCTTCATGTGGTTGAAAGAGATAGTAGAGAACCATAACATCATCTCATCTGCTACCCTAAAAACTCACAAAAGGCCCCTTTATCACCTTCACTAAGACACCAAGGGAGAGCTACATCCAAGGAAGCCCATTCTAAGAGACAAGCTCTACACAAGCCTTTGTTTCTGCTGATGAAAGTTGTGGAAACTTTCTCTTCACTCTTGAAGACTTGGACTATATCCATCCAGATGATCTGGAATACATGGAGAGAGTTCAACAAATGGCTCTTCCCACTTATAGAGCCAAGAAGTTCTACAAGAGGATAGGAAGGAAGTTCCCAAGCAATATGGCCAGTGGAAAGTTTGGCCTGGATAAAAGCAAAGTAAAGTGTTACAACTGTAACCAAATGGGACACTTTGCTAAAAAGTGCAAGGAACCAAGGACAAATGGTGGTCAAGCACAATTCAGACCAAACTACACTGATGTAGCTTCAAGAACTGAGAAGCCAAGCCAACCTAAACAACATGTTGTTGTTGATATTAAAAAAGGAGGATTTGACTGGAGCTTTCAGGTGGAGGATGCTTCTCCAAACCAAGCACTAATGGCTGATCATGAAGAAGTTAAGGTATTAGAACATCTTTGTACTCCTGAATGCATTGCTAAAGTAAACATGTATAGGTCCTACAACTCGGAAGTGAGATCGGATCTTGAGTCCTTAAATTTCTTAAAAACTGACAATAAAAGAGCTGAAAATGATTATAAACTTAAAATAGAAGATTTAGAGAAAACCATTTCAACTCTTAAGTATGAACACACAAACTACAGGACTCAAATCAAAGATCTCATAACCAAGTCGACTGAATGTCAGGCTGAGCTTGTGATCAGCAAAGCCAAGGCAGAAAAATGTGTTCTTAAAGAGGAAACCTTCAAGAACATAATATCCACATCCTTACATGCAAAAGTTTTTTACCAAAATAGGTAGGGACTAGGATCAAGTGAAATAGCTCCTCCAAACACACTCCTATCTGTTAGATCTCCAAGGTGTGGAACTTGTCAAGATAAGCTACCCTCCATTGATTCTATCCATGTGAAGGATGAAGATGCAAAGGAGATAGTGAAGGATGAACCCTAGGTGAGTGACAAGGGTTATCCGAAGAAGGGACACTATTCTCTTGGGGAGAAGGAAGAACCAAGGATGACCAAGTCTACAAGAAAGAACTTGATCAGGGCTGCTAAAAGAAAATTCAAGAAAGCCCAAGATATCAAGGCGACCTTCAACCCAAGCAAAAGCAAGTTTTTATCTCTGCAGGATTTGAAGTGGTAAAGACTGAAGACTCAACTATGGATTCTAGTACCAGGAATCCTAGTTCATGCCCAAATCATCCTGGTTAAGAGAAGAAGGCTGATAAAATATGCACCACTGTTGCACAGCCTGAGCCATCCAGTTCCAAGAGCAAGCCTCATCCTAAGAAGTCTGCTACATTATCTGAAAAGGTGAAGAAGGAAGTAGAAAATGATCAAGCTCACCCTCCCACTCAAAGGAAGACTCTCAAAAGCATGCAAACTGAATGCATCATGTGTGGTATTACTTCTCACTTTGCAAAGGATTGCATCTACAATCCCAAAAGTACAAGCTCAGTATTGAGAAGGTAAATTTTGTTAAGGAGCTTGGATACAATTTTTTTAGTGTATCCCAATTTGGGATCAACATAACATGCTCTTCATTGAGCATGGGTGCATTGTTCTTAAGCCCAGGGTGGTCATTCCTCAAGAGCATATCCTGCTTAGAGCCCCCAGGAAAGGAAACATGTACAAGATGGACTTGCAAGAAACAACTCCTTCAGGAGAAGTTTCTTGCTTTCTATCTAAAGCCAATAGTGATAAGTCTTTCCTCTGGAATAAAAGAATGTGCCATATGAACTTCAAAAACATGAATAAATTAATTAAGAATGATTTGGTAACTTGAATGCCAAAGAAAGAGTTTAAAAGTGATGACCATTGTGTTGCATGTCTGAAAGGGAAGCAACACTAAGTTTCTCACAAGCCAAAGAAAATGAACTCCATCACTAATCTCTTACACTTTTAACATATGGATCTCGTTGGCTCCACCAGTGTAATAAGTCTATGAAGGACCTCTTATTGCTTGGTGATCACAGATGATTTCATAAGATATACTTAGGTCTTCTTCGTTATAACTAAGGATGAGACTCCTTAAATCTTGAAGAACGTCATTCTGAAAATTGAGAATCAATGTGATCACCAGGTCAAGACCATAAGATGTGATCAAGGAACTAAATTCAAAAACCAAATACTTGATGCATTTTGTGATGAAAAGGATATTACGAGACAATACAGTGCTCCCAAGACTCCTCAGCAAAATGGTGTTGCTGAAGGAGAAACAGGACCCTTATTGAAGATGCAAGAACTCTAAACTGCCTATCATCTTCTAGGCAGAGGCAGTCAACACTGCCTGCTATGTATAGAATAGAGTTTTAGTAGTCAAGACTCATGGTAAGACTCCTTATGAACTATGGTACAAAAAGAGTCCTTTAATTGGTTTCCTTAGATCATTTGGATGTCCTTGCACCATCTTGAATACCAAAGATCAAATAGCCAAATTTGCTGAGAAAGAAGATGATGGACATTTTATTGGATACTCTTCCCAACCAAGGCTTATAGAGTATACAATCTCAGAACTAGAGTAGTTGAGGAGTCAGCCAATGTGACCTTCAATGAGTATGCACCCAGTGTGAAAGGTACTGGTCCTGATTGGCTGTTTAATCTTGATTTAGTTACCAACTATTTTAACAAATCTTGTGAAGATGTTTCAAGATCTTCATGTACCTTATCTTTAGGAGATTCTGATCCAGGATTTGAGCTGAGAAGACCAAATGTTCAAACTACTTCAGCTCCAACAAAAACTAGCCCTGCATTTGGAAATCCTGTCAGCATAACCATGACAATTTCTTCAGCCGATACATCTGAGGTGCCTATAAATTCCAGCACAAAGGCACAGAACTTAGATGAAGGAATTTCCAATATAGGAGGAGATGGAGTTTGTGAGAGTGATCAAGAATTTCTTGATGCTGATAACTACTCCATAGAAGACAACATCAATGATGTGACACACTTATTGGATCAAGTTTCTCTTGAGAAGTGCATCGATGTGGTGGATGGTAGTCAAGCACCAGATCTGATTTTCACCAATTTAAATCTGTCCAACCAACTTGCTATGATTCCTCAACTGAGAATCCACAAGTCACATCCCATCACAAACATCATTGGAGATATTAAGACTAGGGGTAAGAACAATAGGACAAACCCATGACAAAAAAAGTTTGTCTTCACTCTTGTTTCTTGACCCAGATAGAGCCTAAGAAGATTGATGAGGCTCTGAAGGATGGAAGTTCGGTTGAAGCAATACAGGAGGAGCCGCTTTAATTCAAGAGACAAAAGGTTTGGAATCTATGTCCTCTTCCTAAAAGGAAGACTACCATAGGTACCAAATGGGTATTTAGGAACAAGAAGGATGATAGAGGGCTTGTCATCAAGAACAAGGCTAGACTAGTTGTTTAAGGGTACACATAAAAATAAGGGGTTGACTAGACAGATGTTTTTGCTCCTGTAGCAAGACTTGAAGCTATTAGGATATTCCTAGCTTTTGTTGCATCCAAGGATTTCAAGGTCTATCCACTTGATGTCAATGTGTCTTTCTATATGGGGTGACTGATGAGGAAATGTATGTCAAAAAACCATCTAGCTTTGTAGACCTAGATCATCCTGATTATGTCTGTAAGCTTGACAAAGCTCTTTATGGGCTGCATCAGGCTCCAAGGAAGTGGTATGAGACACTATCAAAGTATCTCTGTCAGTATGGGTATAAGAGGGGTACTATTGATGGAACACTTTTCATCAAAGGAATAGGAAATGACTTGATGCTGGTTCAAACTTATGTAGATGACATTATTTTTAGGTCAACTAATCCAAAACTCTGCAAAGACTTTGAGAACCTAATAAAGAATAGGTTTGAAATGAGTGCCATGGGGGAACTTAATTTCTTTCTATGAATTCAAGTGAAGCAGGTTGATAATGGAATCGTCATAAACCAATCAAAGTATGTGCAAGAGATACTTAGCAGATTTCATATGACTGAGTGCAAGGTTGCAAAGATACCCATAGCCAGAAACCACTCCCTAGGACCAAATCTTGAGGGGGAGTGTGTTGATGAACATCTATACAGGGCTATGATTGGGTCTCTTATGTACCTCACAACTAGCAGGCCTGATATCATGTTTTCTACATGTATTTGTGCAAGATATCAAGCCAACCCTAAGATGTTACACCTGGTTGCTATCAAGAGAATTCTCAGATATCTTAAAGGTGCTCCGAAACAGGGCCTTTGTTATCCAAAGAACTCTGACTTTAATCTATATGCCTATACAGATAGTGATTATGGTGGCTGTCATATGACTACAAAGTCTACATCTGGGGATGTCAATTTCTTGGTGGAAGGATAGTCTCATGGCAATGCAAGAAATAATCCTGTGTGTCTGCATCAACTGCTGAAGCTAAATACATTGCTGCTGCAACCTGCTGTGCTCAAGTTCTTTGGATTCAGAATCAGATACTAGACTATGGATTCAACTTCAAGGAGACTCCCATTCATATAGACAACAACAGTGCTATCTCTAGTATAGAGAATCCTGTGCAGCACTCAAAGACAAAGTACATCAACATCAGGTATCATTTGATTAGAGATAATTTTGAAAAGGGATTGATAAAACTAGTCAAAGTTAACACAAATAAACAATATTCTGATCTGTTCACAAAAGCTTTTGATGAACAGATATTTAAATATCTTGTATCAGCCATTGGGATGATTAACTTTGAGTAGGTTCTCTTAAACTAAACTCAAGATTATTTTTTAAACAATATGTGTGTCTTAAGTTGTCTATATCATCACCATATAAGCCTAGTTTCCTTTGGAAGAAACTTTTTAAACTGATATCCCTTAAAATTTTGAGAATTTTAAATAAACTTTCTTTCGGAAGACATCAAGTTGTCTTCGGAAGAAAACTATGTCTTCAAAACAAATAACTACTTCTGAGAAATTAACCTTCGGAAGAAATTCTTATATATATCTTCCGAAGCTTATTTTTCTCACCAAGTACTATGTGTATAAAAGGACCATTTTCTTCCAAAAGCAATTGAGTCTTGAAAGTTTTATTCTCTCTTATGAATAAAATTTCTGGTATTTGATATCTTCCGAAACAAAATTTATCTAGATAGTAAACTTACTCTAAGTAATTTCCTTCCGAAGCTAATTCTTGAAAAGCTAAGGAATATCTTCCGAAGCCAAATTGGCTTCGGAAGTTTTCTCAAAACTTCCGAAGATAAATTACCTTCGGAAGATTTTAGACTTCCAAGAAACTACCTTTTTGGGCACTTTTTCAGAGGTGGGACATCCGGATTTCAAAGTTTATCCTCTTGCATTAACTTTGTCTCAAATTCATACCATATATATATATATATATATATATATATATATATATATATGTATATATATATATATATGTATATATATATATATATGTATATATATATATATACATATATATATATATATGTATATATATATATGTATATATATATATATGTATATATATATATACATGTATATATATATACATATATATATATATATGTATATATATATATATACATATATATATATATATATATATGTATATACATATATATATATATATGTATATATATATATATATGTATATATATATATATGTATATATATATATATGTATATATATATATATATATATATATTCGTACAACTGTTCCCCCTCTTTCACTTTCTCCTTCATCTACACAGATTCAAACCCTATATTTACCCAAAAACCGACCTTGTTCTTACCTTCCTTCACCTCAAAGATACTTAAAATGGCCAACCCTGATCACTAAAACCAACCTGATTTCTCCATGCAACTACACAGGTAACATAATCAAGTTGCTCTGTTGTCGTCTGAGAAAGATCCTGGTTTATCAGACGTTTGCCGTTTCTTGACTCTATCCAACCACCTCACCACCCTCACTATAGACCCTCCATTATATGAAGCTCAATCGTTAGAGTTCTGGAGGACCCGCCAAGAGGTCATCTTGGACGGTAAGAAGGCACTGACTGCCAAAGTGCAGGGGAGGACAATTTTATCACTCCATCCAACATCAACACTCATCTAAGGCTAGATGATGAAGAAGGCGACTTGTCCTTCCCTAAGTATGTTGTGAACCATTCATTCCATCAGATGGGCTATGAAGGGGATTAATTAGCAAGAACCTTCAAGAAAGGGAAGGTCTCATCCAAATGGAAGTACCTCCTCCATGTAGTTATTCACTCCTTATCTAACAGAGGATGGGACCAGATTCCTAAAGACCTTTCCTATTAGTCCATGGAATGGTGCAAGGGGTCAAGTTCAGGTACTCGTAATTTGTATATAATAATTTACTTGCAAACTTGGACTCGTAAGAATATTATATGTTCCCTAGATATGTCCAGTACATTCTTAACTGATTATATGTTCCCTAGATATGTCCAGTACATTCTTAACTGTGAACTGGGCCCACAGTTAAAGGGAACAGGTAATATTCTAAAATTGAGACAAATGAAGCCTGGCATCTTTAATATAATAAGAAAGCAAAGTGTTGGCTTCTTAGGGGTAGAAATAGCCCTGGTTCCAAAAATATTAGAGCTCATTACTCAAGGTGACAACTTGGCAACACAAGCCAATGTTGAACCCACACCTTCTACATCAGCACCACCCACACAACCACAGATCACCATCACCTACCAAAGAAAATCAAAAAGAACCCCTGCTTAAGCTACTTAGGTTGAACAGGCCTCCAAATCACCTACCATGCAGTAGGAAGTGGACACTAGAGCTCCCACTTTTCCTGAGGAGAAGAACACTCCTATTGTTTCAATGATCAACGTTGAGGTTCCTCATGCTCAGCCTGATGAGCTCACTACCCCAGCCTTAAGTTACCATCCCCAACCGCTTGGCCTTAACCAACAATCCCAAGCCTAGAATTCTATGAAGATGAAGATATTGACTTCAGTGAGTACCATGAGTCACTCTTCTCTACCCCTGCTCAAGGAGGATGAGTGCTCCTGAATCACCAATGTCTAGCCAACATCATCCACCCACAACTGAGGTGGACCTTCTTGTACCTGTTCAGGAGGCCCATATGGAAGAGGCTCTCACTTTTGCAAGTGATTACATTCTTAAGACCTCAACCAAGGCAAGCCAGCCTATTGACACTTCCTTTGAAGCTATCAGTATGCAGGGAAAAACCAGCAGCCAGGAAACAGAAGCTGGTAATAAGGAAGAAGACATTAGTCCAATTCTCTCATTCCCCCATGATTCTTCTGATGAAGATGAGGGGAGTTTGCAACTAAAGGTGCATAAATAAACTATGCACCTGTTTAGTTTTAAAGGTTAGTCACCTAGAATCTCAGGTGACTACCTTACAAAGAAAGGTTAATGATCAGCAACTTGAGATTATTGATCTTAAGGGAAAGGTAGCTAAAAGACCCATTCAAAGGAGTTATCCAGGTCCATAAGAACCTGTAGATGTGATGGACCTAACCCCTAGCTCCCCTTTGCAAGAGGGTGATGCTACCAAAAAGCGGGAGAGAGTCTTAATTACAATCATAGAACCTAGGAGTTCCTCTTAGAGTATGGACATGGCGGTCTCACCACCCTCACTTGTAGTTGTCCATTCTCAACAACCTCCCAGGTCCACAGTGATGTGGACTCACTCATTCATAACTTGTTTGAGGAGGGTATACCAACGGCTATGCCTAATCCATCTCACCCTGCTGAGAACTCAATAGTGGGATGGAGATATGATGATCAACGGAAAGCCCTAGTAATCTCTAGGTCTCAAGGACAATAAGAGATCTTCAACTTCTACACCCTGAGATACTATGAGAGCACCTATCTGGTTAACGTTCCACTTGCCAATCCAAGTCAAAACAGGCAAGCTGTAATAGGATTCAACAAAGGGTGCTTGAAGAGTTCAAACTAAGAACAACACTATATAGACAGAGGCTAGCAGGCAAGACTATTGGTCAACTGGATGTTGAGGTGAACCCTAAGATTAGCTTCAAAAGGGAAACCTCGGCTGAAGGCCCAGCAGTTAAGCTTGTGAACCTTGAGAAGGAACTATTTCAGCACCTATTACCCTTAGTGAGGCACCAGCTGGTGAAGGTGTCTCACAACCTCTCTTTGGCCAGAGCTCAAGTGCAGCACCCAGCAATCTCCAGCCTGAGTCACCTAGGCTTGTGAGTGATAAAGGGAAGAGGAAAATGACGCCTAAGGAGATTATGGAGGAGAAGAGAGAGAGGAAGAGGAAGGCAAGGGGAGAGAGTTCAAGTAGAACCCCTGGCTTCATGGAAAATGTAATCAGGGCTGCCCCCATGCCAAGTACTTAAGATGATGAGACAAGGGAAGCCAGATTGAACTATTTGGGGTCCCGGCACTACGACATTGATGAACTCATCTCTCTCCCCTTGGAAGAGTTAAATGAACTGGCTGACAAAGAATTGTCAAAGGAGAGAAAGGAGGCAGAGGATGCAGAACTGCTCCTTAAGGTCTAAGAAGAAAGAAAATTTACCAAGCTCCTATCATCTCCCCAGTTTATGAAAGTCCTGAGACAGAGACTGTGGCTATTGAGCAACAAACTCAGGTAGGTAGGGAACAAGATAGGCAAAACATGATAGCCTACCTGAGTGCCACAGGTCTTTATCAGGCAACAGACCTTCTTCCCTTACCATATGAATACATAGAATATGAATACCTCATGCAGCTTGAGTAACAAGTGTAAAAATGTATGGCCCTATTCCCGGGACGCTTACAGCTGGACCGTCATCGCATAAAATGTTTAAAAACATACATTACTTTTACAGCAGAATTTAAAACTTTCATTAATAATTTAAAACATATCATCACGTTACATCATTCGTTCACATTTCGAAATAAAACATCATATTAAAAATGTGGATGCCAGCCTCAAACGTCCCCAGTAGATTATGCATCCATGGCTGCAACTCCTCATCATCAACAAAATACCTGCCAACTATTATGCATACAAAAAGTTAGCTGCACTGAGTGAGTTCTAGTTTTATAAATAAAATACTTTACTTTTGTTAAAACAACCTTTTTACTTTCAATCGCGATCACACATCATACGTACACATTGATAATAATTAATTATCTTCGTCATCGTTTATCATCAAACAATACATACTTACTATCATCCGAATCCTGCCTCATGCAATACCCCCGACTCACGTCCAAAGACTGATACTGTGCCGGGGCCTGTAAACAAACCCCCGACTCATGTCCGAAGACTGACATAGTACCGGGGTACGTGACAAGGATCTCATCATACATTACTTCCATCCTCATCATTCGTTATCTTTCACTTTCATTACATAATACTTTACGTACATTCATAAATCATACCATGTAAAGTCATAACATCATACATAACGTATTACATAACATAATACATATATTTTGAAAATCGTTAAACACGGAAAGATAACACATCATACACCTCATAATCATCATATCATCATGCATAGCACATCAAGCACAAGCCATCACATCACAACAGAACCTATCTCAACCAACTACCTCATAAAATCCTCAGAAAACCCTAAGTCCAAAATGAAGAACAGTTGGACATCTTAGGCGCATGAGCATAAAAATTCTAAGGAAAACAGCCTAGGCGTATTACCACTATGCAGGCGCATCAGCCCTGCTTAGGCTCATTAACACTTAGGCACATGAGCAATTCTGGGCGCATGGGCACTACTGGTTCTCATGGCCAACACTTAGGCGCATGGGCAACTCTGGGCGCATGGGCCACTGTTTGGGCGCATGGGCAACTATGGGCGCATGGATAACTGTTTAGGTGCATGGCCTACATTTAGGCGCATGGGCAACTCTGGGCACATGATCTTGGATGCATGAGGTCACTTGGGTGCATGACAACAATTCAGGCACATGGGAACATTCTGGGCGCTTGACCAACAATCTAAAAATATAACCGATGCTACAAACAACACCCAAACATCGACCTAGCATATCCTAACATAGATCTAACATGCTACCAACACTAAACCATGCTAAACATCAAACATAACCTCAAAACAGCCTTAAAAACATACAACCATAGAACAATGATCAAACATCAAAGCTGAAAATCCACGGGTACTTTAAAAATATTTTGCTCGGTATGCATAATAGCCCTAAACAATTAAAAACCAGTAAAAAGAGGGGTTCAAGAACTCACCTGTTGCAGCCTTTGAGCAACACACCTTCACCTGCAAATTGAGCTCCTAAAACCCACGAAAACATGAACTTAGAACCCCAAATCTCGGCCTAGAAGCTAAAAATTCGGTTGAAACCGAACAATTACCCAAGAAAACTCACCTTTTGCAGATTCTTCTTCTTCTCTCTCTCTCTCTAAAACCGGGAGATCTTCTTCTTTCTTCCTTTTTCAACCGAGAACATAGGTGGGTAGTGGGGGCATGGGTGGCCATGCCCTTCGTTTTAAACATAATTATTTTAAAGTTTGCCAACCTTACACAACTTCAGTCCTTCAACTTGCGTTATTCCTCATTTCTTTCTTTATACTTTTATTTTCTCTACTTTTTAATAAAATTCGGGGTGTTACAAAAAAGAGAAAAAAGCTACTAAGAGGAAGATGAGGGAAGAGGCTGCTAAGTCAAGAGCCACCAACCAAGCCAATGAGAAGAAGTCTGCTGACAGACAAAAGACGGTGAGCTTCTTGAAGCTGTATGGATTCTCCGGAAGGAGACTTGGTCAAATTTCTTTATCCACCATGGATGAACACATTAGAGTGATCAAGCAGAAGATCAAGAGGGGTGAGCTTGTTGAAATGCATTCTCCACCAAGTCAGGCTACACCTGAAGCTAAGGTCAAGGTTGAACTACAAGAGACAACTCAACCACGACCTAGTGCTGCATCATAACCAACTTCATCTTTTGATCCATAACAGGGTCCTGATCCTTCTTCTTCTGAACCAGTGAAGGACAAGGATCCAATTGAGGGAGACAACCAAGAATAATTTGGTACTACAGGCCAGTCTCCTCAGTTAAAATATAGAAAGAGGAAAAGTGTGGCCATTAGAAGGGACAAGAAGAATAAGAAGACGTCTAAGGCATCCAACTCTACACCTCAGGATGGGTCAGAACATCCTGAGGGTAATCAAGAAGAGGCTACTCGTCTAACTCCTATTCAAGTAGAGCCTCTTGCTGCTAAGAGACCCATCTTGTCCTGGATGTTTGCCACAATTGACAGATGGTATGTCACTAGTGATCAAGGGGGTCAAGATATGTACTTCTTGCAAAACATACTTGACCTTCCTCTGTATGATCTCTATCACATGAGAAGGTACTTTGAAGTCTAAGGAATCCTGACCAACTAATGATGAAGGGACTGGTCTTGATTCTGATAAGGACTGTCAACAGATGAACATCAAGATTCAAAGGTCTCCTTAAGTTTTTGTAGCATTAGCCTAGTGGGAGTTTGTAAGGATTACACTTGGAGGCTGATGCAACCAAAAGAGCTCTTAGCATACACATGCAAGTACAAGGAAGTTACTTCAGAAGATTTGATATAACTCAGTGAATTATATCAAGTATCAAATCTTCTGAAGCCAAAAGACCAAATCTTCCGAAGCCAAAGATTAAGTCTTTCGAAGCTTCAAAGACAAAGTCTTTCGAATCCAAAGATTGATTTCTTCTGAAGACAGAAAAGACATGCTTTCTCTGAATCACCTTTCGACAAAAGTTGAACAACTTTCCGCTGCCACTTCTGATGTCTCACCAACTTATATGAGTTGGTGAAAAGGTCCATGCTTTTGCCAACTGTAGATTAAGGTTCTATTGTCTGTAACTTTCCAACTATGTAGTATTATCCTTTTTGTAATAGATTAGGATATGAGCTATGGCATGTCATAGTCACTAGTCAAAAGGCAATTTGTCTTTTGACTCTACATTGATCTTGTTGTCTATATTAGTGTTTCCAGCTGGCCTTCAAATTATGGCCAGCTGTAGGATGTAGTATAAAGTGTCTCAAGTACTTGTAATTTAGATAAGCTTTGTAATACTTGTAAAAGAACTTGAGTACAATATACATCATTCTTAAAAACCCTATCTAAGTGTTCTTGTTCTTCTTACTTGTGTTCTTTGTTTCACTCTAACCGGTTCCCTATTTGAATTGCTAAGTGTTATTAGCTCTCCCACCTTGTGAAACTATTTCATTAATCATAACAGGTCCTATACCTAACCACTGGATCCAGCCACAGAAGAGATGTACAAGAAAGAGTTTTACACATTTCAAAACAAATCTTGGCTAAGGAGTTTGATGAAGATCTGGGTCCATTTGATGATTTGGATGAGTCTATAGATTACACAGATATATTTGGCAATAGACTGAAGAATCTATTCTCAGATATTCTATTAGAAGAGGGAGAGATTACCACAGACTCTGGAGTTAAGCAGCAAACTTCTGTTACTAGCGACATGACCGAAAAGATTGCTTTACATCAGGTTGCAAATTTATTTGTGTTTGCTCATCCACATCCTGCTTATGTTCATACATTAAGACATTCCAAACCATTCACCCGGTATGAAAATTCAGAGCCAGTTTTGAGTTAGCACATGAACTAGATGCTCTAGCTTACTAAGGCAGTGCTGGCATATCCAAGTCCATGATAACCTAATTTGATCAGCTGGATCACAAACATACCCTTTAAAGTCAACAAAACAAGGATAACCATTAGAAAGATAGGTTATAATGTTCATGCTTATACATCTACCCAAGTCCAAATTACCTAGTACATCCCTATCTATACCCTCATTGTCAACACCAAAGCTCTAGTAGATGCTCACAATCCAACTGTAACCAAATAATAGGATCAGGGTACCAAAAGTAGCATTCTTTGCAAATAGATTAAAAATAGGTAAGCAATATTGCATGATCTGCGGTTCACCATGGTATACAAAATGAACAGATCATGCAGTTCACCATCCCTTGCTTTGGCCACGTGTTATGATTGAGTGACTAAGAAGATGGTAATTATAGTGGTGGAATGGGTCCATGAGTTTACTTCATTTTGAACTGCTTGAATTGTAGGGTCCCTCCTAAGATTGATTCAGGAATGCCTTGAATAACACCGCTTTTTGTTGAGCCGTACTCTTCATCAAGGAAGGTAGGATATACTTCAATTTCTGATCATGCTCTGCTTCTATTTCCACTTTAGTGTATATTCCTAAATAAACCCCAAATAAACCCACTAAGGTTGAGTGCCATTCGGGCACCTAATCTTAATGTTACAGTTTATATATTGTTAAGTAATTTTATAAAATGATTTTGCCTAATCTAAGGAATGAATGTTGACTAGGGATATAGTGTGATATGCCTTAGCATTAAGAAAATGGTTTTTAATATTCAGTATAGAAATTAATGAGGCTAAATGGTTTTTTATTAAAAATTTCTTATTTTAAAGAAAAATTATTTGAGTTCTTGTGTAAAATTTGAAGTTGTATGGATGATACATATTGTTAAATAATATGTATATCAAGAGTAAATATGTAAGTAAGTAAAGAGATATGGGAAAAGAATATAACACATAAAATAAAGGTTCTAGTGTGTAATAGTAAACCCACTCTATGTTCTCTGCTTGATCTTCTAATCGAGAGTTATCTCCATTACTGATTTCATAGAATGGTAAGGATCATCAATACACCGCTTCACTATTAAAAGATAGTGATCACCTTCATCGACACGCCATGTTGAAAGTATGTCTTTCCATTTGTTCAACTCTTCATTATGTCTAGATAGTGAATGCTTACAACAATATGTCAAGATAGTGTTCCACTACCCAAGTATAAAGTAACAGTATATTAAGATAGTGTTTCTTACCAATTACAAATTGAACACTTTGTCAAGATAGTGTCTTTTCTATCAAGTCTACACATAAAAGTATATCAAGAAAATGTTTACAAATGATCCTTATAATACAACTATAGATGTATGAAAGTTGTAGCTTAATTTTTGTTTTGCACTTTGGTCTTCAATATTGATCTCTAATATTTAATCTCTCATAATTTGATATGAATAAATAAATATGTTTTCTTTTAAGTTTTATAAAGCAAAATGATGGTTTTGAATGATGGAGTCAGTTATGTATATATGAAAAACCCAAATTCAAACTCATCTCTCTATGTTACCATAATCCTAGACAAAAAGCATGAATTTTTTATTTAAACAATTATCCTTGGTGTTACAATTTACTTAAGGGTGGTTGAATAAGTTTATTAGACAAAATATTCCTCTAATCTTGATCAACAAATGAGTGATGAAATCGTTTTGGTCATCCGCCAGCTTGCGGAACTAAGCAACCACACCTCGCGCAATCCACTTTCAACATTTCCACATGAAATGTGCGGAGGTTTCTTTTAGGAATGTAATGTAACGTGAAATGTGTGCTAGCATATGATTAAGATTCTTGTTTTGTATTTTTAGACTCTCGGCTTCAAACAAACATTACAATCATAGGATCGTGATGAAATAAAGTAGTTATTTTTCTTGTTTAACTGCTTTTAGAATATTAAAAGTACCTTAACTTATGAGTTGAAAAAAATGAAAATTAACTGGGATAAGCATGTAAGACGTGTGACACCCTCTATTTTCAAGTCATTTTGCGACTAACATGAATATTATTATCTGATCCTTCATGCATACATTTATTTAGGTTCAATTAAGTGTGTAGTTATTGCACGAGCATTCACATAATAGTAATTTGTAGAATTACTGAATCACACATGAGTCTTGTCCTCGAATGTTGGTGATTTATCAAAATGACATTTCAGATTAATAAAATTAGTGTGAAATTATATGCTATGTGATTACGTGATTAGATGATTATCTTTGATGAGAAAATTGTGAATTTCCAAAAAATTATGTGTTATTGCTTGTTTACAGTTTTATAAGTTATTTGTTATAAGAATTGCCTTAATAAAAAATAAAATTATGTCATGTGTTTGGAGTTTATATTATAAATTGAAAGTTCTATCAATTCGGTTAAGAAAAACCCACTAGCCACTCACCTGAATGGACTATATAAAACATGGAGGGCTAATTTTATAAGATAATAACAAAAACCCCAACCCTAACCCCCCATCCCCATTTATGTCCGCCTCCTCCCCAATTTCTTTTTTGATCTTGTGCAGACCACCATACACACACCTAGCATTCGACCTTTGATCATGAAATTTGGCGATTTGCATAATCTTTTGCAACAAAATTGTGTTAGTGATCGACCACTTATGATTACAAGTATGTTGTTGAGTTTCATCATTTTTAATCAACTAGGTTCTCAAAGCCCTAACCTATCTAAACACACATCTAAACTATCAATTTAGTCGAATTGAATGTTGATTATGTGTTATTATGTAATTCTATGATGATTGTATTGATTGGAATTGTTATAACATCTAACTTTGGTTAAAAAATGAGACTTACTATTATTAGTAACTTTATGTGGCGATTTCATATGAAATATGGATGTTTGATGCAATTGAGATGATATTAATGCTATGATGTGAGTTGAATCATATGGATGACTTTGGTATTTTAGATTTGTGAAATTGGCTCATTTTTCATAGACTTTATAATATTAGTAACTTTTTCATTAAATTTGGTTTGTGTATTGAATTTTAAATATGTTTGATTGGTGGTGATGATAGTTAGAAAATGTTTAGGACATACCAATGATTTGGGAATAGGTAGATCTTGAAAAACATGTCGTATGATCATACCTTTCTAAACTAGTAACTTTCTTGAATAGGTAACTTGTGGATGAGTTATAAACTGGTGATGCATGTTATGATTTCTTGAAATTGGTTTAGATTGATGATAGGAACAGGTTGGAAACTTGTGTTTTAAATTATGCAATTTGTAAGCATACATTTCTAAATATAGAATCTTTACTCATGATTATGTTCTAAAATGTCTTTAACATCCTATGTTAAGGTATTCGATGATTTACATATGATTTATGATGTTTATGATGATATGTTGGATGGTTTTAGTGATGGATTACACATGTGTTACAAAAACCATACTTTTCCAAAATAGAAATCCAACATGAAACTTTACATATTATGTGATTTAGATTGTATGAGCATGATTAAACATAATTTTACTAATTTGAGCCACCAATGGGTCATTAGGTCAAACTAGTCAATTTTGGTCAACAAAACTCAACTTTGGTCAAATTTGTCAAACATGTTAAGCTTTTCTTAAACACACCAATAGATAGAACTGTTTGGATACAACAAGTTTATATGGACCATTATAAACACACACTCACAATCCTATATATTGGATAGGTTCCATTTAGTGGCCCAATGTCTGCATACCATTAAGAACACAATTGACCATTACGGAAACCATTATGAACGCAATCTAAGGTGAGTGTTCACGACCCCTCTTTTACATACTTCCCTTTTTAGGGGAGAAACATCTAAAGAAATATTTTTGGTATAGTATTATATTTATAACGCCTGTTTACTATAGTGCAAATATTATTGCGAAAGTCCTTACATAGCAAACCATTAGTAATGAGCTACTGAGATAATTTTGAGTAGTACTACTAGGTTTGAAAAAAACCCACCTGTGTTAGTCATGCTAACTCGACTAGAGGTCAAACAGGTATAATCGTAACCTAACATTTAGCCATTGCTCGTGATATACATGGCGGAAGGCAAACAACATTTAAATAGTCAACCTGGGTTTCGTAACGCAAAGTATCCTGAACATAGGCTAGCTACCTATAGATATACCTATGTTTACTTTATCATGCAAATATTCAAACTCATTATTTACTTATTAAACCTATGAACTCACTAACTATTATGTTGATACACTTAGCATGTTTTCTTAGGTTCTTGTCACGCCTATGGAATAGGTTGCATTCTTGAGTCTCACGCATTGACAGACAATTAAACTATTTTAGTTTGCATTAAATACTATTTATGGGCGCCATGTTTTGCGCATTTACTTAAATAGGATTTTCATTTACTTTATGCTTCACAACGTTTAGTTTGAACTCGTAGTTTCCTCAAGTTTGAATGAGCGAACATTTTATTTAAATTCTTATAGTGTCGTTAGACATGACCAATGACCAAGATCCTGTTTTCTCACGCATCAGGCGTTAGAACCCCACAGGTGGAAACTGAGGGGGTGATAACCCACACAAAGAACCCATTAAAACAAAAACTAAAAAGTTGGATCACAACTTTTCAGCCTTAGGACAATTCCATATCATCAACCTTTTTATTTAACCAAGACCACAACTTTGGTTTTTAGCTACAACATCCTATTCAAACCATTTTCTTTCAATTTTTCTTCATTTTCTACATCAAAGGCGTGTGTTAATCATCCTTACTTCATAATGTTTTAAGTTTTTAGCTTAATTAGGTGATTAGGTCTCTAAAGCCAAAAACCTAACCGTTTATATATGAATTCTTAACATGTCTTGCTTATGGTATGATTTAGGATTTAATTATAGTTTGTTTATGCTTAGTATCGTGTTTACTTCCAAGAATCCACATCAAAACTTTTGTTGATTTCATTTGGGTTTCAAGAACCCCATGGCCAAGCGTTAAGTTTAGGGAGGTTTCAAAACCCTCTACTCTATTTACATTTATTTTCAACAAAGTTTTGAAATTAAACCGCCAAATCATTGACAAAACGACGAAGTATTGACAAACATCATGATTAATCAAATGTTTACGAATACAACATCATGGGCTCAAGTCTGGGCAGGCCTTTTTGCTTTATTATTGAACAAACCATGTCGTGTTTTTGGATTGTTTCTGTCACCGACTACCCAAGCCGAAGGTGTGCCCTTCTAGGTTTGCCACTTTTACTAGCTACAGTACTCATGGAATTTTTTTTTTCATATTATTTGATTTAACTGTTTCAATTCTAATTTCAACAACATGGATCACCCTAACCTAGTTTTTTTTTTGAGACATGCATGGTGGTTTTGTGATCATTGTGTCACACCCTCGTTTACAGCGGAAACACCAATATTTAACAGACGAGATCGTGATAACACATTGTTATATAATAGAGATTCACTAAATAGAATATAACCAATGTGTCAAGACGTCACCCGATACAGTTGGAGACTTGTATCATGGTTAGTCACTTATGACGTGCTTATTCAACTAAAGAATATGTTTTAAATCCCACCTCCTGGGACAAGATTAGGTTGGCACGCCCGAAGGTAAACATGCATAACCAATAATTAAGAACAATGTGTTGTTTAATGAAAAGATAATCAAATCAACAGTCTAAGATAATCATCCTTAATGGTCCCACTAAGGCACTTGCATCCTCTAGCATCAAAAGTTGTTATTACCTGAAGAATATGCTTGAAAAGGTCAACACATGGGTGGTGAGTTTGCAGGTTTAATATAAACAAGTTGTACCGTGTTATGTAAGTAGTACATATGTGTTAGTAAGTTATACACAAGTAGAATCAAATGCAGACATAAGTTTCACAACAAAGCCTAACGACGTACACATATAATTATCAGATTATATTCACCCAAGAGTTCGTTCGTGACTACTATTGGTTCTAGTTAGTGTAACAACAATCGAGGGTAGGCCTGTCAACCTAATAGTACTACCAATTCCTTTCTATCAGCTCCTAACTGGAGTTAAATTGTATTGAATTAAAGAACCATAAGAAATTGCCCATGCACATACAAGATTACAACTTACAAAACAAACCACACGATAGTCTTAAAAATTGTATGAAAACCAATCACAACGTGAAAAGGGTTTATGAGCATTCTTTTCCCCCTTAAGTAAAAATAATACATAAAAAAATGAGAACACGAAACTCACCTTAGAATCATACGAATGAGTTAGGAAATAATAAATCTTCACCTACACATGCAGACCAATGCAAGTCTCAACACCTATTAATAAATATTTGAACTCATAAAAACATTATATATTTTACTCTAGGGTTCTCATTGGATTAGGGTTGGTTTGGGTTATCAAACAACTCACTCTTAATATAGCACTTATTATACATACTCATATACTCATCACATACGATACATACATGCACAGGTCATATACTACAGGACCGGTTAAGGGATGGTCAATACAATCAGTCTCACAATGAGGAGAGTGTTAGAACACTTAATAGATCAAATGGGGAACTCAGTTTATGCAAATGATACTAAGAACACAAGTAAATGAGATAGAACTAAGAACAAGAACAGATAAGTATGGTTTTCAAAAATGTTGTATATGCTATCAAGTTCTTTTACAAGTTTTACAAAGCATAAAAAGAAATACAAGGACCTGAGATACTTTATACTACATCCTACAGCCGGCCAAACTTTGAAGGCCAGCTGGAAACATTAATCTAGACAACAAGATCAATATAAAGTCAAAAGACAGATTGTCTTTTGACTAGTGACTATGACATGCCATAGCTCACATCCTAATATATTATAAAAGGATAAAAGGTACAAAGTAAGAAGTTACAGACTCAAGACCATAATCTACAGTTTACTAAAGCATGGACCTTTTCACCAACTTGTATAAATTGGTGAATCTTCAGAGTAGCATCGGAATGTAAGTCAGCTTTATGGAAAAGTAGATCAGAGAAAGCGTGTCCTCTCTGTCTTCAGAAGAAATCAGTCTTCACTTTATTGGCTTTAGAAGATTTTATCTTTGAAGCTTCGGAAGACTTCATCTTTGGCTTTGGAAGATTTAGTCTTTGGCTTCAGAAGATTTTACACTTAGAATAGTTTCTGTGATGAGTGTAAAACTTCCAAAATAACTTTTACCTTGTACATCAGTGCATGCATGCAGGAAGCTCATTGGTTGTTTTGGCTTCTTTGGTTGCATAAGCCTTCTAATATAACCTTACAAAATAGAACTAAGAACAAGAACAGATAAGTATGGTTTTCAAGAATGATGTATATTGCTCTCAAGTTCTTTTACAAGTGTTACAAAGCATAAAAAGAAATACAAGGACCTGAGAAACTTTATATTACATCCTACAGCTGACCATACTTTGAAGGCTAGCTGGAAATATTAATCTAGACAATAAGATCAATGTAAAGTCAAATGGCAGATTGTCTTTTGACTAGTGACTATGACATGCCATAGCTCATATCCTAATATATTATAAAAGGATAAAAGGTACAAAGTAGGAAGTTACAGACTCAAGACCATAATCTATAGTTTACTAAAGCATAGACCTTTTCACCAACTTGTATAAGTTGGTGAGTCTTCAGAGTTGCAGTAGAAACTACGTTAGCTTTATGGAAAAGTAGAACAGAGAAAGCATGTCCTCTCTATCATTGGAAGAAATCAATCTTCACTTCATTGGCTTTGGAAGATTTTATCTTTGAATATTCGGAAGACTTCATCTTTGGCTTTGAAAGATTTGGTCTTTGGCTCGGATGATTTTACACTTAGAATAATTTATGTGATGAGTGTAAAACTTCCGAAGTAACTTCTATCTTGTACATCAGTGCATGCATGCAGGAAGCTCCTTGGTTGTTTTGGCTTCTTTGGTTGCATCAGCCTTCTAATATAACCTTACAAACTCCCCCTAGGCTGATGCTACCAAAACAGAGAAGTTATTCACATGTTGACAGTCTTTATTAGAATCAAGACCATACCTTTCTTCATCATCGAGTCAGGATCCCTCAGACTCTTATAATATCTTCTCATGTCATGGAGATCATGTAGAGGAAGATCAAGCATGTCTTGCTAGAAATAGACATCTTGACCTCCTTGATCTCTGATGACATACCACCTGTCTGGATTAGCAGCAAAAGTCCAAGACAAGATGGGTCTTCCAGTTGCAAGAGGCTCTACTTGAGTTGGAGTTGGTTGAGCAGCCTTTTCTTGCACTACCTCAGGATGCTCTGACTCATCCTGAGGTGTAGAGATGGATGCCTTGGTCTTCTTCTTGAAAACACTCTTTATGGCCATCCTTTTTCTCCTATTTGAAGTCTTTAACTGAGAGGACCGCTCTTCAGCACCAGGTTGTTCTACTGTGTCTCTCTCAGTTGGGTTCTCTTCTCTCACAGCAAAAGGAGAGTGAAGAGGACCCTACTGTGGATCAGAAGATGAAGTTGGCTGAGATGCAGCTCCAGGTCCAAGTTGTGTTATCTCAGGGGGTTCAACCTTTACCTCAACTTCCGGTTGAGCTGGACTTGGTTGAGAATGCAAGTCAACAAGCTCTCCTTTCTTAATCTTTTGCTTGATCACCCCGATGTGCTCATCTATAGTGGATAGAAACATTGGACTAAGCCTCCTTCTGGAGAATCCATACAGCTTCAAGAAGCTCATCATCCTTTGTCTGTCAGCAAACTTCTTTTGGCTTTTTTGGATGATGGCTCTTGACTTTGCAGCTTCTAAGGGGAGAGAGAGTAGTTCATCCATATTGTAGTTTCTGGTCCCCAAGTAGTTTATCTTGGCTGCCATCAACTCACCATCATGAGTATTTGGCCTTGGGGTAGCCCTGATGACAGCTTCCATAAAGCCTGGAGACTCTCTTGAACTTTCTCCCCTCAGCTTCCTCTTCCTCTCTCTTTTCTCCTCCTTAATCTCCTCAGAAGTTAGTTTCCTTTTCCTTTTGTCACTCAAAGGCCTTGGTGACTCAGGGTGGAGAGAGCTTTGGCCTTTATTGCTTGATTTAGCAGTCAAGCTCTGGCCAGAGTAAGGTTGTGAAACACCATCACCAGCTGGTGCCTCACTGAGGGTAATGGCTGCTGAAAATGTTCCTGTCTCAAGGTTCACAGGTTCAACTTCTAGGCCTTCAGTCAAGGCTTCCTCTTTGAAGCTAATCTTAGGGTCCACCTTAACATCCAGTTGACCAAAAATCTCACCTGCTAGCCTCAGTCTATATAGTCTTGACCTCAGCTTGTATTCTTCAAACACCATTTCTTGAATCCTATCTGCTAATCTTGTAACTTATCTATTTTGACTTGGGTTGACAAGTGGAAGATCAATCAGATAGATGCTCTCATAGAAGCCCAGGTTGAAAACGTTGAAAATTTTCTATTGACCCTGAGATCTAGAGATGACTAGAGCTCTTCTATCAGTGTCATATCTCCATCCCATGATTGGATTCTCAGAGTGATGAGATGGGGTAGGCATAGCTCTAGGAATAACCTCCTCAAACAAACATTATATGAGTAAGTCCACATCCATGTAGACTTAAGGAGGTTGCTGAGTATGGACCATTGCAAGTGAGGGTGATGAATCCTCAAAGTCCATACTCTATGAAGAACTCCCAGGTTGTATGACTATTTGGACTTTCTCTCCCTTTTTGGTAGCATCACCTTATTGCATAGGTGGGCTAAGGGTTGGGTCTGTCACATCCATAGGTTCTTGTGGACCTGGTTGAGTTCTCCTGAGTGGTCTCTCAGCTAACTTGCCCTTAAGATTGGTGATCTCAAGTTGTTGTTCATTGACCCTCCTTTGTATGACAGTCACCTGAGATTCTATATGACTTATCTTTGAGACTAAATGGGTGCTTGTTTTTGTCAGTTTTAGACTCCCCTTATCTTCATCAAAAGAATCATGGGGGGATGAGAGAATAGGACCAAGGTCTTCTTCCTTATCACCAGCACTTTATTCTTGGCTTTTAGATTTCCCCTGCACTATGACAGCTTCAAGTGAAGTGTCAATGGGTTGGGTTGCCATGGTTGAGGTCTTAATGATGTAGTCACTTACTGAAGTGAGAGCCTCTTCCATATGGACCTCCTGAATAGGTTTAGGGAGATCAACCTCAATAGTAGGTGGATGATGTGGGCTAGACATGAGAGAAACAAGAACACTCATATCTCCTTGAGTAGGGGTGGAGAAGAGAGACTCATGATACTCACTGAAGCCTATGTCTTCATCATCATAGAATTCAAGTTTTGGGATTGGTTGGTTTAGATCAAGAGGCTGGGGATGGTAACTGTCCCCTAAAGGTTATTCACTAGAGTGTTGAGACTCTGAGTGAAGGCTTAAGGTTATGGGGGTTGTGAGCTCATTAGGCTAAGCATGAGAAACCTCAGCATTGATCATTGGTGAGATGGAAGTGGTTTGCTCCTTAGGAGAAGTTGGAGCTCCAGTGTCCAATTCCTCCTGTATGGGTGATGATATAAGGGCATGCACAAACTGAGTAGCATATGCAGGGGTTCGTTTGGAATTTCTTTGGTTGGTGATGCTTATCTTTGGCTGTATAGTTGGTTGGGAAGTAGAAGGTGTGGGTTCAATAGTAGCTGGTGCTGCTAGGTTGTCACCTTGAGCAACAAGCTCTAACATTTTTTGGGCAAGGGCTGTTTCTACCCCTGAGCAGCCAGCAGTTGGCTTCCTCATAGTCTTGAAGATGCCGAGCTTTATCTATCCCATTTGGAAAACCCAAGCCTCATTGGTCTTGGGCTTATCAAAGTGATTTGAAAACAATGTAATAGTAAGTGATCTTGTGTTCAAGCTTTGAGGATCATTAGCTGTTGTTGATGAAGAACTTTCAGTCACTTGGTCTTCCTTCATCTTCCACACCATCTTTGGAATATTATACTTGACCTTCAATACTTCGGAAGTTTTGACAACTTCGGAAGTTTTGGAGACTGGACCTTCGAAAGATCTTGCTTTCACTACAGCAGGCTTCAGTACTTCAGAAGCATTCCTTTTTTCGAGACCAAATTTTCTTCCGAAGGCAAGTTTTCACTTGTCTTCTTCTTCACTTTGGAGCTTTCGAAGGAAACAAATTTTCCTTCCGAAGCTTGCTTCTCCTTCTTCTTCTTAGAAGTTTTTTCTTTGATCATGTGGATGGTACTTTTAGGATTGTAAATACAATCCTTAGCCAGATGAGAAGTACTACCACACACGATGCAGTCCATTTGCTTCCTTCTGAGAGTCTTCTTTTGAAAGGAAGACTGAAGTTGATCACTTTCCTTCTCCATCTTCACCTTCACAGATGATGCAGCAAGCTTCTTAGGGAGAGGCTTGCTCTTAGAGCTGGATGGTTCAGGCTGTGTAGCAGTGGTACACAGCTGATCAGTCTTCTTCTCCTTGCTGAGGTGATTTGAACCTGAACTAGAACTCCTGGTACTAAAGTTCATGGTTAGGCCTTCAGCCTTCACCACTTTAAATCCTGTAGAGATAAACACTTGTTTCTGCTTAGAGTTGAAAGTGGCTTTGATCTCTTGAGCCTTCTTTGATTTTCTCTTGGCTTTTCTGATCAAGTTCTTTCTCTTAGACTTGGTCATCCCAGATTCCTTTCTCTCCTCAGAAGAATAGTGACCCTTCTTAGGATGATCTTCTTCACTCCTCTCAGAATCATCCTTCACTATCTTCTCTTAATCCTCTTCATCAATAGGGTCTATGAGGGGAAGCTCATCTTCACAAGTTCCACACCTTGGAGATCTTACAAACAATAGAGTGTGTGGAGGAGCTATCTCAGTAGATCCCAATCTCTGCTTATTCTGATAATAAACTTTTGCATGCAGAGATGAGGATATCATGTTCTTGAAGGTCTCTTCTTCAAGAACATATTTTTCTACCATGGCTTTGCTGATCACAAGCTCAGCCTGGCATTCAGTTAACTTAGTGATGAGATCTTTTATCTGAGTCATGTAGTTGGTATGTTCATGCTTAAGAGTTGAAATGGTTTTCTCTAAATCTACCAAGACTTAATTGCTTTCATAAGAAAATTATCCTTCAAATACATGTAAGTACTTAGAAACATATTTAAGCTTCGGAAGATATCTCAGAATTTCTTCCGAAGGTAAATTTCTTATAAGTAGTTATTTGACTTGAAGACATAATATTCTTCCGAAGACAACTTGAAATCTTCTATTTTAAGTTCGTAATCATTTTTAGTTCTTTTGAAATTAGCTTTTAAAATGTTTAAGGACTCAAGATTAGTTCTCATATATAAGTTATAGGACCTATATCTGTTAACTTTAGCAATACATTCAGGTGTACAAAGATGTTCCAATACCTTGGCTTCTTCATGATCTGCAATCAGTGCTTGGTTTGGAGATGCATCCTTAACCTGAAAGCTCCTATCAAAGCCTCCTTCTTCAACAGCAACTACAGCTTGCTGCTTGGGCTTCTCATTCTGGGGAGCTCCATCAGTGTAGTTTGGTCTGGTTTGGTGCTTGGCCACCACTTGTTCTTGGTGCCTTGCACACTCTAGAAAAGTGTCCCATTTGGTTACAGTTGTAACACTTCACTTTGCTTTTGTCCAGCCCAAACTTTCCACTGGTTTCATTGCTAGGAAACTTCCTCCATGTCCTCTTGTAAAACTTCTTGGCTCTGTGAGTGAGAAAAGCCATCTGCTGAACTATTTCCATGTACTTCTGATCATCTAGATGGATATTGTTCAGGTCTTTAAGGGTAAAGAGAAAGTTGCCTGTGCTTTCATCAGTAGACACAAAGGCTTGTGAAGAGCTTGTCTTTTGGAATGGGCTTCCTTGGATTTAGCTCTCTCTTGGTGTCTTCGGGAAGGTGATGAAAGGACCCTTTTATGAGTTGTTAGGGTAGCAGATGAGATGATGTTGTGGTTCTCTACAATCCCTTTCAACTACATGAAGGGCTGAACTCTGGTGATTGTTGGAGTTACCAGATGGATTTTGCATGTTCATCTCCATCTGGTAGCCACTGAGGATACCATACAACTCAGTGAGAGTAAGGGTCTTAAGGTTCTCAATCCTCTTAATGACCATACAATAGTGTGTCCATTGTTTGGTAAGAGAGGACATGAACTTCCACACAATGTCCCTGTTCTCAAGAGTTACTCCAACATCCATTTGAGTATCCACAATCTTACCATACCACCACCAGCAGCAGTTGAAGAGGTGGATGGTACATGAGGTCCATAGACAACAGATCCCCACATCTTGGAGTCTTGAGACTTGATGAAGCCTTCCATTATTTGGCACCAAGTATCAAAGTCATCAGGAGTGATCAGTGGAGACTTTGTCATAGTATCGGTTTCCATATCAGCCTTTGTGATAGCTTCCATTTGAGTTGTTAAGTGTTTTGTGAAACTGAAGGGATTTAAGATGGTGAGATCTTACAATCAAGAGCCTAAAAGCCTCTGATACCAATTGAAGGACCGGTTAAGGGATGGTCAATACAATCAGCCTCACAATAAGGAGAGTGTTAGAACACTTAACAGATCAAATGGGGAACCAGGTTTATGTAAATGATACTAAAAACACAAGTAAATGAGACAGAACTGACAACAAGAATAGATAAGTGTAGTTTTCAAGAATGTTGTATATTGCTCTCAAGTTCTTTTACAATTGTTACGAAGCATAAAAAGAAATAGAAGGACCTGAGATACTTTATACTACATCCTACAGCCGGCCATACTTTGAAGGTCAGCTGGAAACATTAATCTAGAGAACAAGATCAATGTAAAGTTAAAAGGCTGATTGCCTTTTGACTAGTGACTATGACATGCCATAGCTCATATATCCTAATATATTATAAAAAGAAAATAATCTATAGTTTACTAAAGCATGGACCTTATCACCAACTTGTATAAGTTGGTGAGTCTTCAGATTTGCGGCAGAAAGTAAGACAGCTTTATGGAAAAGTAGATCAGAGAAAGCATGTCCTCTCTGTCTTCGGAAGAAATCAGTCTTCACTTTATTGGCTTCGGAAGATTTTATCTTTGAAGCTTTGAAAGACTTCATCTTTGGTTTCGGAAGATTTGGTCTTTGGCTTCGGAAGGTTTTACACTTAGAACAATTTTTGTGATGAGTGTAAAACTTTCGAAGTAACTTCTACCTTGTACATCAGTGCATGCATGCAGGAAGCTCCTTGGTTGTTTTGGCTTCTTTGGTTATATTAGCCTGCTAATATAACCTTACATATACATTACATATGTACTACCCTTGCAATTAAAATACATACGTACTATACATACATTATAATAAATATATACATGCAGGACCATGTGAAGGGTGGTCAATACAATCAGCCTCATAATGAGGAGAGGTTTAGAACACTTAACAGTTCAAATGGGGAACTGGGTTTGAGTATGATGATACTAAGAACACAAGTAATTAGTGAGACAGAATTAAGAACAAGAACAAACAAGTATGGTTTTTAAGGATGTTATATATTGCTCTCAAGTTCTATTACAAGTGTTTACTAAGCATATTCAAATTACATGGACCTAAGACACTTTATACTACATCCTACAACTGTCAATACTTAGAAAGACAGTTGGAAACACTAATCTAGACAACAAGATCAATGAAGAGTCAAAAGGCAGATTGTCTTTTGACTAGTGACTATGACATGCCATAGCTCACATCCTTTTCTAATATAAAAAGGTTTATAGGTACAAGAGTAGGAAGTTACAAAGACTTTATTCTACTGTTTACAAAAGCATGGACTTTTCACTAACTCATACAAGTTGGTGAGTCTTCAGAGTTGCAGCGGTAAGTGTGTCAGCTTTCTGTAAAGTAGAACAGAGAAAGCATGTCTTCTCTGTCTTCAGAAGAAATCAGTCTTCACAGCAAAATGGATTCGGAAGACTTTGTCTCTGAAGCTTCGGAAGACTTCATCTTTGGCTTCAGAAGATTTGGACTTTGGCTTCAGAAGATTTTACACTTAGAGTGTTTTCTAATATAGAGTGTAAAACTTTCGAACCACTTCTACTACCTTGTACGTCCAGTGCATGTATACAAGAAGACCTTTGGTTGTTTTGGCTTCTTTGGTTGCATCAGCCTTATAATCTTCTGATATTATCTTACAAACTCCCCCTAGGCTGATGCTATCAAAACAAAGAAGTTCTTTAGATGTTGACAGTCCTCATCAGGATCAAGACCAAGCCTCTCTTCATCATCTGGTCAGGATCCCTCAGACTCTCATAGTATATTCTCATATCATAGAGATCATGTAGAGGAAGATCAAGCATGCCTTACCAGAAGTAGACATCTTGACCTCCTTGATCTCTGATGACATACCATCTGTCCAGATTAGCAGCAAAACTCTAGGACAAGATGGGTCTTCCAATGGCAAGAGGCTCTACTTGAATAGGAGTTGGTTGAGCAGCCTCTTTATGCACTTCCTTAGAATGCTCTGACACATCCTAAGGTGCGGAGGTGGATGCCTTGGTCTTCTTCTTCTTTGAAACACTTTTCCTGGCCATCCTTTTCCTACTCTTTGAAGTTTTCAACTGAGACGACTAGTCTTCAGCACCAGATTATTCTGTTGTGTCCCTCTCAGTTGGGATCTCTTCTCTCATAGGTTCAGATGAAGACAGAAGAGAATCCTACTGTGGATCAGAAGACGAACTTGGCTGAGATGCAACTCTAGGATTAGGTTGTGTTATCTCAAGGGGTTCAACCTTCACCTCAACTTCAGGTTGAGCTGGACTTGGTGGAGAATGCAAGTCTACAAGTTCTCCTTTTTTGATCTTCTGCTTGATCACCTTATATGCTCATCCATAGTGGATAGAGACATAGGACCAAGCCTCCTTCCGAAGAATCCATACAGCTTCAAGAAGCTCATCATCCTTTGTCTGTCTTCAGACTTCTTTTGGCTTTTGTGGATGATGACCCTTAACCTTGCAACTTCTTCCATCAACTTTCTTTTAGCAGCTTTTCTTTCTTTTTTAGCTTGTTCCTCCAACTGCTTTAGATATTCAAACTCAATGTACTCGAAGGATAATGGAAGAAGTGCATCTGCCTGATAGAGTCCTGTGGCACTTAGGTAGTTGACCATTTTCATTCTTTTAGCTTCCCTATCTATCTGAGGTTGTACAGCTGCTACAGTCTCTATCTCAGGACTTTCTTAAAATGGGGAGATGACAGGAGCATGTTTGTAGAGCCTTTTCAGTCTCCTTTCTTCCTTGGTCTTGAGGAGCAATGCTGCATCCTTGGCCTCCCTCCTCTCCTTTGACAACTCAGTGTCAGCTAGCTCATTCAACTCCTCTAAAGGGAGAGATATGAGTTCATCAATGTTATAGTTCCTTGTCCCCAGGTAGTTTAGCATGGCTGCCTCAACTCATCATCTTGAGTTTTTGGCCTAGGGGCAGCCCGGATAGCAGCTTGCATGAAGCCTAAGGACCCTCCTGAACTCTCTCTTCTTAGCTTCCTCTTCCTCTCTCTCTCTCTTCTCCTCCTCTAACTCCTCAGAGGTCATTTTCCTCTTCCTTTTGTCACGCACAGGCCTTGGTGACTTAGGGCGGAGAGAGCTTTGGTCTTCATTGCTTGGTTCAGTAGTCAAGCTCTAGCCAAAGAGAGGATGTGAAGCACCTTCACCAGCTGGTGCCTCACTGATGGTACTATGTGCTGAAGGAGATCCTATCTCAAGGTTCACAAGCTCAACTTCTGGGCCTTCAGTCAAGGCTTTCCCTTTGAAGCTAATCTTAGGGTCCACCTCAACATCCAGTTGACCAAAAATATCACCTGCTTGCCTCTGTCTATATAATTTTCTCATCTTGAACTCTTCAAGCACCCTTCCTTGAATCCAATCTGCTAATCTCTCAGCTTTTCTGTTTTGGCTTGGGTTGACAAGTGGAAGATCAACCAGTTGGATGCACTCATAGAAACTTAGGTTTGTAAAATTAAAGATCTCTTATTGACCCTGAGTTCTAGAGATGACAAGAGCCCTTCTTTCTGTGTCATACCTCCATCCCAAGATTGGGTTCTCAGAGTGAAGAGATCGGGTAGACATGGCTCTGGGTATTCCTTCCTCAAATAGGCTATATACGAGTGAGTCCACATCAATATGGACTTGAGGAGGTTGCTGAGTATGGACTATTACAAGTGAGGGTGGTGAATCCTTAAAGTACATACTTTGAGAAGAACTCCCAGGTTCTGTGACTGTTCTGACTTTCTCCCCCTTTTTGGTAGCATCACTTTCTTGCATAAGTGAGCTGGGGGTTAAGTCTATCACATTCATAGGTTCTTGTGGACCTGGTTGAGTTGTTTTTAGTGGTCTTTCAGTTAGCTTGCCCTTGAGATTAGTGATCTCAAGTTGCTAGTCATTGACCCTCTTTTGTAAGATAGTCACCTGAGATTCCAGGTGACTAATCTTAGAGACTAAATAGATGCAAGTTTTAGTCAATGTGTGCACCTTTAGTTTCAGAATCCCCTTATCTTCATCAGAAGAATCACGGGGGGATGAGAGAAAAGGACTAATGTCTTCTTCCTCGTCACCAGCATAGTGTTCTTGGCGGCTTGATTTTCCTTGTATCATGACAACTTCAAGAGAAGTGTCAAGAGGCTGGGTTGCCATGGTCGAGGTCTGAATGATGTAATCACTTTCTAAAGTGAGAGCCTCTTCCATATGGATCTCCTGAACAGGTTCAGGAAGATCCATCTTAGTGGGGTGGATGATATGGGCTAGACATGGGTGAGACAGGGGTACTCATCTCTCCTTGAGTAGGGGTGAAGAAGAGAGACTCATGGTACTCACTGAATCCCATGTCTTCATCATCATAGAAGTCAAGGCTGGGAATTGGTTGGTTGAGATCCAGCGGCTCGGGATGGTAACTGTCCCCGAAAGGTTGTTCCCTAGAGTGTTGAGACTCTGAGTGAAGGCTTAAGGCTGGTTGGGTTGTGAGCTCATCAGGCTGAGCATGAAGAACCTTAGCACTGGTCATTTGAGAGATGGGAATGGTTTGCTCCTCAGGGGAAGTGGGAGCTCGAGTGTTCACTTCCTCTTGCATGGTTGGTGATATTGGGGCCTGTAATAGCTTATGCAGGGGTTCGTTTGGTTTTTCTCTGGTACGTGATGGTTATTGTAGGCTGTATTTGTGGTTAGGAGGTGGAAGGTGTGGGTTCAACACTAGCTGGTGCTGCTAGGTTTCCACCTTGAGCAATGAGCTCAAACATTTTTAGGAGTAGGGCTGTTTCTACCCCGGAGAAGCCAATAGTTGGCTTCCACATTATTTTAAAGATGTCGGGCTTCATCTGTCCCAATTTTAGAATATTACCTGTTCCCCTCAACTGTGTGCCCAGTTCACAGTTGAGAATGTGCTGGACATATCTAGGGAACATGTAATACTCTAGGGAGTCCAAGTTAGCAAGCAAATTGGTATATACAAATTAAGAATACCTAAACTTGACCCCCTGAACCATTCCATGGAATATGAAGGAAAGGTCTCATGGAATCCGGTCACATCCTCCATGTTTGTTAGATAAGCTGTGTATGACAACATGGAGGAGGTACTTCCATTGAGATGAGACCTTCCCCTTCCTGAAGGTCTTGACTGAGAAGTCACCCTCATAGCCCATCTGCGCAAAGGAGTGGTTGACTGCAGCTTTAGGAAAGGACAAGTCACCTTCTACATCATCCAGCTGAAGATGTGTGTTTATGGTGGCCGGATTGATGAAGATTGTCCTCCTCTGCACTGTGGCAGAAGTGCCTTCTCCCCGTCCATGGTGACCTCTTCACAGGTCCGCCTAAACTCCAACAAGTTATCCTCATAAAGAGGAGGATCAATGGTGATGGAGGTGAAGTAGTTGGACAAAGAAAGGTAACGACAAACCTCTGAGAAACCTGGATCTTTCTCAGAGTCTAACAGAGCAACCTGATTATGTTGCCGGTAAAGATGCATGGAAAAATCGGGTTGGTTTTTGCGGGCAAGGTTGGCCATTTGAAGTAGCTTTGTGATGAAGGAAGATAAGAACAAAGGCGGTTTGTGGGTTAAATTAGGTTAGAGAATTTGTAGATGAAGAGGAGAGTGAGAAGAGGGGGAACCATTGTGAGAATATATATAAAATGGATTTGAGACAAAGTTAAAGCAAAAGGATAAACTTTGAAATCCGGATGTCGGTCCCACCATTGAAAAAGTGCCCAAAAACGTAGTTTTCTTGGAAGTTAAAATCTTTCAAAGATAATTTTGCTTCGGAAGTTTGGAGAAAAAGATTCCAAAGCCAATTTGGCTTCGGAAGATATTCTTAAGAGTTGTGAAAATTTGGCTTCGAAAGAAAAATACTTAGAGAACTTTTCTTCCAACACATATTTGGTTTCGGAAGATATTAATACTTGGGGGTTTTATTCTAAAAAGAATAAATCTTCCAAGACTTAATTGTTTTTCAGAAGATATTTATCCATTAAATACATGCAAGTACTTAGAAGCATATTTAAGCTTTGGAAGATATTCTTAGAATTTCTTCCGAAGGTAAATTTTTCATAAGTAGTTATTTGATTTGAAGACATAAATTTCTTCCGAAGGCAACTTGAAATCTTCCGAAGGAAAATATGTTTTGAGAAATTTTCAAAAATCTAAGGAATATCATTAAAAATTTTCTTCTAAAATAAACTGGGCTTATGAAGGTGATAAAATAGACAACTTAGGACACACAGGTTTTAAAAATAAAGTTGATTTAAGTTTTAAGAAAATCTACTCAAAGTTAATCATCCTAATAGCTGATATAAGATATTTGAATCTCTGTTCATAAAAGGCTTTAGTGAACAGATCAGCATGTTATTAATTTGTGTTAACTTTAACTAGTTTGATTAATCCCTTCTCAAAGTTATCTCTAATCAAATGATACCTAATATTGATGTGTTTGGTCCTGGAGTGCTGCATAGGATTCTCTGTAATAGAGATAGACTGTTGTTGTCTATGTGGATGGGAGTCTCTTTGAAGTTGAATCCATAGTCCAGCATCTGATTCTAAATCCAAAGCACTTAAGCACAGCAGCTTGCAACAGCAATGTATTCAGCTTCAGCAGTTGATGCAGAGACACAGGATTGTTTCTTACATTACCATGAGACAATCCTTCCACCAAGGAATTGACATCCCCCTGATGTAGACTTTGCAGTCATGTTGCAGCCACCATAGTCACTATCTGTATAAGCATACAGATCAAAGTTGGAATTCTTTGGATACCAAAGGCCAAGCTTGGGAGCACCTTTGAGATATCTAAGAATCCTCTTGATAGCAACCAGGTATGACATCTTGGGGTTAGCTTGATATCTTGCATAGATGCATATGGCAAACATGATATCAGGCCTGCTGGCTGTGAGGTACATAAGAGACCCAATCATAGCCCTGTAAAGATGTTCATCCACACACTCCCCCTCAAGATCAGGTCCAAGGGAGCGATTTGTGGCTATGAGTGTCTTAGCAACCTTACAATCAGTCATGTTGAATCTTGTAAGTATGTCTTGTACATACTTTCACTGGACTTATGAAGATGCCATTGTTAACTTGCTTCACTTGAATTCCCAAAATGAAATTGAGTTCCCCCATGGCACTCATTTAAAATCTATTCTTCATCAGCCTCTCAAAGTCTTTGTAGAGCTTTGGATTAGTTGACCCGAAGATAATGTCATCCACATATACTTGAAGCAACATTAAGTCATTCCCTGTTCCTTTGATGAAGAGAGTTCCATCTATAGTACCCCTTTTGTAGCCATGTTGACAGAGATACTAAGATAATGTCTCATGCCACTTTCTTGGAGCTTCGTGCAGCCCATAGCTTGCAGACATAATCAGGATGATCTGGGTCTGCAAAGCCAGGTGGTTGTTTGACATACACCTCTTCATCAATCACCCCATACAGTAAAGCACACTTGACATCAAGTTGGTAGACCTTGAAATCCTTGGATGCAGCAAAAGCCAAGAATATTCTTACAGCTTCAAGTCTTGCCACAGGAGCAAAAACATCTGTGTAATCAATTCCCTCTTCTTGTGTGTACCCTTAAACAACTAGTCTTGCCTTGTTCTTGATGACAAGTCCTCTATCATCTTTCTTGTTCTAAAAAACCCACTTGGTTCCTATGGTAGTCTTCCCATAAGGAAGAGGACATAGGTTCCAAACCTTCTGTCTTTTGAATTGAAGTAGCTCATCTTGCATTGCTTCAACCCAGCTTCCCTTTCAAAGCCTCGTCAACTTTCTTTAGCTCTACTTGGGACAAGAAGCAAGAGTGTAAACAAACATTTTTTTCATGGGTTTGTCCTCTTGTTCTCACCCCTGTATCAATATTTCTATTGATGTTTATGGTGGGGTGTGCCTTGTGGATCCTAAGTTGAGAGATCACAGCAAGTTGATTAGAAAGATCCAAATTAAAGAAATTTAGATCTGGCAATGGAGTATCACCCACCACATCAGCACACTTATCAAGTGAGACTTGATCCAATGAGTGTGTGACATCATTTATGTTTTCTTCTATGGAGTCGTTATCAGCATCAAGAAAATCTTGATCACTGTCACCACCTCCATTTCCTCCTACATTTAAAGCTCCTTCACCTGAGTTTTGAGCCTCTAAGCTGGAATTTGAAGGCATCTCAGATTTATCAGCTGAATTTGTCATGCTTGTACTGATAGGATTTTCATTTACAGGGTTAGTTACCATTGGAGATGAAGTAGTATTCTTGCTTGGTCTTCTCAGCTTAAATCTTAGGTCAGGATCTTCTGTTGATATGTTACCTATAGATCCTGAAACATCCTCACAAGACTTGTTAAAACAGTTGATAACAAAATCAAGATCAAATAGCCAATTCAGACCAGAACCTTTCACACTAGGAGTGTGCTCATTGAAGGTCACATTAGCTGACTCCTCAACTACTCTAGTTCTGAGATTGTATACTCTATAAGCCTTAGCTTGAGAAGAGTATAGAATAAAATGTCCATCATCTGATTTCTCAGCAAACTTGGCTACCTGATCTTTGGTATTCAAGATGGTGCATGGACATCCAAATGACCTGAGGAAACCAATGAATGGTCTCCTTTTGTGCCACAGCTCATAAGGAGTTTTACCATGACTCTTAACTACTAAAACTCTATTCTGCACATAGAAGGCTATGTTAACATCCCCTGCCCAGAAGGTGATGGGTAGTTTAGAGTCAGACAACATGGTTCTTGCAGCCTCAATAAGTGTCCTGTTTCTCCTCTCAGCAACACCGTTTTGCTGAGGAGTCCTGGGAGCACTATATTGTCTTGTAATACACTTTTCATCACAAAATGCATCAAGGATTTGGTTCTTAAATTATGTTCCTTGATCACATCTTATGGTCTTGACTTTGTGATCAGATTGATTCTTAATTTTCAGAATGAAATTCTTCAAGTTCATAGGAGTCTCATCCTTGGTTCTAAGGAAAAAGACCCAAGTGAATCTTGTGAAATCATCTATGATCACTAAACAATATGAGGTCCTTCCTAAACTCATTACACTTTCCTTCCTAAACTCATTACACTGGTAGGGCCAAAGAGATCCATGTGTAATAAGTGTAGAGGAGTAGTGATAGAGTTCCTTTCCTTTGACTTGTGAGACACTTTGTGTTGCTTTCCTTTCAGGCATGCAACACAATGATCATCACTTGTAAACTCTTTCTTCGGCATTCCAGTTACCAAATCATTCTTAATTAATTTACTCATATTCTTAAAGTTTACTTGGCATATTCTTTTATGCTAGAGGAAACACTCATCACCATTTGCTTTAGATAGAAAGCAAGAAACTTCTCCTGAGGGAGATGTTTCCTGCAAGTCCATCTTGTACATGTTCCCTTTCCTAGGGGCCCTAAGTAGGATATGCTCTTGAAGAATGATCACCCCAGGCTTGAGAACAATGCACTTATGCTCAGTAAAGAGCATGTTGTGTCTCTGATCATAGAATTAGGATACACTCAGTAGATTGTGTCCAAGCTCCTTAACAAAATTTACCTTCTTAATGGTGAGCTTACCATTTGTGATCATGCCCCTTCCAGTGATGTAACCACCAGCATCTCCTCCAAAAGCAACTGGTCCTCCATCAATTTTCTCAAAATTGTGAAGCAAAGAACCATTGCCAGTCATGTGCCTGGAACAGCAACTATCAATGATCCATACATTTCCCTTGGTCTTTAGCTATTCCTGCATAAAAAGAAGTGGTTAGTTACACTTGGAAACCTAAGTCTCGTTGGTCTTGGGCTTTTCAAAGTGATCTAAAGACAATGTAACAGTAACAGATCCTATATTCAAGCTTTGAGGATCATTAGCTGCTGTTGATGAAGAACTTTTAGTCATCAGGTCTTTCTTCATCTTCCACACCATCTTCGGAAGATTGGACTTGACCTTCAACACCTTGGAAGTTTCAAGAACTTCTGAAGTTTTGGAGACTGGACCTTCAGAAGATCTTGCTTTCACTGCAGCATGCTTTAGTACTTCAGAAGCATTCCGTTTTTCGAGACCAAATTTTCTTCCGAAGGCAAGTTTTCACTTGTCTTCTTCTTCACTTTGGAGCTTTCGAAGGAAACAAATTTTCCTTCCGAATCTTGCTTCTCCTTCTTCTTCTTAGAAGTTTTCTCTTTGATCATGTGGATGGTACTTTTAGGATTGTAAATACAATCCTTAGCCAGATGAGAAGTACTACCACACACGATGCAGTCCATTTGCTTCTTTCTGAGAGTCTTCTTCTGAAAGGAACACTGAAGTTGATCATTTTCCTTCTCTATCTTCACCTTCTCTGCTATCCTTTTCAACTACATAAAGGGCTGAACTCTGTTGGATGCTGGAATTACCAGATGAATTTTGCATATTCATCTCCATCTGGTAGCCACTGAGTATGCCATACAACTCAGTGAGAGTGAGGGTCTTGAGGTTTTCAGTCCTCTTAATGACCACACAATAGTGTGTCCATTGTCTGGGAAGAGAGGACATGAACTTCCTTACAATATCCCTGTTCTCCAAAGTTACTCCAACATCAACAAGAGTATCCACAACTCAACATACCTGAAGTACTGCTGAGTCATGGTTTTACCTGCTTTGAAGGTGAAGTCCTCAAACTGCTGCTTCAAGAGGCCCTTCTTGTTCTCTTTAGCTTCATTGGACCCCTCATATATCAGCTTCAGTGCATCCCACAGTTGCTTTGCAGTCTTGCACTTCTTGAAGCCTCTATATATAGAGTTTGGAAGAGTAGTTTGGAGGGCGTTCGTGGCCTTCTGATCAATATCAATTTTCTTATAGTCTTCATCGGAATAATTGGCCAGTTCCTTGGGTATCATACCACCACCAGCAGCAACTGAAGGGGTGGATGGTACATGAGGTCCAGAGACTACTGACCCCTACATCCTGGAGTCCTAGGACTTGATGAAGCCTTCCATTCTTTGACACCAAGTGTCAAAGTCTTCAGGAGTGATCAGTGGGGACTTAGTCATGTTTTACCAGTTTCCATGTCAGCCTTGGTGATAGCTGCCATTTGATATGTTAAGTATTTTATGAGAGTGAAAGGATTAAAGAAGGTAAGATCTTACAATCTAGAGCCTAAAATGCTCTGATACCAATTGCAGGACCGTGTGAAGGGTGGTCAATACAATCAACCGCATAATGAGGAGAGGTTTAGAACACTTAACAGTTCAAATGGGGAACTGGGTTTGAGTATGATGATACTAAGAACACAAGTAATTAGTAAGACAGAACTAAGAATAAGAACAAACAAGTATGGTTTTCAAGGATGCTGTATATTGCTCTCAAGTTCTATTACAAGTGTTTACAAAGCATATTCAAATTACAAGGACCCGAGACACTTTGTACTACATCCTACAACCGTCAATACTTAGAAAGACAGTTGGAACACTAATCTAGACAACAAGATCAATGTAGAAGCAAAAGGCAAATTGTCTTTTGACTAGTGACTATGACATGCCATAGCTCATATCCTTTTCTAATATAAAAAGGTTTACAGGTACAAGAGTAGGAAGTTACAGACAAAGACCTTATTCTTCTATTTACAAAATCATGGACTTTTCACCAACTCATACAAGTTGGTGAGTCTTTAGAGTTGTAGCGGAAAGTGTGTCAGCTTTCTGTAAAGTAGATCAGAGAAAGCATGTCTTCTCTGTCTTTGAAAGAAATCAGTCTTTACAGCAAAATGGCTTCGGAAGACTGTCTTTGAAGCTTCGAAAGACTTCGTCTTTGAAGCTTCGGAAGATTTGAACTTTGGCTTTGGAAGATTATACACTTAGAGTATTTTCTGATGTAGAGTGTAAAACTTCCAGAGCACTTCTACTACCTTGTACGTCCAGTGCATGCATGCAGGAAGACCCTTGGTTGTTTTGGCTTCTTTGGTTGCATCAGCCTTATAATCTTCTGATATTATCTTACACTACACACACTATTACACACACCATAATCACACACTCACCACAACTATACACACCAGTAATCATACACACACACCATAATCACTTGCACGCCACCATTCTACACACACTATCACAAACACGACACATACATATTGATCATACATACATGATGCAAGCACGACACACACAGACACTAACACACCCATAACTCATGAACACAAAACACAACCACACATTATCTAAACACACACATAACACACACTATATGCCACGCACACACATAAACCCACGCACACAATAGCCTTCAGCTTCTATGTGTGCTTCTCGGACACATACCATAATATGCACACATATAAATCTCGTATAAACAACACACACTGCTGCACACATACTCAATACATCGATCATACACTCAAATATATATGGGATTACACTACATCACACACACGATCAAACATAGTAGCAGGGTCTCAGGTCTCGTAATATTATGTGACCAGATGTTATTCTTTTGCAAATTAATAAAATGGAATAAAAACTAACCCAAAAATAATTTATTTTGATTTAAGGTTTGATATAAATAAATAATATATATTTAAATAAAGTATATAAATGATTACATGATATACGGTCACTTATGGCACTAATATTAATAGAGAATCAAATTTATAGATGGTAAACAAACTTAAATAAACGACATATGTCATAATTTGAATGCTCTTCTCAGCCGAGATGAAGAAGATCATCTTCGTGCGAACATTACAACATTATAAGCAATGGGCCAAATGGGCGGTACAATGATTTGATAGACACCCAATGGCATAAGGTGTTTATTTAGTCTATCCTCAAACTCATCCTTGGGTTTTAAGCTACTTTTTAGTTTAACATGAACAAGTCAGACCCTTGGGATAGTAATGTGGTTTCGTTAAGGTTAGGGGACAATGGCACTCAACATCTGTAGCATTGTTTGGAGTCTATTTGAGAATATATATTGAGACAGAAAGTGAAGTAGTGGTGTTAGGAATGGAAGTATTGCACTTTCCTTGATGAAGAGTGCCACTGAGCACAAAGCAATGTTATTCGTAAGGAGTTCTGCAATCAAATTGGGGAGAATAGCTACAATGCAAGTAGTACTAGAAGCAGCAAGCTTAAAGACCCCCTCCACCATTACATCCACCACCTCCTTAGTCATTCTGTAACCGTGTGTGGTTAAAGAGAGGGGTTAAGAACCTACGATATCTTTTAAATTAGTATTTCAAGTTGAATCACCGACCATGCAACATTGCTTATCTTTCTATCACTAGTTTGTAAAGAATTTTGTTGCCAGTTACCCCCACTCCATCATTTGGTGGCATTTGAATCGTTAACATCTATAAGAATTTTATGGCTGACATTGAGGATATTAAGGGGTTATGCCAGGTGTCCTAGACATAGGAATTTGCATCAGCATGAACATGATCACTTATCTTCCAAATGGTCAACCCCACTACTTTAACTTTAAAGGGCAAATTTGGATCCAGTTGATTCAGAGCAGGTGATCACGAACTTAGACATGTCAGCACAGTACCAGTCAGTTGGAGCATCGAGTTCTCGAGGAACTGATTTTCCATCCATGTTATATGCTAGCATAGTATCATATTATTATTTTATAACCTACTGAATCTTTAAAACGGAATCATACTTTAATTTATAATATCGTTTTACAAAAATCATACTCATATTTACAAGCTACATGATTTCAAAACTAGAGATGCATCCAACTCTACTTCCATCTTGAATAACTTAAACATTCATGTTAGATACACCCACAGATTTTATACTTTGTTATGATCTAATGTCATATATGGTCCAATCATTCCTTACCTGTTAGGTTTGAAAGAAAATATTAATGATGTTTGGTGAATAATATTTATTAGACCCATATTATTTTCATAATCAAGTATGAGAATATTAATCTAAGATTAACCATGCTAGGTCTATAGGATGGAAAACACATCAAAATATTTCGTTGTACATTGGTAATAGTTTGTTATCGGGTCATTCGCCGGACCGTTACTGCCGAGGGAGTCGTAATTCTCTAGGCACCAAACCATTACTAGCCATGCATTGGAATAGTACCCCTTTCAGTGTGCTGCTCATCATATGTGTGTCATTTCTGATCAGACCAGACGTATAATCTTAGTCTGACACTTGTCTTGCATTTCACCAACATACATTAATAAATTAACAATAACTCATGCTGAATTCCAAGATTATGATGAATCTCAAGGATTCCCGAATTTTATTTTAAAGGACAAATGTTTGCACCTTAAAGTCAAGTGTGTGAAAAGCAAGCTGAAACCCATCAATTAATACTTGAAGTTGGTTTGCCAATACGGCCCACATCCTCTTGACGATGCTGCCCGCATCGCGTCTATCCTCTGCATGTGTGATACTTGTCGCGCTTGCATTGCCTCGAGCCCCCTTTTGACGATGTGACCTGCATCCAAAGCTAATTCAGTCTACATCCCCCTTTCATATTATTTTCTTAGCCAAGTTGATGCGCCCCTGATCCTTTTTCCGATGAGGGCCACATCGACCTATTTTTTGCACATTTTTTTATTTTCTTTCACTTCTCCACTACACGACCCTTTCTAATGTGGGCTGCATCAACCCCATCCAAGGGCTTTGCCCTACGAACCCCATTAGGGGCTGCCGCCCCTTAGACCGTACTTTTAGGGGCTACCACCCCTAAACCACCGTTGTCAAGAGGATGCTTTGGGTCCAAATTTTAGGTGTGTTACATTATACCTTTATGAATTCATCCAAACCGCTAGAGATTACGCCCACATATCATTTAAATTCTCTTAGCAAAACACAAGCCAAGTTGATGATCTATCCCATAGGGTCGATGACCTGAGTAACGATGTCACCTATATTAGACATCGGATGTACCATGAATGGGAAGAAGTTCCACTTACAGTCCTCAAGATGTCTATTAGTTTAAGGTTTTGGGCACAGTTGTTTCATGCTAAGACATCCCAATTTTATGCCTTCTTTTATTTTCAGACTATTATACTATAATTCAAAGACAAAGGAAATGAAGAGTTGCTCTTTGATCTTGGGCCATCGATTTTGAAATCTTTGGTTATAGTTTTAAGCCACTTAAATTGAATGAAGATTCGACACATTACAGACCACTAACACGTGTACACCTTCGTTTTTCAATGGGTGGAGGTGAACCAGTGAAGTAATAGAATCTTAGAGAGAGAAAAGAAGGCTGGGGAGTTGGAAAAGAGAACGTCATCTTCGTTGTGCAATGCCTTATACAAATTTGTGTTCCTCTATTTCTCAATCCATAATCTATGGCGAAGGAGTTGTACCGGCGGTTCCATGCTCCGATCTTTTCTTCTGATTCTTTCTAGCAACATTTGATTCCAAATCCAGACCCACCGTGGGAAGTTTTCCCCACCATAGGTTGTGGTGGTTGTGCGGCAGGAGACCATTTACCATGATGGCGACGAAGACAGTGCAAGGGACGACGATCGGCCTATTGATGACCCTATAACAGTTGCCCGAACGGTGATGGTGACGGATATGAACTATGAAGGAAGACGGCAGTGGCAGTCCATGAGTTAAGGTAATGTTCATCTCTTTTGATTTGATTTTGCTTTTGCTAATTGATAATAAACTCCCACACTGATTATAAACTCCCACTTCAATTTGTGCTTATAATTTGTTCGGATGATAGCAAAATCACTACTTCTCTATATGGAACATTACGAATCATAATGAAGTATCTTCGTTTCGCTAGATCGATACCGTAGTTTGGGTTTTTTTATTTGGTTGTATTATCCATTATAGATTTGCAGCAGCTTTAGTTAGTTTACATTCCTAACACTTTGAATCCGAAGATTTGTTTCTATTCGTGTAATTCCCCGATTTGGTTCCAATTTTTTAATGATGCATGAGTTGTTCGTTTATTTTGAAGTTGAATTTATATATTTATAGATATTGTTTCATCATGATTTGGATTTTATAATTTTTGAAGATTGTTGTTGACTACACTCTAATAACTCTTCTGTATTTCATACAGGTGTCCTAGTTATTTTTTTTTTTTTTTTTTTTTTTTTTTTTGATAATTTCAAAGCAGAGAACAACTTTTGGAGTTTTGTGAGGGCTACTTTCACAAACTCAGACAAGCAATTGTAGCAGTAGGTTCATGTTCAACACCGTTTGGTTAGTGTGCTATTTTGATGGGTACTAGGGAAATGTATTATAGTGTCTCAACGGGTGTCATTGATGTCTTTTATTGTTGTAATGACATGCTTTTGTAAATATATTTGTTTGCAGCATATAAAAGCACAGCTTGAGAAGGCATAAGCTAACCATTGTTACTGTTTGTTTTCATTTAGGTGAAAAGGTATGTCTTTTGTATCTACTATCTGTCAAAGGCTTCAGTGGTACTTTCCAAAAACTTTTTTCCTTATCATATTTTGTATGTATATTGCAATCTTTGGTTACCAAACTTTTAATGGTGCAGCAACTTCAATTCAATTTTCAATTTCATCATTTATGTGCACTAATGTTTATGCTTATTGATGTCCATTTTGATATTTGGTTACATTGTGATCTGTTTTTTATGACTGTTCGCATAAGTGGTTTAAAAAGATCTAGCGATACTGGCTTGAATGTAAAGATAGTCTCAAGATGCGGATAGTGGTGTGTCCAAGGAAGTGGTGTGTCCAGATGCAGGTAGTGGTGTGTGGTGAGGTTTTAACTAATATTAGGTGATTTTGAATTTTGTGATGGTAATTAGGAGGCAGCTAATGGTGTGTGGTTAGTTTTAATTTGTGATGTTTGTTTGTTTTTTGCTGTTGATATTCATTGTTGTTCTTCTGGAATAATGAAGTCTTGAAAATGTGTTTTCCTTTTGTGTTTTGAATGTCCTCTCATGTATGTACAGACAAGCTTCTTTTTTTGCATGTGTGTGTATGTTTAAACATGTGTTTATGTGGATTTTGTTCTTTTTTCAATGAAAGTGATTGTCATGTCTTATGTCCTTTAGCTTTTGACATTTACCTTTTTCTTATTACCAAAAACATATTACAATAGTAACTAAATATTTGAATAAAACAATTTGGGTGGTTATACGAACTGCAAATACAAGCTGGGCAAGTTTCAGTATGTTTAATGTCAATCCATTTAAGTGAAGTTGGAAATTGTAGCATATTATATTATTGTCATGATAACAAAGAAGTAAAATAAACAGCACTACCACCAGTGAGCAGCTTCCATGTATGTTTTTCCGTAAGTTAAATTAATTGCCTTATATCACAAATAACAAATGTGTTCCGGCTGCATGTTTGTGTTTGCGCAGGCTCGACCAGGGTTCAAATCTATTTCTTCACCTATTGCTTGCTGGCGCCGTGATAAAGTATGGTGTTTAAGGTAAATGTTATATTTTCTGATACATGAGAAATTAAACATAAACAATCCGTTTTTTTTCCTTTGATTTCAAGTTATACCTTTGTTTTTCTTTACCTTTTGTACTTGTTGATTATTTTGTTGAAGCTAATACTTTCTTGATTCCTTCCCTAAGGTTCACTATGGTAAACAAAATTACAAAAAAAACATGTTAAAATGATAAATTAATTAAAAATATTAATTACTTCTTTTGTTGTATTTAGAGGAAACTAGAATCAAGGTCTTCGCGTAGCGGCGGGGAAAGCTGTAAAAGAATTAAAGTTGAAATGTTGTCTCAAACTCACACATTAAGGAGTATGTTGATAAAACATGTAACTTTATATAAAAAAGAACGAATCTTGGACTTGAATGTAAAACTATAAAAAAAAACTAATGTAGACAAAAGTAATAACGTCGTATGAAACTTTTATAAAAATTAAGTTTTAGAAGTTAAAAGGAGGAAATCAAATTTGAGGTGATAGAAAAACAATCATATAAGTATAAGGTATAAAATGCAAGTTTTAAAGGTTTAATATGAAACTTTTACATCTCATGCATTATACACTTGTATATGTGCATTAGAACTTTTAAATTTATATGTATAAAAAAGTCACAAAACATAAGGTACAACAATATATGCATTGGGAAGTTGATAATTAAAAGTATTTAAATATGATTTTCTAAAGGCTTTTTCTTAATATGAAGTAAACATCGCAGTTGCACGGTGAATTCTCCATTTTTGCTATCTAAAAGTTCATATCTAAAGAATATGAAACAAAAGTTTGAGATAGATCTTAAAATGAAGTAAAAATTGCGGGTTAAATTATTTAATACATTTCTTTTCAAACATATAAAGTTTATTGTATAACATTTCTCTTTTGAAACTATCTTTGATTATATTGTTGGATCATATGAGGCTGGTACAACCAAAACAACACTTAGAACAATTTTGTGTACAAGTTGAAGAAGTCTTCCGAAGTCAAAACTACTCTTTTGTAGCTATGTCAAAGATCTTTCGAATCATTGTCTGAAGAGCTTCCCGAGGAAAACTAAGTATTCTGAGACTAAGTAGTTTTCATTCCGAAGTATATGAAGATCTTTCGAAGGATAGAACAAAGTCTTCCGAGACCAAGCAGCTCTCCTTCCGAAGCATTCACACTTAGAAGATTCAAGACAAAGTCTTCCGAAGTATAAATGGTCTCGGAAGAACTTATTCTTTCAAATCCATTTAGCTTGGAATCAACTATGAACCAATGGATATAAGTATGGTCTGTCTGACAGACTCTGATACACTTCATGGTGCTTTTCTTAACCCATGTAGTTGACCATACTTTAATCTACTGTTCATCTTTTCAACTTAGTACAGTTACCATCTTTAGTTGGTGACAAAAGGTAAGTCATGGACCTTTCATGACTATCTTATATAGGATATTATTTTATCTTAGATACTTTACTTCTAGCAATATAGTATTTGTCTAGTTATAGATTCCAGCTGGTTTTCCAAGTTTAACCGGCTGTAGATATTAGTATATATAGTTTCTCATTGTAACTTAAGTAGACATGCTTGTAAGAGTCTTGTAATACTGAGTTGAGAAGTAATATATAAAAGTATCTTGAAAACCATTCTTGTGTTCATCAACTTATTATATTACCATCAACTAGTTAGAGATTCTGTTTCATCACCCGAGTGATATCTTGTGAGTTCGTGAGAGAAAACTTGTGTTAAGTGTCAAAACCGATCCTACAATTGGTATCAAAGCTTCTTAGGCTCTTGATTGTCAGATCTAACCATCTCAAATTACCCTTGTTTCCTTACACTTACTCACTTCACTCAAATGGCTCTTAACCAAAAATCCACTGAGTCTGAGATGGGAACCATGACCAAGGCTCCTATCATCACCCCTGGTGATTTTGGAACATGGTGTAAACGTATAGAAGGTTTCATTAAGTATCAAGACAGCCGCATGTGAAGATCCGTCTCTCATGGTCCTTACAAGCCAAAGGTGGCGGCCCCGGCTGGTAATGGTGCCATGATTGAGAAATCTGTTGAAGACTACTCTGATGAAGACTTCAAGAAGATGGACATCGACGGCAAAGCTATGACCGTGTTGCTTACTTCCATACCAAACTCCATAATGGTAGGCTTTCAGCAATGCGAGTCGGCAAAAGAACTATTCGATGCTTTGAAGCTGATGTACTCTGGTTCTGATGAATCAAAAGAAAACAAGAAGGATATGCTGAAGCAGAAGTTCAAGAACTTCACTTATGTTGTTGGTGAGACCTTGAGCCAACAATACTTTAGGTATATGGACTTGATTACATCTCTCCAGACTATGGGAGTAGTGTTTGAGAAAAGAGATATAGTCCGAAAATTCATGAGTGGACTTCCTCATGAATGGACTTTTTACTGCTTCTCTATCAAAAGGACTGAAAATCTCAACACTCTCACTATGGCTGAACTGTACGGAATCCTTGATGGATACCATATGGAAATGGAGACTCAGAAGAGCTACCAGATGAACAGACTCTCAAATCCAGCTATCAGCAACGCTCTGCACATTGCTGAAGGATCAAGAACTCCTCAGCCTTAGTTGTACCTGAATTATCCTCAGCAGCCATCAACTTCTTCTGGGCCATATATCACTTTCCCTGAGACACCCAGGTCTCAACAAGCTCAACGTACTCTCTTCCAGGAAAGTTGTGCTTTTGTTTCAGGGAATGAACACACTAGAGATTTTCAATTTTGCTTTGATGATCTAGAGTGCTTTAGCCCGGATGATATTGAGTATATGGATATTGTCCAACAAATGGCTCTTTTAACCTACAGCGCAAAGAAGTTCTTTAAAAGAACTGGAAGGCAATTTCCCCAAAACCCAACAAACAGCAAATTCGGGTTTGATAAAAGCAAGGCCAAGTGTTACAACTGTAACCAGCTCGGTCACTTTGCTAGGGAATGTAAAGCACCAAGATCTAATCCTGGAGCTGCTCAAGCCTCTCAACATCCTACTACCTCAACGGCTGCAACCAAACCTACTGAGCCATAAACTGTAGCTGTTGCTCAAAAGGTTGACCGGAGCTTTATGGTGCAAGATGTCACCCCCGTCCAAGCACTCATGGCTAGAACAGAAGACAGCAAGGTATACGAACATCTCTGTACCCCAGCATGTATTGCTAAGGTTAAATTATATCAGGACTATAACATGGAAATTAGATCTGATATTGAGTCCTTAAATATCTTAAAATCTGATTTCAAGAGGGCAGAATCTGACTATAAATGCAAAATAGAAGAGTTAGAAACAACCGTATCCTTTTTAAAACATGAACATACCAACTACAGGACTCAGATAAAAGATCTAATATCCAAGTTGACGGAAGCTCAAGCCCAGCTAGTAATAGCGAAGGCTAAAGCAGAGAAGTATGCTATTCAAGAGCATAACTTCAATACCATTATTGCATCATCCTCTCACTCCAAGGTCTACTACCAAAACAAAAGTGGGTTGGGATCCAATGAAATTGCTCCACCACACTCTCTTGTGTCTGTTAGACAACCAAGATGTGGTACTGATGAGCAAGAGGTTCCAACTGCTGACCCACTACCTAGTGAGCAGAAGCATGATGCAACAATGGTAACCACCATAGGAAAAGATAAGGTAGAAAATCTCATCTCCACCGCTGATCAACCCTTGACCGCCAAAGCAAGGAAGAACAAGATCCAGGCAGCGAGAAAAACTGCCAAGAAGGTGGCTGAGACCATGAAAATAGACCCAAAACAAAAGGGTGTATTCATCTCAGCCGGTTTCCAAGTGGTTGGAAACTCTGATTCAGGAAAAGAAGGTAATACCAGCACTCCTATCTAGCTGAAGAATCAGAAGTTAAAGGGGAAGGCTGATGAAGAAGAAAAAAAGTGCAAGAAACAAAAGCCCTCAGGCCCCATCAAGAATAACATTAAATGCATAATATGTGGTCTGCACAACCACATGGCCAAAGATTGTTACTACAATCCTGCAAGCACACATTATGCAACCAATGTTAAGAAAGAAGGAGTTAAGAAAGGTTTCACATTTGGACCTTATCACATGGTCCAAGTGTCAAGGAAAGGAAAGCTTGTTTCCGAAGCCAAGTTGCTTTCTGAAGAACCTCATTCTTCCGAAAGGAAAATGGCTTAGGAAGACAAGCCAATAAACAAACAAAGGAACAAAAGGAATCCTTTGAAACCTTCCGAGAAGAAGACGTCTTCGGAAGAAAAGGTGGTGAAGACCTCTTCCGAGAAGAAAGAAGCCTCGGAAGAATGTCATGCTACTCAAGCCTCTTCAAGCTCATCCACACTGATCAATCAAAGGATGGAATGGAAGATTAGAAAGGATGATGCATCACAAGCCTCTTCTTCAAAAACCATAGTTGAACCTACATGCATACACTTTGGTTCAATTATGTCATCTACATTGGAAGAACCCAAGACCAACAAGGCTTGGGTTTTCAATAGTAACTAAACATTTCACCTTATGTGCAGGAACATCCACCTGATAAGAATGGAAATGTTTGGATTGTGGACAGTGGATGCTCTAGGCGCATGACAGGGAACAGATCTCTTCTACAATAATTTGAACTTTTTGATGGAGGTCCTGTTTAGTTTGGAGGTGAAGCCGGAGGATACATTTCTGGTAGAGGTAGTGTATCCAACGGTAAGTTAAATATTGACAAAGTAAACTTTGTCAAACAGCTTGAACACAATCTGTTAAGTGTTTCTCAATTCTGTAATCAAAAGTACCAAATGCTTTTCACAGAACATGAGTGAATTATCCTCAAACCCGGGATGACAATTCCTCAGGAATTGGTGCTTCTTAGATCTCCCAGAAAAGGGGATATGTACAAGCTGGATATGAACATTGCTTCCCCACTGGGTGAAGTATCATGTTTTCTTTCCAAAGCCAATGGTGATGAGTCAATTTTTTGGCATAAAAGAATGTGCCATGTTAATTTTAAAACCATGAATAAGCTGGTTAAAAATAATTTGGTACATGGTGTGCCCAAAAAGAAATTTATCTGTAAAGATAATTGTGTTGCTTGCCTGAAAGAAAAGCAACACAAGGTTTCTCAAAAATCCAAAGAGGTCAACTCTATCACCACCCCATTACACTTATTGCACATGGATCTTTTTGGTCCCACAAGTATAATGAGGATTGGAAGGAAATCATACTGTCTTGTGATCGTTGATGATTTTACTAGGTTTACATGGGTATTCTTTTTAAGAACTAAAGATGAAACTGTTGAAATATTAAAATTTTTTATTCTTAAAATTGAAAATCAAAAGGATCACAAGGTTAAAATCATTAGAAGTGATCAAGAGACTGAGTTTAAGAATCAAGTTCTTGACTCATTCTGTAACTCATTGCCAGATAATATAGTGCTCCTAGAACTCCTCAACAGAATGGTGTTGCTGAGAGGAGGAACATGACACTTATTGATGCTGCAAGAACCATGTTAGCTGATTCAAAGCTGCCTCTAACTTTCTAGGCAGAGGCAGTCAGCACTACATACTATGTGCAGAACAGGGTTCTCATTGTTAAGCCCCATGGAAAAACCCCTTATGAGCTATGGAACAAGAGGCCACCGTTCATTGGCTTTCTTAGGTCCTTTGGCAGCAGGTGTACCATACTTAACACAAAAGACAATTTAGCAAAATTTGCTGAAAAAGTCGGATGATGCTATCTTTGTTGGATATTCCTCAACCTCTATTGCCTATAGAGTTTATAACTTCAAAAATTAACAATTTGAGGAATCATCTAACATTGTTGTTAATGAGCACACTCCTTGTGTTAAGGAAATGGCCCTGATCATATCTTTAATTTAGAATTGTTTTCAAACTATTCTAAATCATCTTGTGAGAATGTTTCAGCTGGAACAGGAACTCAAAGCAACTCCCATGAGGATCAATTCTTCGAGTTACCCAGACCTATTCCAAGTTCTCCAAGAGGAATTGATGAACAAGCTCCCAATGATGAAAGCCCCGAGAGTCTAAATATATCAGGAAATAATGGAGCTTCAATAAGTTGTCAGCCCTCTGAGCCTCAAAACTCTTCAACTGACAACTCCAGCATTCAACACCAAGCTGATGAAGATAGTCATCTGGAGGAGCACGAAACTGTTGATGCTGCTTCTCAGCAAAATATCATTGATGCTGTCACACATTCATTCAATCAGTCCTTATTGAATGTGTGTGAGACATCAGCTGGTCATGGTGTTCAAAATCCTAGGCAAAACTTCTCAAACCTGGATCTATATATGCAACTAGATGTGATTCCTAATCTCAGGATACACAACACTCATCCAGCTGAGAACATCCTAGGAGATGTCTCAAAAGGTGTGAGAACAAGAAGTCAGACCCACAATGGGAATGTCTGCTTGTACTCATGCTTTCTCTCTCAAATAGAGCCAAAGAAGGTGGAAGAAGCCCTCAAGGACAACAATTGGGTTGAAGTTATGCAAGAGAAATTGCTTCAATTCAAGAGGCAAAAGGTATGAAACCTATGTCCTTTGCCACCTGGTCAAGTCCCTATTGGCACCAAGTGGGTATTCAAAAATAAGAAAGACGATAGAGGTTTGATCATCAAGAACAAAGCAAGACTTGTTGTTCAACGATACACACAGGAGGAAGGAATAGATTACGCTGATGTCTTTGCACCTGTTGCAAGACTTGAGGCTGTGAGAATCTTTCTTGCTTTTACTGCATCCAAGAACTTCACTGTTTATCAATGTGCATTCTTGTATGGGAATATTGATAGAGAAGTCTATGTGTGTCAGCCATCTGGATTTGAAGACCCACAACACCCTAACTATGTGTGCAAACTGGATAAAGCTCTTTATGGGTTGCATCAAGCACCAAGGCTGTGGTATGAGACCTTGTCTTAGTTTCTTCTGAAGAATGGGTACACCAGAAGCACCATAGACAAGACATTGTTTATCAAGATGTCTGAAAAGGACATGTTGCTTATTCAAGTCTATGCTGATGACATCATATTTGGTGCCTCAAATGACCAAATGTGCAAAGACTTCGAAGCATCATGAGAAAGAAGTTTGAGATGAGTTTCATGGGAAAAATGGACTTTTTCTTGAGAATTCAAGTGAAGCAGATGGAAGAAGGGATCTTTATCAATCAATCTAAGTATGTCAAGGATATCTTAGAGAGATTTGATATGAAAGATTGTAAGCCAACCAAGACACCCATACCCAGAAATCATAATCTTTGTCTTGTACCAAACCTTTCTTAGAGTTCTCCATCTTGAACCTTTTCAAGATTTTATCAATGTATGCACTTTGGTTTAAACCTATCAACCGCCTTGATCCATCCCTATAGATCTTTATTCCTAAAATATAGGCGGCTTCACCAAGATCTTTGATAGAAAAACAACTTCCAAGCCAGGTTTTAACACCTTCCATGGTTAGAATGTCATTTCCAAACAGTAGTATATCATCAACATAGAATACTAAGAATGTGATGATGCTCCCACTAGCCTTCTTATACACACAAGCTTCATTAGCGTTCTTGATGAGTCCAAATTTCTGGATCTCTTCATCAAAACGTTGATTCCAACTGCTCGATGCTTGTTTCAATCCATAGATTGATTTCTTAAACTTGCATACTTTATTAGGATGTTGTGGATCGACAAAATCATCAGACAGAACTATATAGACATTCTCTTCGAGATGTCCATTAAGGAAAGCAGTTTTGACATCTATTTGCCAAATCTCATAGTCATAATATGCAGCTATGGCAAATAATATCCTAATTAACTTTAGCGTTGCCACAGGCGAGAAGGTCTCATCATAATCAACCCTTTGAGTCTGAGTGAAACCTTTTGCTACAAGTGTTGCTTTATAAGTATCCAAGTTTCCATGCATATCGGTTTTCTTCTTGAAAACCCATTACATCTAACCGGTTTGGAGTTAAGCGGTGGCACAACCAATTCCCATAGTTGGTTGTCATACATGGATTGCATCTTTACGTTCATAGCTTCAAGCCACTTATCACAATCTGAATTGGACATTGTATCATGGTACGTAGTTGGTTCATCCGAGTCAACTACATAGCATCCATTCATGAAAAATCCATATCTTTCGGGTGAATAGCTAGTTCTACCAGATCTGCGAACGTTTTGTGTGTATTGATCAACCACTTGATCATTATCAACAACCTCTTGTTAATTGCTAATATCAACCAAACGTGTATCGGCTTGTGGTTCTCGATCCTCATCAAGTTCCATTGTTCTATCGGTAGTTCCTTCCATAAGGAACTTAGTTTCCAAGAACTCAGCCTTTCGAGCAATAAATACCTTTTGCTCTGTTGGATTGTAGAAGTAATATCCCATCGAGTCTTTGGGATATCCTACAAAGATACACTTAGTGGATCGACTTTCTAACTTGTTTAGGGTGTTCTGCTTAACATAAGCTTCACAACCCACACTTTTAAATATGATAACGATGGAACTCTTCCATGCCATATTTCAAAAGGTGTCTTATCCACTTTCTTGGTTGGGGCCATATTCAGAATACGGACTGCGGAGAGCAATGCGAAACCCCAAAATGATAGAGGGAGTGTGCTTCTAGCCATCATAGATCGAACCATATCCAATAGGGTTCTGTTTCTCCTTTCAGACGCACCATTATGTTGTGGTGTTCCAAGTGGAGCAAGTTGTGAGACAATCCCACAACTCCTGAGATGATCTTGAAAGGCATCACTAAGATATTCACCTCCTCTATCCGAACAAAGAACTTTGATTGTTTTGTTGAGTTGATTCTCTACTTCATTCTTGAAGATTTTGAACATTTCAAAAGCTTCATCTTTCTGTCTCAACAAGTACACATAACCATAACGACTATAATCGTCGATGAAGGTAATGAATTATCTTTCACCATTCCTTGTCATTGCTTTAAAAGGACCACATACATCCGAATATATGATTCCTAATAAATCTTTTGCCCTTTGGTTAGTCCTACTAAAGGATTCCATGGTCATCTTTCTTTGTAAACAAGATTCACACTTATCAAATGAACCCTCTTCATTTGCTTCCAAAAGACCATTCTTTTGAAGTGTTTGAATGCGATTCTTGTTTATATGACCAAGACGACAATGCCAAAGATATAATTCACTTAAACCCATTTTAAGTTTCTTGGTGCTTCACTGGTATAACAAGTTATTAAAGGATGTGTCATCATGAACCAATTCTTAAATACTATTAGAAGGCATAACCTTAAAATAAAGTATATCATCCATAAAAACACAAATACCATCATTTACAAACTTCATAACAAAACCATATTGTTTCAGAAGGGAAACAGAAATTATATTCCTAGTCAAACTAGGAGCATACAAAATATTCTTCAAAATGACTTTCAAACCACTTGAAAGCTTCAAGATATAGTCTCCTTGGGCTTCGACATCAACCTTTGCTCCGTTGCCCATGTAGAGACTAGTATCCCCTTTCTTAAAGTGCTTATTTCTTTTGAACCCCTGGAACAAATTACAAATATGAGTTCCACATCCGGTATCCAATACCCATGTGTTTGAAGAAATAACATTAAGTTCAATATGGATTATAAAAGTTGTACCTGAGGTCTGCCCAGCATCCCTCTTGTTTCTCAACTCTTTGAGATAGATTGGACAATTCCTCTTCCAATGTCCTATCTCACCACACTCAAAGCATGGATCGTTCTCCGTAACCTTTGGCTTCTTAAGCTTCGGTTTTGGTGGTCCCGTTTTAGCCTTTCCCTTACCCTTCCCTTTGACGTATCCCTTGCCTTTGGCAACATTTGCCTTAGGTTTGGGGTGATGCATTTTCCTGTTGCCACCCTCATTGATCGTGAGAACAGGTAAAACCCTTTTACCCATCCCTGCTTTGGCTGTTTTGAGCATTGCATGAAGTTCCTCAATGCTCTTGTCCCATCCATTCATGTTATAATTCATGATAAACGTCTCAAACTTCTTAGTTAGACCATTGACGATCAAATCAGTGGCCAACTCTTTTGAGATAGGACAATTCAGCCTTTCGAGGCGATCAATGTTGCTTTTCATCTTCATGACATAAGATGACATCGATTGGGCTTCTTCCATTCGACATGCATGCAGCGCTCGAACCATTTCGAAGCGCTCTACCCTCGCTTGTTGAAGGAACATTTCCTATAACTGGGTAATCATGTCGTATGCTCCATGATGCTCAAAATCCCTTTGAAGCTCAGGAATCATGGTTCCCAATATGAGGCAAGAAACTTGCACTGAATCATCAGTGTGCTTAACCCAATCGTCGTAGGCATCAACATCATCAATGTTGGGTTCATCGGGAATAGGATCGTCCAACACATATGATTTCTTTTCTTGCTTGAGAACAATTCTCAAGTTTCGAAACCAATCCATGAAATTATTATGGTTGAGACGATCCTTTTCCAGGATAGTTCTCAGTGACAGGTTTGGACGGTTGGGAAGGTAGCGTTGTTGTTTGCGGTCATTTCTACAATATTAACAAAGTTCAATTTTAGTAATTACAAAAATGAAATTTTAATTATTAACACCCTTTCATGTCTCATAGACAAATAATAATTAAAATCTAGAATCCAACGTTACATTTAAATAATGGTTAGGTGACCTTTATCTCATTATTTAAATTAACAAGATAATCAACATTTGACAATTGCAACCCTTTGCAACTTCTTGTTTTATGGGGTTGGTTAAACATCTTTATGTTTAGTTGGCATGTTTAATCCCATCAACACCATTGTACGCATGCTTCGGTGATCCTATTCACATGGTTTCCAACTCAGGTCGTCCAACTTACACACACGTGTGAGTTTACACATACAAGTGGTTAGGTGACCTTTATCCCACAAATATGTTAACCCCACCTCAAACACACAAGTTCCCTAAATGAGGTTAGATGACCTTTATCCCACAAAGAGTTCCCAAGTGATTTGAGTGTTGTATAAAAGTATGGTGTTAAACTTGTTTAAAAGGGATTTTGTTTTCATTAATTCTAGTTATGAAAATATTTTGTACCTTACATTTTGCATGCATTCAAATGCGTGATACATTAATGAAACCAATTTCCAAGGTTCTTTTAATAAAACCTAATATTATTGCGAAAACATTTTATTACCCATGTTAATGTTTTCAAAAGAACCATTTAAAGCTTGTTGTTGATTTTAAATGTTTAATAGTGCATATCCAAATATCACATAAACAATAAGATTAAATCAACCACAGAAGAAACACATACAACAAGTTCATAACCATAGCCAACTAATTTAACATCACTTTTTGACCGAAACAAGTGAGTTAATTAGGTCCTTCCTAAGGGTAAAATGACACAACACTTGTGTCGGTGAACTCCGACTTGATCCAGCATCCAAATGCTTCAACGTCCACTTTGTGTTGTGATTCTCCCATTCGATTTGGGCTTCCAAATGGGCTTAAATTTCTGCACCAAACTCCTTTGGGCCTTCAAAATATGTTTTCGGTTATTGGGCTTAAATCCCATTAAGAGCTATAAAGCCCTTTGGGCATAAAATTGGCCCAAACCGAAAAACATCCTCGTTGCATCTTCTTTTACAAAAATATATTCTATATATATTTTTCTAGTAAAAGTAAAATACAACTAACCTATTTATTATTACAACCCTTTGAATAATCAAATACAAATCACAACACGCCCAAACACAAGGTCTTGGCTATGTTATGAACACCAAAATACATATCCAAATATGTAAACAAAAACCCAAGAGCTTCCCCTTGAACCACTGATTTTCGGTTAATGTATAGACAAACTGAATATCATGATTCTTGTCCAAACAACTAAATCATCCAAATGATTAAATTTTTCAAGATTACAATATGCATGTAAAGTAGAATCTTCAAAAATTCAAGGGAAACATTGATCAGAATTCTCGGTCTGGTGGTGAATTAACAGCAAGAAACCAAGATTTCAGTCTAGATGAAGCATGTATCTATATAACCGGCTCTGATGCCATTGTTGGGGTCTGAACAAGTTTATCAGAGTCATTTTTTCCATATAAAATGAAAAACGTAACGGAATTAGGATTGAAAAACTTGTTACAGTTAATATATATAAACCATTTTATATATCTATTAAAAACCTGTAATAGATCGTTATATGAAAAACATGCTTACAAACAACCCTAGGGTGTTTAGAATTCTACCTCTAGAATGGGTTAGAGAAAGATAATCTGTGAATGGCAGCTTCCAAAGAAGGAGGCCTCAAGCTTGTCTACCCCAAGCTTCCAACAAACACCTGGTTGCTAGGATTTTTACGCTTGAACGATCTCTGTTCTCTGTTTTCTTCGACCGATCGAGAGAAAACCAACAGGAAAACCGACGTGCACCTTTTGTGTGTGTTGTAAGTTATCAGAGAGAGTGGTTGATTGCAATTATATATTGCATGTTCTGTGAAACTGAATTTCAGACGAGGAGAAAGAGAAAAATGGGTAGGGCCCAGCCCCTTATCCTATCCACATTTCTCTAACATTCATCCGCATTAGTAAATACAGATGAACAACCTCCTACCGCATTTGTAAATGCGGATGAAGAAATCTCATCCGCATTTCCCAAATGTACATCCGCATTTGTAAATGCGGATGAGTAGTTCCATCAGCATTTTCACAAATGCACATCCGCATTTGTCAATGCATAAAAACAGTTTCATCAGCATTTCCCCAAATACACATCCGCATTAGTAAATGCGGACGATCAGTTTCATCAGCATTTCCTTAAATGCTCATCCGCATTAGTAAATGCGGATGAAGAAATTCCTTTAGCATTTCCACAAATGCACATCCGCATTAGTAAATGCGGATGAGGAACATTCATCATCATTTTTCCTCAAAAGCACATCCGCATTAGTAAATGCTGATGAGTAATTAAGAAATGCGGACAAAAGACTTATATTGTTGTTCGACCATTTGAATAACAATATAGAATACTCTCTCTAGAATAAATTATCCATATAATTTATTCACAACACTAGTGCAAATATTTAGAAACCCAATTTCTAAATACTTTAAGTGTCAATATTTATTTACATGATCATAAATATTGTAGGTGTTTGTCTAGTTTGTTATTGGGTATGACCCGACTTGGATCATAACGTACTAGCCACATCAATTTAATATGTGTCTTGGGCAGACCGTTTCTGTAAGGCCCCAATCCGGAGCACCTCACAGTTGGATTTTGGACATCAGAAACACTAGTTCTCGAACATTAAATTTCATTAATATACGCAACAGAACGTACAAAAAATTTCTATCGTTTAACATTAACATCAAAAGATCACATGGCTATCTAACAAAAGTTCTATGCCAGGATGCTAGTCTCGAACATGTGCCATGTAGCTCTCCCATCCATGCCAAGTTCACCCCAAAATGTATAGCATACCTATCAATCTAATATGCATACAAAAGTCAGCGACGCTGTGTGAGCTCTAGGTTTACTTTAACAAAACTGTAACATACATTAACATCATAAAAACTTTAACCTCGTTCATCATCAACATCTTCATCGAACTTGTTCGATAACCAAACCTTAACGTTTACTTTAACATTCACTTTATCGTTACATTCCCCACACAAGATCAATTACTTTAGCATCGTGTTACCCATACTTATCTTTTTTTACTTTAGCTTTAATCGTTTACAGTATCTTTTAAACTTAGTGTGGAAACCACTGATTCTGCTAGTGGATTGAATATTGCAATTGTATTGTTGCCGTTTATCAGATCTGTGATGCGGAATCTCACAAACTTGTTGATGATTTCAAGTGAAGATCTATTGCAAGATGAAATGTATGATGATGAATGAATGATGAACAATTCAAGAACACATAATCATAAATATTTAATTCATTCATATGTATGTTAGCTAGAAGATTACAAGGGAGTTTGCAAGAGGTTTCTCTCACACACACACTCTGCCTTGATTTCTCTAGTGAATACTATGGATTCTTTGTGATTGTTCTAATGTTAGAGTATAAATGACTAAGTCATTTATACTATTTCAACAAAAAAAAGAATTACATTTAAGCACAAATGATTACACAAATATAATTCTAAGTCTGATAAATTCTCTATTGCTGATGCATGACTGCCGGGTCCTCACGTCATTCGGGACGACCGCTGATGTTGACTGTTGACTTTGACAACGGTTGACCAAGTTTGACTTTGGTCAATTTTCTTCGTTTTGATCATATCTTTAGCATATCTTCACCGTGTCGGTTTTGGTAATCATCATAAGATTTAGCATTTAGGTTTTGGTAAGTATCATCTTCAAATAGTCCAACAATACTCCCCCTAAGATGATGCTGCCAAAACTTTATAATTATCAAAACCTTGGATGTTGATTGACGTGCAGTCTTGAAGTACAGTCTTCTCCCCCTTTTTGGTAGCATCTTCTTAGAAGCTTCATAAAAAGGCATTGAGAAAATGACTTTGTTTCGGCACATAAAGACTTTGGTTAAGCACTTGATGGATGTTTCATCAGCTTGATCTTCTAGTCTTGTTTTTAAGACTTGAAAATGCACCTATGTGCATACATTGTGGATTGCACAAGTAGCAATATCAGCAGCTTTATCTTAACTTCAGAAATGAAGGAGAAGCATCAGAAATTCTTCAGACTTAACATATAACCCTCAACAAAAGCTTTGGAGGGTGAGGAAATTTTGTGTATGAGACACCAAGAGGAGGATTCTTAGTTCTCAACAACTGGCAGGAGATCTTTGAAGGAAGCAGGAGCGTTCACTTGACATCTTGAACTAAATCAGAAACTCAGGCATGTTGTGCAATTCATCACCTGCAAAAGTCTAAATCCTCGGGGTAGAGGTATTGCATGGAAGTTTCACTCCTAAATCAATAACACATGTAAATCTGCCAAAACTAAGAAAAATACTAAAAGATGACAAATCTTTTTGGTATTTTAGATTTTTCAAAATTAAGTTATTTACAAGTATGAATCCTTCAACTGCAATGAGATCATACTAATCCAAAATCCTCTACATCTAAGAATGTTTAAAGTTTGGAATAGACATAGACAAAGAACAAATTTGATTGTAAGTATGTTTGTCCACTTAACTCATGTAAGGATCTATTGTCAACACTTTATGATATTTATCATGTTTAGGTTTAATTAGATATGCTAATTGAGTACCCCACACTTAGAAGTATGGAAGAATAACCCTCCTCATGAAATGCAAGGTGGTATTTTATCACAACTTGAACCAGGCTACTTAGAGTATAAATTCTCATGATATGATCCACTTTGGGATTCTTTAACACTTCACTTTGGAAGTTGATCCTCATTGGGATTCTTTTAGCTTTGATCCACATTGGGATTCTTTTTAGCATCAACACTTTTAGTGCAAGGACAACTAGGTCTGTGCTCAGCACAACAGAAGTCGTACTCATGTTTACTCCAGGTTTGTATTTACATACAACAAAGAAGAAACAGATGCTTTTATCAATGAGAAATTTATAAACCATTTTCGCATGGTGTGTTTAGGTAACCACACAGGCAAACACTTGGAAAAGTCATTGCTTACCAATACCCAAAGATGGTTTTGGTCCACAATTGCATATTGATTTAGTTTATCACAAATATGCTTATCTTGAATCCAAGTTGAGCCTACTGACATATCAAACAGTGTATTGTCAGTCTTTATTGATTTGAAAAATAGATGCAGAAGATAGTAGATGAGTGTACTATCATTTCTCATGTAAATGTAGGAAGATTCAATAGAAATATTTTTGGATTTTTCTTGATTTTCTAATTTTAGGATTTTGGTTTTTTGAGAAAATAAAGAAATGGCATATGTGTTATCAATTCAATAGAGATCATAAACAGTTAGTCCATGTAGCAATGTAATCAGACTAAGCAAATGGAATGAAACATCGGTGGTTTCTTGTATTGCCATCATAGTTTCTGTTAGTGATTTATATCCTGCATTGAATTCTGGTTAATTTCTGCTCCATTTGGCTCAGTTGCATCATAATATCATGAACAGGAAGAACGTTCCTGTCATGAGAAGGGATCAGCCACTGCTAACTTTTCTTGGGTTGGCAGGCCTCCATAACTGTCCCTATCACACTAGCAAATCAGTTAGATGTTTCAACCCATGCCATTATTGTCCTGAGCTTTCCATTTGCATTTTTATATGTGACTTGCTCGTATGTGTGTGATTTTGCTGTATCTACTGATATATTAGATTCACCTCCCGAAATTGTTTTCTTTCTCCAACATTGTTTTGTTTTTAAACCAACTGACTCAACTTTAGCTTGTTTAACAAAAGGAGTTTGTTTGGTTTTTGAAAATCTTTTGGTTGGTTTAGAAAATCTATTTTTCTTTTGAATGTTTTGTAGAGGTGTAGCAAAAGATCTTTGTCCTTGATCATGTTTGTTTCTTCTGGGCATGTGATCATATTCATCATAAGAATTATAATTATGATTATAATAATTTGATGGATATGATCTTCTGTCGTATTTATTATTCCAAGTATTATTTCTATATCTGTCATACTGATGTTGTGTGTATGACCTAGGATAATGTCTTGGTGCCCAATAATCATGAATATCATAATGTTTAAAATCATACCCATTCCAATATGATTGAGGAGAAGAGTAGCTATGACGTCTGTTGTAGTACTCCTGCTCCGATCTCGGTGAGTACAACTCTGATGGATGATAAGATCTTTGACCTCTTTTATGTTGTGATGTTGGAGAGTTGTTGTATGAACACTCTGAAGTGGTATGATTCTCCATGTCACTGTTTAAGCAGTAAGGATAAGGTCTAGATCTTCTTCCCTTAGGCTTTGATGATCAAGTTGGATTTGATTGGAACTTCACAGCCTTTTGCCTTGATTGTTTTTGTTGCTTTCTCTTGTGAGGAAATATATATTTATCACTCTCAGTGTTTTTACACTCAGACGTGTTGTGTGAATCTGAATTGCATGCCTCGTAGAGAATTGGTTGTTGTTTTGGAGTTTCTAATGTAGCTTTTGAGGTTGATGGTTGGTTTGGATCAGGCGTAGAAGACTTGGTCTGACTTTTCTTCTTTCTTTTAGATCTGATCTTCTTCCTCTTGACTTGTTCTTTGATTTCTTGTACCTCAGGCTTCTGTTTGTTCTTTAACTCCATCTTGATCTTTGTCTTCAGTTCAGCCTTAGGCAATTCTGGTTCAAGAAATCCTGCTGGTTTGAATGTCTCATAAAGAACCATTGCCTTTTGTTTGTTGTCAGGCTTTGTTGCTTTTGATTTCTGTGGTTGTGTTTGTTTTGGAATGATTTCTTCAATGATATGACTAATACATGTCAATGTTTGTTTGTTTGGTTGGTTGATTTCTTCATCACTGTCATCACTTGCAGGATCTCCATCTTGATCATCACAAGAATGATAAGTTTCATTCTTTGGTGATTCTGGTTTGAGATACAGCTTTGGTGCTGTCTCAGGAGAAGTGATTTGAGTGATAGTGGATGGTTTGTCTGTTTGATGATAATTATGCATCTTTGAATCTTCTTTAACTGGACTTGTCATTGAAGTTGGCATTTCTATGTAGTTATCATTGTAAGGAGGAGGAACAACATGGTATGTAATTCCATCACTCTTCTTCTGATCTCTTTGTGCATCAAACAGTTCTTCCAACTTGGTGGCAGTCATCTTTAAATTCTCAGTTCAACTTCTGTTGATGCATGATCTGCTTTTGTCTTTGTTAGAGACTCAGTGAGTCTTGTAACTTGAGCTTGAAGACTAAATCTTTCTCCAAGAAGTTTGTCTACATCCTTGAGAAGAGAATTGATTTTATCTTCAAAGGCTTTATGTTGTATCTTCAAGTCATCATTTGTAGCCTTTTCTGTATTGATTGCTTGATTTAGACGCTCAATGTAATGTTGTAAGTTATTGATTGTTTTAGTTGTACTTGCTTCTGATATTTTGGCTTCAACTTTAGCCTTTGTGTTTGCTAACTTCACAGAGAGTTCAGTTGATTGGGCATTCAGCTTGTGATTTTCTTTAAGCAATTTATTAACTTCTTTCTCTAGTGAACTGATTTGATTTGCAGAAGTTTGTAGTTCCTCTGCATGTGAAGCTCTTTCCTCCTTTATCATGTATGATATATTGTTGCAATATTTCCGATATGCCTGAACTTCATCTATGCATGTTGATGAACATAGATTGATCGTTCTGTCTTCAGGAATTTCAGGCAATGGAGGAATGTTTGTGTTGTTGATGTTTGTGGATTTTGCAAGCTCAGCAGTTAACTCTTCAAGTTTGATTTGTTGTTGAACCATTTTGTCATGCAACTGGTTCATCTCTTGAGCTAAACTGATGTTTTGTTGATTCAATGTCTTGATTTGTGCTTGATCATTTCTTTGAGATTGTTCCATCTCTGACTTGCATTTTATCAAATCATTAGACAAAGTGTTGTTTGAGTTTGCAAGAACACATAAATGTAAGTGCATCAGTTCTTTCTCAATGTGACTGATGTACAATTGAATGTTTGTGTTGTCAAACAATGAATTATTGTTTGATGTGTCGTTGATGTTTGGTTGTTTGCGGTTTTTGTTTGATTTGCTGCTGTTCTTTGGTTGATTGCAACCATTGTTTGATTTGCTGCTGTTGTTTGGTTGTTTGCAGTTTGGTTTGCTTTGTTTGAATTTTTGAAACCTCTTTCTACCTGCAGCAAGAAAGATAGCTCGGTTTCTTGAAACACGAGTGTCAGTGAATGATATTAAATTTTCCATTTTGTTTAAAAACAAAAATGATTTGAAAATTTGTTTTGTTTTTTAAATCAAAATCAATATAAACTTTAATTGAATCCAAAGAACGTCGAAACTCAATTTAATTAGATCGGTCTAATTAAATAATTAACTTTGTTCGATTACAGTTTATTTAAGCTCAAATAATATTAATCGAGCTTAAATAAAAAGTAATAAATTTGGATCTCCTCAATCAAAATTAAATGATTTTTTAAATAATTTTAATTAAACCCAATGAAATTAATCAAATTATAATTTTCACTCAATTAAATTTAATCAAGAAACAGGTTTAATTAGTTAACGTTTTAAGTAACCCGATTAAAAATATTATAAATTTGTTCGTTTGAAAAATATAAATGTCTTTTTAAAAAAAATCAAAGTGAGAACACTTTGCTTTGTAGGTCAATGGAAACAAAAAAAAAAATCAAAATTGAACTCCAGACACACTCTTAAAACCTCCCGAAGCTTTCAGTTCTCAATCTCAATCTCTTGACAGCTTTCACTCTCTCAATCGAACTCTCTGGTGAAGATGTTTTAATTCGGTGATGAAGGTGTTGCTTCAATGAAGATGCAGAGTCAAAGGTCGAAAGATGATTGGGGTTTCTTCGATTCTGATTGCAAATCGGCAGGGGATGATGTTGCGGTTGGAGATTTGGGGATGGATGAATCGAAATTTCAATCGCTGATTTGGTGGTTCTTTTTGTTCGGATTGAAGGTTGATTGAAGATGATTTGGTGTAATGAAGCTGAGGAATCGAATATCACTTGTCCGCTGTGGACAAGTTAAAACATCCGCTGTATGTTCAAGTGATTCGTCCGCTATATGTTCAAAGTCTGTTCATCCGCTGTATGTTTGAATCGTTTGTCCGCTGTGACGTCAGGTAGGTTGTCCGCTGTGAGTTTAGTTATATGTGTCCGATGTATGTTGCTTCTGGTCGTCCGCTGTGGCTTCAAATTGCTCGTCCGCTGTGGACAGATGTAACTCGTCCGCTGTATGATTGCTATGGTAACAACACGTCCGCTGTGGACTTCAAGTTGCTTATCCGCTGTGAATTCAGGTTGAATGACCGCTATATGTTGTTAACACATCCGTTGTGGACGTGTTTTCAGCAGTGTATGATTTTGTGGTTGTTCACAGTGGTTTCAAAGTCGACTTTCTGCTGTATGGTGTTAACACATCCGTTATGGATGTGTTTTCAGCAGTCTATTGTGTGGTTATGGAAGATGAAGATTAGAAGTAGGTTGTATGGTGTTTGATTTTGACCTGCTGTGGTTTAATTGTCCGCTGTGAACAAGGTAATCTTCGATGGGACCTTTGTATGTTCTGTTGTGAAGTTTTTCTATGGACAGCTTAGTTTTCTATGGACCAAGATGATGAAGAGATGAAAGTGTGTTTGATCTTGATCTGCTATGATTTGGAATGAATGTAAACTTTTGTATCTTGATTGGGTCAGCTGTGATTTGGGTGAATTGTTGAAGATGATTAAGATGATGATGATGTGGGTGAAAGTTGTTTGAAGAGAATGAATGTGTGTTGACAACCTTGAATCAAAGTGTAAGTTAAGAAACTTAACACATCAGCTGTAGATAATTTTGTTCATCAGCTATGAATTAGTTGTTCATAAGCTGTGAACACTTGGACAATAGGATGTTTGTCGGTTGTGGACTTAGTGTATCAGCTATGGATGTAACACATCAGCTGTGGACACTTGGTTGCAAAAAGATGAAGATTGTCAGCTGTGGAATTAGAACATAAGCTTTGAAATTAGCTCATCAGCTGTGTATGATAGAATACTTGGTCAAAAAATCAAATTCAATTATTCTTTGTAAAATTCGATTATGAATGAAATTTCACTTTCAAATACACAAATTGATGTTTGAATGACTCTTGAATGATTGTATGATGAACAAATGTATCAAAATCTGAATCAAATCAAAGATTTGGCTGATTTTCAGATTTCAAAGCAGTTTGACTCTGAAAAAGTCAAACTTCATGTTCTTGAATGAACAAACTTTTGATTCTTAGGTTTCTGATGAAATTGGGTAAAATCAAAGGTTATAATAGCTGCAGATAAGTGATTCTAAGCTAGAACAACAATCAATTTCATATAATCATCACCTAAACTCGGATTTAAATGATGAATCCATGAAGAACACAATAAAGAACAAAATGTATGATTTGGATGTTGAAAATGATAAACGAACCTTAGATTTGATGTTTCTAAGCTAAAATCACTATTAATTTCAGCTAAATGATTACACAAATATAGTTCTAAGTCTGATAAATTCTCTATTGCTGATGCGTGACTGCCCGGTGCTGACGTCATTCGGGACGACCGCTGATGTTGACTGTTGACTTTGACCACGGTTGACCAAGTTTGACTTTGGTCAATTTTCTTCTTTTTGATCATATCTTTAGCATATCTTCATCGTGTCGGTTTTGGTAATCATCATGAGATTCAGCACTTAGGTTTTGGTAAGCATTATCTTCAAATAGTCCAACACTTAGCACGAAGCTTAGTTCCTATAAGGTAAGAATGCACCAAGCATATCTCTTTTAACGGCACGGGCATACCCAAAGTATACCCCTATGCGAGCACACCGTTGTGTAGCTCCTATGCGAGAATGCACCAAGCATATCTCCTTTAACGGCACGGGCATACCCAAAGTATACCCCTATGTGAGCACACTAATGTGTAGCTCCTATGCGAGAATGCACCAAGCATATCTCCTTTAATGGCATGGGCATACCCAAAGTATACCCCTATGTAATTTTTAAGCTATTTGCTAAATATTGGTGTCTTGTACATGACATATCTCCTTTCGCGCGATAACTTTTCTGCTATACACAACCTTATCCACAAGTTATCTCTCCTTTAACCACTTTAACACCCAAAACATGCAATAACAGTTATAAACATCATTCTTTAACAAAACATTCATAAAGTATGCATATTAGCCTCAAAACATGGATAAAACACGTGGGACTAGAACTCACCTCTTGAAGTTCTAGCACAACCACAACTTCCCCGAAGCTTTTACCGAGCAAAAACTACATAATCATGAGTTTTATACATCAATAATCCATCCTTAGTACATAACACGAGTTACTACACGAGTTACATACCTTAAACACTTCGTTTCTTCACTTTCTCTCTCTACGCAGCCGCTTCCTCTCTCTAGCAGCAGTACTACTCGCGTGAAACTAGGATCTGGCTGGGTGTTTTTAGCTATTTATACCCAGCTCAAACTTTTCGTCAGACTTCTCGCGCGAGAACTTTCAGTCGAGCGAGAACTGTCCTCCACGCGAGAACTTCATGACTCGTGCGAGAACTCAACCTCACGCGCGAGAACTTCGCCTTTATTCAAAAATTCAGGGCGTTACAGTTTCCAACATATGAGACCATATTAAGTTTCAATTCATTATGAAATTACATATCTATCAATCCTAACCATTAAATTCCTTTGATGAGAGGAGGAAGAAAAGATCCCCAAATGACTATCACCCTTATATCCAATCAACGACCATTAACAAACAAGAAACTAACGACTCTTAACTATCTTTAACATGACATTACTAAACTACCCTTCTAAATGCCTTGACTTCTTATTTGACTCTTGCTTTATACTTTAACATTTTCCACCTTACAGCTAAGTCAACCTACTCCCCACAAAAATAAAACACCGGAAAACTTTAGACCTCGCAGTGACTTGGTAAACATATCAGTAGCATAATGTTGCTGTCTAAACTTCTTAAATAGTATATTCTTTGAACTGGTCACATCTTGAATAAATTGAAGCTTCACATTAATATGATTTATAATTTCATGAAACATATGATTCTAAGACAAAAGGATTCCTTCTTGATTATCACAAAAAAACATAGTATCCATTGGTTTAGCCCCCATCTTATATACAAAGCCTTTCAACCAAAAGACTTTCCTTTACAGCTTCAGTCAAGGCCACATATTTAGCCTTGGTTGTAGATAAAGCCATAACATTCGGCAAAGTAGCTTTCCAACTATCAAGTGACCACATAACCATAAAAACATACCCATTTATAGATTTCCTTTATCAAGGTCTTTGGCATATTTTGCATCAACATACCCAACCACATTATTAAAATCCATTGATCCAGCAACACTAGTCAATCTAACTTGCCTAGTTCCATAAAGACACTTGAGTATCTATTATACAACTTTACAATGTAAAATTCTCTAGATTTACAATATATCTTTTGATTACACTAACACCATAACTGATATCTGGTCTATGGTCTAGTGCACACCTTTAATTATATAAGACTCCCCATAGCACTGCTATATAACCTTTTTCAATATAATAAGCTACTTCACTATTTTGACGAGAGTCATGAGAAGAAAGCTTGCAATGTCGAGCAATAAGGGTCTTCATTGGCTTACTCCCTTCCATACAAAGCTTATAGAACACTTTTTGTATATAAGATGATTGAATTAACCTCAGTTAGCTTACTCCCTTCCATATAAAAATTATAGAACACTTTTTGTATATAAGATGATTGAATTAACCTCTTGTTTGACACTACTACTTCTTGTAATCTCCATACCAAGAATTTTCTTAGTAGGCCTAAGCTCCTTCATGTTACATTCCCTCATCAGAAGCTCCTTAGTATCCTCAATTGCACTTTTATCTTTGCATGCCAAAAGCATGTCATTTACATACAATAACAATTAGATAAAGTTCTTGGTGCTACATTCCTTCAAATATACATGTGAGTTATTTTTGCTTCTTATGAATTCATGTGATATCATATATTCTAGGCCGGTCTCTAGTCAAATTATACTAGCTTGAGTTACTTATGTTTGAGACGTAACTACTTCCTTTTTCATTCTGACTAGTTAACTCCATATCACTCTCAACTTCTTAATATGTAATTGTTCTTCACTCACTATTTGATAAGTCTTTATCACATCCTCGTACATCATATCTTCCTTAAACATGACATCTCTACTCACCACTACTTTAGAACTTTCACCATCAAGCCTTCCTAGCATGTATCCTTTTACTCCTTGATATCCTAAGAAACACACTAATAAGTTCTAAGATCTAGTTTTCCTTGCTTGACACGAGCATACCAAAATCCCAAATACTTTCTAATTGCTATATTCTTAAGTACCTTTAACATGAAATTACTAAACTTACTGCTTTGACCTTTAATTTTACTCCCGCTTTAAGTTAAACATCAAACTAGATTTTCCAACTTAGTTAACAACTTAAAAAACATAATAACAATTTGTATAAAGAAAAATGATACTTTATATAAACAAACAGGATAACAAAAAGGTTAGATAAAAGAGATAACTATTAAGGGTAGAGTTATAGTAAAAATAATATCTAATCTGAAAAGCACAAAAATAATTGTAGGCTTGACACATATAGTACTATTATTTTATAAAGGATGGCATTTTGATTATTGTATTAAAAACGTTAGCTTATTGTGTCTTATACATTCATTATGTTAAATATCAGTTCGTTGTATCATTTATTTTACATCATTTGTTATAAGTAATTATTGTTGTGTTTTACGTTTTAAATAATTTTGTGTTATTATTGTGATATTCCTATAGATTATATATACTTGTAATCTATCATTGTGTTTTACAATTAGAAGTGTACAATGGTATATTTTCATCAATATATTTTTCAAAACTCAGTATTAAAGATGACACAGTAAGTAATTTTTGTCTTTGTTTTTTATAAATTATAGAAACTTTTTGTAATCTATTATTGAGTTTTACAATTATAAGTATACAATTATATTATTTCACTAGTATATTTTTTAAAACTCATAAATTCAATATAACACAGATAATAACATAAACATAATGAGATAATATATTATTTTGTCATTGTTTTTAGTGTATTAGCTTAATTATTTGTTAATTTATTACTATGTTGTACATACTAGAGATACACAACAATATTTTTCTATTGTTATATATATTTTTAAAATCCATTAATTTAAAAAATACAATAGTATTCAAAAAAACCCAATAACTAATAAAAAATACATAATAACTGCACTAAATACATAATGACTAACATAAATCATATGAAATCAAACACCAAAAAAATTATTATCTTTTATATAGTAATGTTTTACTCGTATTAAAATAAAGAACGCTAGTTTATACGTTATAGTTTTTATTGAAAAAATAATATCATATATAAAAATTATGAACGTTTAAAAAATAGAAGAACTTAAAAAAAAATAGACAAAAATGCCTATGACTAAAATACCTCTTTAACAAACTTATTTTTTGCAATTTAATTTTAATCATTGATTAAAAAGATTATTGGTTGAGATTATTGCTTACATTATTTAGTTTTTATGGTATTTTTATTTGAGTTTTCCCCAAATAATAATACCACGAATTTAACAAAACTAATATTTCAAATCATATTTAAATTGTATTTTTCTCTCTTAGAAATTCTCACACCTTATCTAGATCTCTTTCTATAATCTTATTCAAAACTAAAATACTTATTTTTAGGAGAGGATTTATTATTGAAAGACCGTTACCAAGTTTGATATATTAATATTGTTTAATGTTTAATAATTGCCATTTTTAGTTTTGATAATACTATTTAATAATTACATTTTTAAATTTGGACACATTAAAGACGTATTCTTGTGTATAATATTTATTTATTGAACGGCTGTATAAAACTTATAGTTAAGTACCAATTTTGGCTTATAGTTAAGAATAATAATTAAAGTTATCAACTTGAGATAAGGATAACTCTTTTCTGACCGGCACCTAATTTTTGAATGATGGAGTTTTATAATTAAATTAGCAATTAGAATATTGTAACACTCTAGCAAGGAACTAGTATGTCATGTACAAGACACCAATATTTAGCAAATAGCTTAAAAATTACAACCACTGAACATTGGAATTTCCAGTACATTTTGACCCACTCCTATTATACAGAATACTAATACCAAAAAATATGTTACTATTCGAACTCTTGTTGACGAGGGAAGTACAACATTTATCACTAGGACGATGTCGTTATAGAGAACAATATAAATATATAAATACATTAATTTCAAAAAAGACATTTATTCTATATGATTATGCACATAAAAATTTAATATGGAAATTAGCTCATGGGCGGTGCATAATTTTGAAAATATAAATTTAATTGTCATAAATACCAATATTTTTCAAGTATATATACATACTTTCTTGTTTTCATACATGTCTCAACCTTTTCTCCTACACAAAACATTCTACTTGTAATGATGCCTTCTTTTTCATGTTCAAAAATCTTCTTCGTTATCACGATTGTTTCGGTTATCACCATATCAAAAGCGGCCGATGAGGGTCCTAAACCATATGAGTTGGTTGACAACGTTTGTCGAAAACAAGGAAACGAGGAGTTCTGTTTGGAGGTTTTAAAATCCGAAACAAGAAGTAAGTTTGCAAAAGATATAACAACCCTTACAACGATAGCGATCGATGTGGCAACAAAGAACTCGACCTCAACCCGAGATTACTTTCGTGGATTGAAAACCAATTCTCAGGCAGCATTGAAAACTCTAAAGGATTGCATTGATTCGTATGATAACGTGATCTCAAATTTCATGATTTGTCTAAAAGAAGAAGATTGTTCTTTGATAGGTTACGACATTCATGTTGCAGCGGATGAGGTTAGACGTTGTCAAGAGATTGTGGAGTCAAAATGGGCTCGTGATTCGTTTATAACTACGAGTAACAACGTTACTCTAGATTTTTGTGTGCTTAGTGAATCTTTGGCCAACCTTATGTGTAACCAAACTAGAGCTTAATGGAACTTAGTAAACGTACTTTTAGATTGTTTTAAAGATAGAGATGTATAAATATTAACATCGTGCATCTAAATATTCAAGGTACAATCGATTTAAAACTCTTTTCTCCTTCCCATCCTATTGTTGACTCATAGTCATATTATTAAACATATGGCTAAAAAATATTATGTTGCGTTAAAAAGTTATCTATTGTAATGTATTGTTTGATTAGATTTATTTATTGAAAATGACATTTAATACTATTTTAACTTTTTTGTTATCATTTATTATGAGTAATCGATTCATATTCGTCCGGCCAGATGATTCCACCATCGGTTAGGGTGTGACAGTCTCATTGATTAACATCCTTTCTTGTCTAAAATGGGTTTATTTGTAGTCAGGCTGACACATTATTATTTGCTTTCAAATGCGACAAGCATTGTGTATCTCCATGTCTACGTTGATGGTTTAATATTAACCATCAAAGACCTTAGTAAACTTAACTACTTTCTCGGACTTTAATACACTTACACCTCATATTATCCGATCTGAATATGCTCATCACATTTTGGACTGGAATGTTCGAGATTCTAAACCTGTTTACACTCCTCTTGCTTCGATTTAGTTACTTAGCACTCAAGGTGATCTCTTGTGTCAAGAGAATTCTTTGATATGGAAAAGGCATAATTGCCTATGGTCTCACCTTTAAACGGCTGAACATTCTCGGTTTTTCTGATGCTGACTGAACCCACTGTATTGAAACATGAAGATCTATCTATATATACTTAATCTTCCTTGGTGATAATCTTGTATATTAGAATGCTAAAAAACAACCCATCATATCACGTTCAAGCTGTGAATAAGAACATAAAGCTATGGCCAATACTATAACTGAAATAATTTGGATAACCCCTTTGTTTGGTGAACTATACGCCCTACCTCCGGATCGCCCAACTCTTTTATGTGATAACCACAGCGCACTCTTCCTCACACAAAATCTTGTTTCACACAAAAGAGCTGAGCATATCAATCTTGACTATCCCTTTATCCGTGAGCTTGTTACATCTAGCAAACTTCAAACCAAGTTTGTCCTGCCCAAGCTTTAGATGGTTGGCATTTTTACGAAAATTCTTCCTCGCCCTTAATTTGAATTCTTCAGACAGATGCCTCGGCTCAGACCTTCACCGTTTCGCTTGAGGGGGATATTAACCATACTTAGTGTACTCAGTTGTATATATTTAATTCTATATGTATCTATCATGTAACTTGTTTATTTATATATTCATTGCTCTCCTTCACAATTGGTAAGGAGATTCACTCCATACAGAGTCAGTGTCCCGATCTCAGGCCAACGCCATAAAACAGTAATAGTCTTAGTATCATCTTTTTTGGGAGATTGTTACGAAGTTTGATGTTACAAAAATATGATGTTAAGTTCCAAATTATAATTCTTAACAATGACTTGTTGCCGCACATAGTTGATACCGAGAGAACGTGTTCCTACCTAAAAATATGATCAAATAAAAATAATGATGAAGATCATGTTTATTTATTTTTGGTATTTATTTCAGGTAATTTAGTGATTATTTTTAATTATTTTATCCAATCTCTAGGGGTTCCTAAGCTATAGTATATAGCTTAAGTTAATTCATTATTATTTTGATTATTGCTATGATTTAAGTTTTTGTTCCGGATTAATCCAAGCATTCTTTTTACTAATACTTTCACCGTTAATTACATAGCACACAGTTAATCTAAAAGATTAGGATGTGTGTTGGAGTTATAAGTTGATTAAGTTTTCCTTCTCCTATATGTTGCTTATTATACATTTCATTTTTACGGCACACTCAGTCAATCAAATAAATATATCTTTGCCTATACAATATTCTTATGATAAATATAGTTATATGTATATTAGTAAGAGATTATAAATTAAATAAGGAGATAAGAATAGTATAGGTCTTATGTTATAGTAGTGATTATTAGTTAGTTATTTTTTTAATCATATCTATATCTCTTTTTACAATTTTATAGAAATTAAAATATTTAGTTTTGGGAGAGAATGAATGGCTACTTATTTATATTCTTCTCGTTTATTGATAATTAATGCGAAGCCACGCACTTCGCAACAAACTTCGCATTGTTTTTTATTCAAACAACTTTGCTAATACAGCTAATTAAGGGTAGACTCGGCTCATTTATAGTTTATATCTAAAGCTCGAGCTCAACTCGTAAAAAATTCTTCAAGCTCGAGTTCGGTTCGGGCTCAACTCGTTTATTGTTAAATTATTAAAATTTTATTTTTATAGTCACTTTTATATTTATTTATAATCATACTTCTTATATAGAACATAATATATATTATTTAATTTTATTATCATAATATTATATATTATAATATGATTTTTGTATATATATATATATATATATATATATATATATATATATATATATATATATATATATATATATATATATTTAATATGTAAATAAAAAGTTATATAAACAAAAAGCTAGTTAAGACTCGCGAGCTGGCTCGAGCTAGATATTTGAAGCTCGGGCTCGTTTACTAAACGAGCCATAATGTGAGCTCGAACTCGGGCTCTAGCTCGTTTAAACTCAGCTCGATTCGAGTTTTTTTCGAGCCGGCCCCGAGTAGGTTGCAAATCGTCTTGGCTCGTTTACACCCCTACAACTAATATATCAATTCCCATTGACCAATTAAGTATAAACAAACAAATTGACGGGAAAAATAAAAAAAAAAAAGAATACAAGAGATCGCAAGCTTTGGCAAACCTTAAGGGTTAAAGTAGATTTGCAATTAAGACTTGTCTGTCGTTACCAATTTCCCATTTTACCTTAATTTTTAAAATATACTGTGAAAGTCTAACTTCATGTTTCAACTTTACATATCACTTCTAATAAAAAGGTATTAATATAGGGACACCGCTCATTATAAACTGACACCCCCTATATATTTTGTATGGCACCATACGCGGCGTATAGGCCGGGTCGAATACACTGAAAACGAGAAAAATTCAGGGGGCTATTAGAGAGCTATATGCCCTATATAAACCTATACGACCCCCTATACGACACATATAGAGCTATACGACGCGTATAACAAATTCCGACACTGACTACGAGGAAAAATTCAAGGGGCTTTCAGATGGGTTATACGTCCTTTATAGGGCTATACGACACCCCTATACGAAGGGTATGGGGATATACGATCCGTATAGAAATTTGTAGTAATTTATAATTTTGGGGTGTCACAATATCCAAGCCCAAGAAAAAACGTTTGAGTACTTACAGGACCGGTGAAAAGAGTCAATGTAATAGTTTCACAAGGTTGGAGAGACTTAGAACAGTTAACAGATCAAATAGGCAACCGTCTATATTGAAACAATGAACACAAGTAAAGAACATAAGCAGAACACAATAAGATGGTTTTCAAGAATGTTGTATATTTCTTTCAAGTGTTTTACAAATGTTACAAAGCTTAGTCCTAAGGACTAGTACATGAGATATTTTATACTAAATCTTACAGACGGCAATACTTTGAAGGCCAGCTGGAACACTAATATAGGTAACAAGATCAATGTAAAGTCAAAAGGTAAATTGTCTTTTGACTAGTGACTATGACATGCCATAGCTCACATCCTTATCTATTACAAAAATAATAAAAGTACAAAGTAAAAAGTTACAGACTCTAAGACCATAATGTACAGTTGACAAAAATATGAACTTTTCACCAAATTGTATAAGTTGGTGAGTCATCAAAGATGGCAGCGGAAAGTGATTCAGCTTTTGTCAAAAGCATGTCGAAGAAAGCATGTCTTCTCTGTCTTAGGAAGAAATCAGTCTCTTGGGTTTGGAAGACTTTGTATTGAAGCTTCGGAAGACTTCATTTGGCTTCGGAAGAATTGGTATTTTGAATTCGGAAGATTTGATATTTAGTGAATTTCATTGAGTTGGATCAAATCTTCCGAAGTAACGTTCTTTATACTTTGCATATGCATACTGAGAGCTCTTTGGTTGTATCAGCCTTTAAGTATAACTCTTACGGTACTTACATATATGTAAACACACTTTTAATAAATACAACCAATGGTATTTAACTATTTACATGACTTAATTCAGATTTCATGTTTTCCACATGTGGCGTGTCCCATTGAGCGTAGGATAAAGGAACATATATTTGATGAGCCAACAAAAATAAAAAGAGCCAAACAACATAAATGTTTAAGCCAGAAGAAATGTAAAAACAATCCGAAAAAAAGTAGATTTTGCTATAAGTCTAAATTAAATTATTTTAAAATATAGTTTTTTGATTTTGCTATGAATTTTGCTACGATTTTGATATATATATTGTTAATTGCATTTCGGATTTTTGATTTTACTATAGAATTCTTGAAGAAATTTTTTTATCATCATTTAAATACATATGTTTTCACTTTTAATTATTATTTTTAAATGTATTTCTTAATCTTGCTACGGATTTTGCTAGAATAATTTTTATTTTTTACCCAAAATTTAATTATGATTTTACTATGGATTTGCAACGAATTTTATTACTTTTTTTATAAATTAATTTTATCAATTTTGCTTAAAATTTCTTATGGATTTGCAACGAACACAACTTGCTACGGTTTATCTGTAGGTAAATCATAATAAAATATGTTTATAACAAATCCGTAGTTACTCCTTAGCATATTTGCTATGGATATTTTCCGTAGCAGAAATCCGTAGGAAATATAGAAATTAAAACCAAACAAAATAACATTTTTTTGAATAAAACTAAAAAGAACATAATATTTTATTGTTTTAAACACCTAAAGTAAAAGCATCCAGAACTACCTTTTTCTAGAAGGACTTGTAGATTTGATTTGCACAAAAACAAACTTATAAATTAAAAACATTGAACATGGAGTTTGAGGAATAATAATTATAGAAGTTGTTTTCAAGCATCTTTACATAACACAATTTAGCACCCAACGATAAGATTGATTTAAACATAAGATGATGCAGGTTTTTTTAATTTGTATTACGGTAAATTACACATATTAACACAAACACATCAAAAAGTGTAAAGTACGTACAACTTTAACAAAACTACAAACACTGTTAAATTATGAAGACATAAAAAAACTACGAACATCAAAAAGTGTAAAGCACCCAACGATAAGATTGAATATTGTTTGCAAATAAGTTTTGATCTCTGTCATGTATATATATATATATATATATATATATATATATATATATATATATATATATATATATAGAGAAAGTAAAAGTCTAGAAACAAATCTTAATGAACTGAAAGTTTATGGATCGTGTCAAAAAAATGTAAATAAATAAACTTGAAAAATGTCTTAGTGTGATAGAGTACTAAGAATTCATGGAACAAAATTAACAACAATTTTGTTTCGTGACACTTGGACCTCCTTCATAATGGTGCACCTACAGGCAATGTCTCTATCATTGTGCCACCAATACAAATATACGAGCATCTTCGTTGATATTTTAGTGCTATTATTGTATCGTGGTTATGGTTTAACAATATTTTTCTATTTAATCAGAAATTAATAAATGAAGAATCTAAGTTAATTACTTACTAACAAACTAAAATACTTTGAGTAAAGATAAATACACAAGTCGGTCTTTCAAATTATTCATTTGATTAATCAAAACTGAGTACAGAGAGTAATATTCAGAAGATGCACAAGTGGCTTAAAACAAGTTTACCTCTACTATACAAGTATGAGGGTTTTATATTATGAAATCTAAATAGTAATAATAAATTATTCTACGTTTAGAATATACAATAAGACACACAATTGGCATATCAGAGTTAGGCAGCTTCAGTACTCTGTTGTCTCTAAAATGCAGAACACAACAGCCGTCGGTACAGTCAGTCGTGTCTTGTGTAACAGTTGATCAGCAGCTCATGGATTTCAGTTGATCAGCAGCACAACAGATAAGTGTTGATTGGCAATGGTTCAACATATGCTGATCTGCAGTCATTTAGCACATGTTGTTCGGCAATTGATTCAGTATTTGGTAGAAATCGCCAGTTGGCAGCTAGTGCTGAAATATTATGGTTTCGGTAGCTTAATCCTCTTCATAGATCAATAGACTCTCCCTATGATGATGCTACCAAAACTCTATCTTTATCCCTCTAGCATCCGGATTAGCAATTACATGTATCATTTTCTATCTTTTGAGGGGTTTCCCAGAGGTTGATTTACCAAGCTTTTCATGTTGTGTCGAGGTAGTATAAAGAGATCATACTCATTGAATTCAACTTTGCCGACACCAGCATAAGTTAGACAAAAAGTGTTGGTTTAGGAATTATGCCTTCAATGTGTAATTGGATCATGAATGCTTAAAGGAGTCACATGCAGAACTTCTTCTTCTTTGTCTCCTCTTTGTTCAACCTTATTTTCAAACTTTATTATCAGAATGCTACCCATGAATTTATACTTGTATGACATGCCTTCATACTCTGAGATAAAAGTAAACGTCTTCTTTAAGTTTTCAAGGTTAAGATTCAGAACACCAGCTCAGTCGGAAAAAAACTACTTGGACTTATTCTTTCTTTCAATAAAGAATCTCTCTACTTTCCAATCATACCTCTATTTGATAATGGTTGTATCATCACCTTTTGAGTCTTCCTTTTCCTTAGATTCTAAGAGTTCTTTTTCTTGCTTTGGATTGTCTAAGCCATGTCTTATTTTTTAGGTAACACTGGTAATAATCACTTTATCTGCTGAATAATAAGACTGCTTTTGGGTTGGAGATTCAGCTATTTCAGGAGTTTGTTGGACTGTTGAAGAACCATGCTCAGTAGTTTGAGCAAGTTTAGAAGTGGTAGGAGGTGACTTTGGTTGAGTGCTAGGGCAAGTTCGAAAGATGGGGTGGTTTCAACAGCTTCAGATTCTTTCTTCTTCCTTCTTTGTTCTGAAGACTGCCTTGACCTTTCTAGATGAGATTATAAATCCTTATCAGCATGTTTTCCACTTCCCTTTCCTCAGAAGCGCTAACACCTTTTCCACTTTATCTATTGTTGTTAATGTGAATTGGGGTGTTTATGAAGGTTACTTCATAATCTCTAAGTTGAGTTTGAATCCATAGCACCTAAGCACAACAACTAGATGCAGCAATGTGCTCTACTTTAGCAGTTGATATAGACACACAGGTTTGCTTCTTGCATTGCCATGAGACCAATCTTCCCCCAAGAAATTGACATACTCCTGAAGTGAACTTTTTGTTGATATTGCATCCTCCATAGTCACTATCTGGATATCTATATAGATTGAAGTTGACACTCTTAAGGTTCTATAATCCCTATTCAAGCTCCCTTTTAAGATGCTTTAAAATTCTCTTGGTAGCCATTAAATGCTACACTTTCGAGGCAGCATGAAATCTTAAACACAAGCATGTAGCAAACATGATAGCTGGCCTGCTGGCTATGAGGTACATGAGAGATCTAACGATTGCTCTGTACTACTACTGATCAACTGCTTCCCCCTCAAGATTAGGAGTTAATGAACATGTCTTAAACATAGGGGTTTTTCAACCTTAGCATCAATAGCTTGGAATCTCACTAAGATGTCTTGAACATGCTTAGATTGATCGTTGAAAATGCTATCAAAGGTTTGTTTCACTTGCAGCCCTAGAAAGAAAGTGAGTTCTCCCATTGAACTCGTTTCAAACTTCGACTTAATGAGACTTTCAAAGGCTTTGCGCAGGCTCTCATTTGTAGACCCAAATATGATATCATTCACATATACTTGTACCAAAATGATATTCAAATCAACTTTTTTGATGAAGAGAGTTTTATCTATAGATCCTCTGGTGTATCCGTTCTTTAGGAGAAAGGTAGAGAGAGTCTCATACTATTTCTTTGGAGCTCCATAAAGATCATAAAGGGCTTTATCAAGATTGTGTACATAATCTAAAAACTTGGGATCCTCAAAACCTAGAGGTTCGTAGACATAAACTTTTTCATTAATCTCACCATAAAAGATGCACTCTTGACATCCATCTGAAACACCTTCAAAGTCTTTGAAGGCAACAAATGCTAAAAAAATCTGATTGCTTTAAGCCTGTCCCACAGGAGCAAAGACTTTATCATAATCAAACCCTTCTTCTTGTATGTACCCTTGTATCACAAGTCTGGCTTTGTTCTTGGTAACAATGCCTCTGTCATCCTTCTTATTGCACAACACCCATTTGGTTCCTTTTACAGTCTTCCTCTTAGGAAGTGCACATAGATTCCAAACATTCTGTCTAGCAAATTGAAGAAGCTCCTCTTGCATAGCATTTACCAAGTTGTTATCTCTTAAGGCATCATCAAGTTTCATTGGTTTTAGTTAAGTAATGAAGCATGAAAATAAATAGATGTTTGCTTCATTCACCCTACTTCTTGTCTTGATACTAACATTAATATTGCTAATGACATTCTCAACTAAATACTCTATATGAATTCTTAGTCTTGGGATCACTTGGATTTGTTGAGATTGATCCAAGTTGGAGAAGTTTGTTTTAGGAAGTTCGGCAGATGGATTGACTGGTTCAACTTTTGAATTGACTCCTTCAGCAATTGCCATACTTGGTTTCTTTTTAAAAGATTATCTAGTCCCGTAATGATCATGAGACTCCTCGTCTGATGAGTTATCATGAGCAAGTGATGGTTGACCCATAGTGTTTATGGTACTATCATAAGCTTTTGCTAAATGTGGCTAAACTATATCAGCAGATGACCTATTGTGATTGAGACCCTGTGGTAAATCAACCCTGTAGTCTTTAGTACATGGGACTTGTATGTCTACTCATCTGTTGGGTGAGTCTCTTGAAACATTCTCAATCAAATAGTTAAATACATTTATGAATCCATTTAGATCAAACATCTAACTTGGGGTATTTCTAACACTATTTGTGTAATTTTCATTAAATATGATATTTTTAGATTTCTTAATAGTGTGATCAACTTTGTTTTATACTCTATAAGCCTTAGCTTATGATAAGTATCCTATAAAGAACCCATGTACTGGTTTTTCAGCAAATTTGGATAAATGATCTTTGGTATTTAGAAGGATTCATGGACATCCAAAAGTTCTTGGAAACCCCATGAATGGTCTTCTCTTATGCCACAATTCATAAGGGGTTTTTCCATGTGTTTTGACTCTCAACACTCTGTTTTGAACATAGCACGCAGTGCTAATTGATTCATCCTAGAATATTCTAGGAACTTTGGATCGGGGTTATGGATTAACAATACTTTTCTATTTAATCAGAAGTTAACAAATGTGAAATCTAAGTTAACCACTTAATAACAAACACAAATACTTTGAGTAAATATAAATACACCAGTCGTTCTTTTAAAGTATTCACTTGATTAATCAAAACTGAGTACAGAGAGTAATATTCAGCAGATACACGTGACTTAACATAATCTTACCTCTATGATACAAGTATGATGGTTTTATATGTTTAGAATGTATAACAAGGTAGACAATCGACACATCAGAGTTAGGCAGCTTTAGTACTATGTTCTTTTTAAAAGGTAGAACATAGCAGCCGTCGATACAAACAATCTTATCTTGTGTAAAAGTTGATCAACAGCTCATGAAGTTCAATGCTGATCAGCAGTAGTCGATCAGCAGCACATCAGATTAGTGCTGATCGGTAGTGGTTCAGCATATACTGATCGACAGTCATTCAGCACATGATGTTCAGTAATTGATGTAGCACTTGACAGAAATCGACAGTTGATAGCCAGTGCTAAAATCTTAAGGTTTTGGTAGCGTCATCCTCTTCATAAATAAACAGCTATCAACACGTATTTTAATGTACTGGATTAACTTGTTAATCAAGGAAATTGCTTACGAGATTAAACGAGTTAAGTGTCGTGGGAGTGCAAGCTTAATTTAATTTTAAACGTTATTTGTTTTTTTTCAAATTAGTTGTGGACTTAAATGATTAGTTGGTTTTGGGCCATTAAATGGTCTTAAAGAAAGAAAAGAGACGACAAACAAGGGATCTACACAGTCTCATTTTTCTTCTTCGATCAAAAACAGAGAACCACATAGGGTTTCACGGTTACAATCTACTCTAATAAAATAAAATTATGGAGTCACATGATATTTTTCTAGACAGTCCACCTCATTGTCATCTAAGCTTCTTTCACGTGTACTCACTAGAATGAAACTCAAATATGGTAGATCCGTATTTACAGAAATATATTTATAATTAATTGTTGAATTCTTATTTTTGGAAACATAATTGATTTAGAGACAGTTGCAAACGTTTTGTTAAATTATTTTTAATAATTAAATTCTATGATCATGCAATATTGAAATCAATATTCATTAACACACTCTGTGGTCATGCGATGCATTTTTACCCAAATTTTTTAAAAATTAGTTTTTTATTCATATATAATATTTATTTTATAGTTTTTCTATTTTTATCCGTATGACACACGGATATCTAACCTAGTCAATAATAAATAATATATTTTCCTCTCTATCAAGATTTTCATAAATAATATATATATATATATATATATATATATATATATATATATATATAATAACTAAATATTACGAGCGTTAAATTTACATTTATGTAAATCAATGATTCGTAATTTAAATTTATGTATATCAATACCTATTTCGATTTTGTAATCAAAAGTTTTTCTACAAATATTCCAACCCTTGTGTCAAAAAACTTAAACAAGTAACTTTGAAAATGTCGCGATATGATAGAGTGATAAGAATTAATGTAATAAGATTTAAGAACACCACTTTATAAAACTATGGAAATAAAGGATTACAATAATCTATATCTATATCTAAATCTATATTACTATATAAAACGTCTTTTTGTCATTTATTGCAATTTCACAAAATTTTTAAAACACCTAACATAAGTTTTAATATGTATGGTACAATTTATCAGTGCACGAAAATGATATCTTTCAATTTACTCTTATTAATAGCGTATAAACCTTATTAATTTCACCCATTTATAACATGTAAAACTTTTATTATTAATTAATTAAAAAACCTTAAAATAATATCAAATGATATGTAAATCAAAAGGTGAAATATGATATTTTAAAATAATAAATTAATTAATTAATAATTATAAGAAAAATATATGAAGTAAGTTTGAATTTATAACTTTATGGTCAATTTTTCTTTAAAACAAACAAAAGGGATTAGTTTGTATTTTAGCTCTTAAAGGCTTAAGTGAAAAGAAATCAAATCAAGAGAATTAATTTGTATTTTAACTATTAATATAAGAGCATTGATGTAAAAATCCACCTGGGGATCGAGGGTGGTGTTCCGTGATGGGGTAAATTTAATTTTAACAAAAAAGAAAAGCTATGACAAGTGTGTATTACGTTTTCCTTTTTCTCATATAACTAGTAAGAGACCCCAATGTTGCGGTGGGGGAGTAAACTCAAGAAAAAAACCAACTTCAAAACTTTGCTAACAACCCGTACGTTAGATGAGGCGGGGTGTAAGAACATGAAAAAAACTACGTCGAAACTAATATTGAAACATTGAATGGAGCTAGGGGCGTAAGACCATGAAGAAACTAATATTAAAACATTGTCACGAACCGACGAGTTGAAGGTTCGAGGCACGAGTTATAGGGGGCGTTTATAATATACAAAATTTTCTATATCGTTGATAACAATTTAAACTTTATATAAAAACCAAGAACGTCACAACCCGTACATAACGTCATGGCCTTTGATAAGGCCCGAAAGTTAGTTTTATTTGCATGTCAATAGGGTTAAACGCACCGCAACCCGAAAAAACGAAACGCTTTAGAAAGTTGTATGATAAGGAAATATAAAAAAAATGAAATCTTAAATCAACATTAACGACTTATATGTTTGTGTAAGGTCATACATGAAAGGCAGATGCAACTAAAAAAACCAAAGCAACCAATGAGCTTCCAGCTTATATGTTTGTGTAAGGTCATACATTGTGCAGAGTAGAAGTCACTTCGGAAGTTTTACGCTTCTCACAACAAATTTTTCTAAGTGTAAAATCTTCCAAAGCCAAAGACCAAATCTTCCTAAACCAAAGACCAAATCTTCCAAAGCCAAAGATGAAGTCTTTCGAAGCTTCAAAGACAAAGTCTTCCGAAGCCAATGAAGTGAAGACTGATTTCTTCAGAAGACAGAGAGTACATGCTTTCTCTGATCTACTTTTGTATAAAGCTGACTAACTTTCTGCTACAGCTCTGAAGACTCACCAACTTGCATGAGTTGGTAAAAAGGTCCATGCTTTTATAACTGTAGATTATGGTTTAGAGTCTGTAACTTTCTACTTTGTATATTTTATCCGTTTTGTAATATATTAGGATGTGAGTTAGGACATGTCATAGTTACTAGTCAAAAGGCAATCTGCCTTTTGACTTTACATTGATCTTGTTGTTAGATTAGTGTTTCCAGCTGGCCTTCAAAGTATGGCCGGCTGTAGGATGTAGTATAAAGTATCTCAGGTTCTTGTATTTTTTTATGCTTTGTAACACTTGTAAAAGAACTTGAGAGCAATATACAGCATTCTTGAAAACCATACTTATCTTGTTCTTGTTCTTAGTTCTTAGTTCTGTCTCATTGCTTACTTGTGTTCTTACGAATATCTTCCGAAGCCAAATTCTCTAAGTATTTTCCTCCCGAAGCAAAAATTTTCACAAATCTTACGAATATCTTCCGAAGCCAAATTGGCTTCGGAATCTTTTCTTAAAAGAACTTTCGAAGACAAAATACCTTCAGAAGATTTTTGACTTCCAAGAAAACTACCTTTTTGGGCACTTTTTAAAGGTGGGACCGACATTTGGATTTCAAAGTTTATCCTTTTGTATTAACTTTATCTCAAATCCATTTCATATATATTCTCTCAATGGTTTTCCTCTTTCACTATCTTCTTCATCTAAAAATTCTCTAACCTAAACTCACCCACAAACCGCCCTTGTTCTTATCTTTCTTCATAACAAAGCTACCTCAAAATGGTCAACCTTCATTGCAGAAACCAACTCGATTTCTCCATGCAACTTCATAGGCAACATAATCAAGTTGCTCTGTTAAACTCTGAGAAAGATCCTGGTTTCTCAGAGGTTTGTCACTTTCTCACTCTATCAAACTACTTCACCTCCCTCACCATCGATCCTCCACTCTATGAAGATAAGCTGTTGGAATTCTGGAGGACCTATCAAGAGGTCACCATGGATGGGGAGAAGGCACTGTCTGCCACAGTGGAGGGGAGGATGATCTTCATCACTCCAGCATCCATAAACACACATCTAAGGTTGGATGATATCGAAGGTGAGTTGTCCTTCCCCAAGTCTGCTGTTAAGTGTTTCTTTGGTCAGATGAGCTATGAAGGGGATTTCTCTTTCAAGACCTTCAGGAAAGGGAAGGTTTCCTCTCAATGGAAATACCTCCTCCATTTTGTCATCCACAGTCTATCTAACAAGCATGGAGCATGGGACCAAGTTCCAAAGGACCTTTCCTACATAGTCCATGGGATGGTTTAGGGAGTCAAGTTTAGGTATTCACAATTTGTGTACATTAATTTACTTGCAAACTTGGACTCCTTAGAATATTACATGTTCCCTAGATATGTCCAGCATATTCTTAACTGTGAACTGGGCTCATAGTTGAGGGGAACATGTAATGTTCTAAAATTGGGACAGATGAAGCCTGTTATTTTCAAGATTATGAGAAAGCCAACTGTTGGCTTCTCATGGGTAGAAACAGCCCTTGTCCAAAAAAATTTAGAGCTCATTGCTCAAGGTGACAAGCTAGCAGCACCAACTACTATTGAACCCACACCTTCTACTTCTCAACCCCTTATATAGCCACAAATAACCATCACCTACCAAAAAAAATCTAAACGAACCCCTGCACATGCTACTCAGTTTGTGTAGGCCCCTATATTACCACCCACACAGGAGGAAGTGGATACTAGAGCTCCTACTTCTCCTGAGGAGCAAACCACTCCCATCTTATCAATGATCAGTGCTGAGGTTCCTCATGCTCAGCCTGATGAGCTCACAACCCCCAAGCCTTAAGCCTTCACTCAGAGTCTTAATACTCTAGTGAACAACCTTTAGGGGATAGTTACCATCCCCAGCCTCTTGATCTAAACCAACCCATTCCAAAGAAAGAATTATATAATGATGAAGACATGGGATTCAATGAGTATCATAAGTCTTTCTTCTCCTCCTTAGCTAAAGGAGAGATGAGTACTCCTGTTTCTCTCATGTCTAGCCCACATCATCCACCTACTACTGAGGTAGATCTCCCTGAACCTGTTCAGGAGGTCCATATGAAAGAGGCTCTCAATTCAATAAGTGACTACATTATTAAGACCTCGACCATGGCAACCCAGCCATTAACACTTCACTTGAAGCTGTCATGGTACAGGGGAAATCCAGCAGCCAAGAACAAAGTGCTGGTGATGAGGAAGAAGACTTAGGTCCTATTCTCTTATCCCCCCGTGACTAATCTGATGAAGATGAGTGGAATATGAGACTAAAGGTGCAAACGATGACTCAAACCTGCACCTATTTAGTCTCTAAGGTTAGTCACTTGGAATCTCAAGTGACTACCTTGCTAGAAAGGTCAATGATCAGCAACTTGAGATTTCTGATCTCAAGGAATAACTAGCTGGGAGACCTTTCAGGAGGGCACAACCAAGCAATCACAAAACCTGGGAGTTCTTCATAGAGTATGGAAATTGAGGATTCACCAACCTCACTTGCAATTGTCCATACTCAGCAACCTCCTTAAGTTTATATTGATGTGGACTCACTCATTTAAAGTTTGTTTGAGGAGGGTATTCCAAGAGCCATGTCTACCCCACCCCATGATGCTGAGAATGAAATACTTGGGTGGAGGTATGATGCTGACAGGAGAGCTTTGATTTTGCATAGACTTCAAGGGCAGCAAGAGGTTTTCAATTTTCAGACCATGAGGTTCTATGATAGTCTTCCTCTAGTCCACATGCCAGTTGCAAAACCTAGTCAAAACAGGCAAGCTGGCAGACTGGCTGAGAAGATTCAAGACAGGATTGTTGAAGAGTTCAGACAAAGAAGAAGAGAAAGGCTAACAGGAAGTGTGTCACACCCACAAATTCCACGTGCGGGGTTTACCGCGAGGCGTGTGAACAAAATTAGTTACTCAAAATGACTCTATATGCAACATTTAAACAAATCAGAGTTTAAAACTTTAAAATATTCATGGAAGCATTTTGTAATAACCCAAACACAAGGTACTAAATGTAAACTGCGCAAAACACGCGCCCAAACCAAAATACGTAAGTAAATGCTAAATTAAAAGTAAACAATGTTTGAACAAAGCATGCTTGACAAGTGCGTACTTCTAAGGGCAGCTGCTAGAAACGACCTGAGAAAAGCATACTAAAAGTGTCAACACGATGGTTGGTGAGTTCAAGAGTTTGAAATCAATCATAAGCAGTAGGGTTAGTAAAAATATATAAACAAGTGCATAAAATAGATAGCTAGTCTAATTTCATTAGTAAATAACAATAGTGATTTCGCGATCGAAGCTGACTATGTTTGTCTGTTTGCCTCCCGCCACGACATACCAGGTCGTGACGCTGTTAGTCGTTTAGGACAATATTGCACCCGTTGACTTCTGGTCACCCGGGTAGGGCTTGTCAGACCCAGTAGTACTACCCAAGATTTTCCGCTAGATTCCTTAATTAACGATCCGAAAGTGTGAGGAATTTCTATGGTATAACCCACTATGTCTTACCAAACACATGTTATATCAGTAAAGCGTTTTAAAACAAGTATGCTTTCTCCCCCAAAAAGAGAAGTAGTAAAAGTGGGGCATTGAACTCACATGGTGCGCAAATGAATGATTGTAAAAGCTAATGATGAGTGGAAAGACAACCCTTCAAAGGTTACCTAGAACACACAAGTACATAAGTATGTGTACACAGAAAACTTAACAACCCCAAGTGCTTAGTAACCACATTGACCCAAGGTTTTGGAAAACAAGACTCGTTTGACCAAGTTGACCCGTTTGACCCATTGGTGACATGTCAAGTTAAATTTTTGTTTAATCAAGTATAGCAATCCATCATACATGGTTATCACACAAGTTATTCACGTATGCCACGTTACAAACCCTTAAGTGCTATAAAGCTCATCATACATCATCCATTATAATGTATATTCCATAAGAGTTTAAATTTCCAGAGTTGTGCATCAAGCATTCATACAACCCAAATAACACAATCTACCACCATAGACATCATCAACAAACATTCTAACATGATCCTAACATCATAAACATGCTCAATTAACAATATCCAATGATCTACATAAATAAAGTTTCCCTTTTGGGAAAGTAACACCCAAAATCAATCTAACACCTAATTCATTCATGAATTCATCAACATCATGCCTAATCAAGTCCATAACTATCATCTAGACATGACCAACATCATCAAATCATCATAATTCACAAGCCTCATATCCAAAAGTTTCTACATATAGAAAGGTATGAACAACCACTAGATTTCATAATTTTTCTTGCATAATCCATGTAAACTAACATCAAAGCAATACAAATAACATCATACAATCATCAAATCATGAATTCCAAGAAGAAAAAGTTTCTACTTTAGGCAATGTATGAACTACATGATCAATTCATGGATTTCTTGCATAATTATCATAATCCAACATTCATACAACATAACCAATAACATATCATCATCAAATAATCATCAATTTAAACTTTCATTCACAATTTTTGAACTAGGGTTCATCAACATCAAAAACCATAAAAAACTTGTTAAAATCTAACCTTTAAACGCGTAATTGGCCAAGAATTGAACTTGCTACAATGTTATAATGATCAAAGCCAAGCAAAATCAAATGAACTAGTGTGTTTTTGATCAAAATTCATGAAGATGAGAGGGGAGGGAGGCTTCAGCCGATTTGGGTGGTTTGGGGGCTAGGGTTTGGCTTAATTTTGTTAAGTTTTAGTTTTATGGTAATTACAACTTAACCCCCATTGTTTATATTTTATAAAACTAATCTTTTTAACACTTTTTAAAAGGTTTTAACTACTAAACATAAATATTATTAATCATCAATAATAATTATATATTTCAACTAATAACAAAACACATGAACAATATTTACACGTAATCACATTATCAAGTAAAATTCACAAATAATATTTAAAATTCATAAATCGCATACCCACAAACTAATAATCAACATTATTAGTTAATTATTATCTGTTCATCATAGATAATTGTTATTAAGTCACCAACATTCAACGACAACTAGTGTGTGCTCACAACACATGTATGCAAGACCTAACGGAACTAACGAAGTTTGGTAACGGAAAATTACCAGATGTCACATTATCCCCACGTTGAAAGAATTTTCGTCCCGAAATTGTGCTACATGGTTGTGTTACATCACTGATCTACTGCATTGACACAAAGAAATCGGGTAAGTTTAGGGTAAGTTGTCACATTATCCCCATGTTGAAAGAAATTTCATCCCGAAATTTAACCATTACCTCCGCCGGTTGACATCGTCATTTCGAACAGATGAGGATACTTAAGCTTCATCTGATCCTCACGTTCCCACGTGAATTCCGGTCCACGTTTCGAGTTCCAACGAACTTTGACTATAGGTATCTTGCTTTGCTTAAGAGTCTTGACCTCATGGTCCATCACCTCACCTGGTTCCTCAATGAACCGTAGTTGTTCATCTACTTACACTTCCTCCAGTGGTACAACCATCGTCTCGTCCGATAAACACTTTTTCAATTTTGAGACATGAAATACATTGTGAATTCCACTCAACGAATCAAGCAGGTCAAATCGGTACGCCACTGGACCTATTCTTTCCATAATCTCAAATGGTCCAACGTATCTCGGATCAAGCTTGCATCTTCTGCCGAATCGAATCACACATTTCCACGGTGAGACTTTCAGTAAAACTTTGTCACTGACATGAAACTCCAAAGGTTTCCGTCACTTGTCTGCATAACTTTTCTGTCTGTCACGTGCTGCAGTCATACAGTTCCTTATCTGTACTATCTTTTCAGTAGTCTCGTGCACCAATTCGGGGCGAGTCAGCTGACTATCACAAACTTTCGCCTAACAAACTGGTGATCTACACTTTCGCCCATACAACGCCTCAAATGGTGCTGCCTTGATGCTAGTGTGATAACTATTGTTGTACGAAAATTCCACCAATGGTAGGTGAACTTCCAAGTTATTCCCGAAATCAATCATACAAGCACGTAACATGTCCTCCAATGTTTGAATAGTACGTTCACTTTGACCATCCATCTGCGGATGATAAGAAGTACTCATATCTAGACGCGTACCCAAAGATTTCTATAATGACTACCATAAATGTTATGTGAAACGAGCATCACGGTCAGAAATAATTAAGATCGGTACACCATGTCTCGAAACTATCTCCTTCAGATAAATTCGAGTTAACTTGTCCATTTTATCTATTTCCTTGATTGCCAAGAAATGAGCAGACTTAGTTAACTGATCTACAATAACCCATATCATGTCACAACCAGTAGGAGTCCAGGGTAATTTAGTAATGAAATATATAGAAATCCGTTCCCACTTCCACATAGGAATCTCAGGTTGTTATAGCAATCTAGATGGCTTTTGGTATTCAACTTTAACCTTCGAACAGGTTAAGCACTTGCTCACATACGTAGCTATATCCGCCTTCATATTAGGCCACCAATAGTGAGCCTTCAGGTTATGATACATCTTGTCTGAACTAGGATGTATAGAGTACTTATACTTGTGTGCTTCATTCATAACCAAGTCCCTTAGGTTTCCATACAAAGGCACCCAGAGTCTGTTCATGAAGTAACTAATTCCATCTGCTTTCACTTCAAACTGTTTGTCAATTCCCCGTAAAGATTCAGACCCAATGTTTTTCGTTTTCAAGGCTTCTGTCTGAGCTTCTTGGATTTGTTCAGACAAGTGAGTGCGAATCGTAAGCTGCAAAGTTCACACTCGTTGGGGCTTAGCAGTTTCCTTTCTACTCAATGCATCCGCGACTACATTTGCCTTTCCTGGGTGATATTTGATAGCACAATCATAATCATTCAACAATTCCACCTAGCGTCGCTGCCTCATATTTAAATCCTTCTGTTCAAAGATATGCTAAAGACTCTTGTGATTGGTGTAGATAGTGCACTTGGTACCATACAAGTAATGTCTCTAAATCTTCAAGGCAAAAACTACCGCACCCAGTTCCAAGTCATGAGTGGTGTAGTTCTTCTCATGTACTTTTAGTTGTCTCGAGGCGTAGGCTATCACCTTATCACGTTGCATCAAGACACAACCAAGTCCCTGGATAGAAGCATCACAATAAACCACAAAATCATCACTTCCCTCCGGTAATGCCAATATTGGTGCGCTACATAATTTCTGTTTCAACAACTGAAAAGCAGACTCTTGACTATCACCTCATTTATACATTGTTCCTTTGTGAGTCAAGGCTGTGAGAGGTTGAGCAATCTTAGAGAATCCCTTAATGAATCGCCGATAATATCCTGCAAGTCCAAGAAATTGCCTTATCTCAGTAGGCGTCTTGGGAACCGACTAATTCTTTATCGCTTCAATCTTTGCAGGATCAACATGTATACCTTTCTCGTTAACAATATGACCTAGAAATTGTACTTCACGTATCCAAAAATCACACTTGGAAAACTTGGCGTACAGTTGTTCCCTTTTAAGTAATTCCAATATTAGACGTAGGTGCTCTTCATGTTCTTCCTTGGTCCTCGAATAGATCAATATGTCATCGATAAACACGATAACAAACTGATCGAGATAGGGTTTGCACACACGATTCATGAGATCCATGAATACTGCTGGTGCATTTGTCAACCCAAATGCCATGACCAAGAGCTCATAATGACCATAACATATACGGAATGCAGTCTTCGAGATGTCTTCCTCTCGGACTCTCAGTTGATGATACCCAGACCTCAAATCAATCTTAGAGTAGTAGCTTGACCCTTGCAGTTGATCAAACAAATCATCTATACGAGGTAAGGGATATCGATTTTTGACTGTAACTTTGTTCAGCTCTTTTTAGTCTATACACATTCGAAATGTGCCATCCTTTTTCTTGACGAAGAGAACAGGTGCTTCCCAAGGTGATGAGCTTGGTCGAATAAACCCTTTATCCAACAGCTCCTACAGTTGTGCAGATAGTTCCTGCAGTTCGTTCGGGGCTAATTGGTAAGGTGCTCTCGTAATCGGTGCGGCTCCGGGAGTCAAATCAATCTGGAACTCAACTTGACGATGAGGTGGTAGTCTAGGCAGATCCTCTGGAAACACCTCTGGAAAGTCACGAACTACCGGAATGTTCTCTATCTTCTTTTCCTCCAGTTGCTTGTCAGTTACAAGGGCTAATATAGCTAAGCTACCCTTACATAGCCACTTCTACGCTTTCATAAACGATATAATGCCTATCACAGCACCACCTTTCTCTCCCTTAACTGAGAGAATTTCCCCGTCCAGAAGAGGAATGCGGATAACCTTCTCATGGTAAATGACTTCCGCCTGCTTATCGGAAAGCCAATCCATGCCCACGACTACATCAAAACTCCCAAGCATAATAGGCATGAGGTCGATGTCAAAAGTATGACCAGCAAGTTCTATCTCGCAACCCTTAAGGATGTGTGTCATGTGGATTTGCTTACCATCAACTAATTCTACCGTATATTTAGATTCCAGCTGAGAAGTCATATCACTTAAGAGACTACTAAACTTAGTAGAGATAAAACTTCTATCGGCTCCAGTGTTAAACAATACAGTAGCAAAATGACCATTAATAGGAAATTTACCAGTAACAGCAGTAGGGTCGTTTAGAGCCTCACCTGAACCCATGACGAAGGCTCTCCCCTTAGCTCCACCGTTGTTGCCACTGTTATTGTCACTATTACCATTATTGTTGTTGTTGTTTCCATCATTTCCAGCACCATTCCCATTCTTGTTCAACTGAGGACAATTCCTCTTGTAATGTCCTTCTTTTCCGCATTCAAAACAACCTTTTGGTGTTTCCTGAGGTTGTTGGGTCTTCTTCATCAGCTCACCATGGCAATCCTTTGCCGCGTGTCCGGCCTTACCACAACGTTGGCATCAAAAGTTGTCACACCTACCAGTGTGATGGTAGTTGCATCGATTACATTTGGGATACTTCCCCACGTATCCACCTTGTCCCTGAGATGAAGAAGATGACTGATTGAAACTACGGTTGTTATCAAACCTTCTTTATTGTTGTTGATGCTGATGCTGCTAAGTGTGTTGTTGTTACTGCTGATGTTGCTGAGATTGGCTGTTTGATGAAGATACCTTGTTTCCAGAGTTATCTCACTTGCATTTATTGTCAGGCACACTTGCCACAACACCCCGTTTGGGTAGCTTTCCCTGCTCCACCACTTGGTCAATAAGCTTATGAGCCAATCGAATAACCTGCTGAATAGTAGGGAGGTTCGCAACAGTCACCATACTTTGTATCTCTGGAACCAAGCCACACAGATAAAGCTCAATTCGTTTGATCGGCAGATCGATCATGCCAGGTCAAAGTGTCGCCAACTCGTGAGACCTTGTAGTGTAAGCCTCGATCTCAGATCCTGAAATGTCTCTACCAGGAGACGCAGCTACCAGCCAAGGTATGATGCCCACCAACAGACATCAAGAGTCGCTCCTGGAATGTCTCTACCAGGAGACATAGCTGACTCATCTTGTATCGTATAATGGAGTTCTCGTCAGTAAGTCCTCTGATGCGTTGTCACTCGGTGTCCAGTGTAGCAACCAAAGCTGCAACCGCCTGCTCGAGAGGAATACGCAGAGAAGGAATGGTAGGTGTCGTAGAAGCAGTCGCCGACCTAGTCCTAGGGCTAGTAGTAGTTATAGCTGGAACACACTCCCTGTAGACCATGCGATCAACATAGGTGGGGTAGTAACTCCAGTTCCGTGGAGCGTCGCGCTCGGGTAGCGCAAAAGGCTGATCCCAGTCTATCTCTTCAGAAGGATAAGGATGTCAGGGCCAGTTAGGTCCTCTATCAGGTACACGAGGAGGAGGAGGTGACTCAAAACGTGTAGGCCTCTTACCCCGAGCCCGTGAAGATGATGCCATGCTGCGAGGTACGTGACGTGTATGCCAATGAGTATATAGTAAGGGATAAGTAACGAGTAACTAACAAACTGTGCGGTTATGGTCTAGTGTGTATGCAACCTAGTTCCCTATAACCAATGGCTCTGATACGAATCTGTCACACCCTTAAATAGCATGTGTAGGGTTTTACCACGAGGCGTGTGAACAAACCAGGATCTCAGTCATTAGTTACTCAGAACGACTCTATATGCAACATTTAAACAAATCAAAGTTTAAAACTTTAAAATATTTGCCGAAGCGTTTTGTAATAACCCAAACACAAGGTACTAAATGTAAACTGCGCAAAACACGCGCCCAAACCAAAATACGTAAGTAAATGCTAAATTAAAAGTAAACAATGTTTGAACAAAGCATGCTTGGCACATGCGTGCTCCTAAGGGAAGCTACTAGAAACGACCCGAGAAAAGCATACTAAAAGTGTCAACATGATGGTTGGTGAGTTCAAGAGTTTAAAATCAATCATAAGCAGTAGCGTTAGTAAAAATATATAAACAAGTGCATTGAAATAGATAGCTAGTCTAATTTCATTAGTAAAGAACAATAGTGATTTCGCGATCAAAGCTCACTATGTTTGTCTGTTTGCTTCCCGCCACGACATACCAGGTCGTGACACTGTTAGTCGTTTAGGAAAATATTGCACCCGTTGACTTCCAGTCACCAGGGTGGGGCTTGTCAGACCTAGTAGTACTACCAAAGATTTTCTGCTAGATTCCTTAATTAACGATCCAAAAGTGTGAGGACTTTCTATGGTATAACCCACTATGTCTTACCAAACACATGTTATATCAGTAAAGCGTTTTAAAACAAGTATGCTTTCTCCCCCAAAAAGAGAAGTAGTAAAAGTGGGGCATTGAACTCACCTGGTACGCAAATGAATGATTGTAAAAGCTAATGATGAGTGGAAAGACAACCCTTCAAAGGTTACCTAGAACACATAAGTACGTAAGTACGTGTTCACAGAAAACTTAACAACCCTAAGTGCTCAATAACCACATTGACCCAAGGTTTTGGAAAACAATACTCATTTGACCAAGTTGACCCGTTTGACCCGTTGGTGACATGTCAAGTTAAATTCTTGTTTAATCAAGTATAGCAATCCATCATACATGGTTATCACACAAGTTATTCACGTATGCCACATTACAAAGCCTTAAGTGTTATAAAGCTCATCATACATCATCCATTATCATGTATATTCCATAAGAGTCTAAATTTTCAAAGTTGTGCATCAAGTATTCGTACAACCCAAATAACACAATCTACCACCATAGACATCATCAGTAAACATTCTAACGTGATCCTAACATCATAAACATGCTCAATTAACAATATCCAATGATCTACATAAATAAAGTTTCCCTTTCGGGAAAGTAACACCCAAAATCAATCTAACACCCAATTCATCCATGAATTCATCAACATCATGCCTAATCAAGCCCATAACTATCATCTAGACATGACTAACATCATTAAATCATCATAATTCACAAGCCTCATATCCAAAAGTTTCTACTTATAGCAAGGTATAAATAACCACTAGATTCATGATTTTCTTGCACAATCCATGTAAACTAACATCAAAGCAATACAACTAACATCATACAATCATCAAATCATGAATTCTAAGAAGAAAAAGTTTCTACTTTAGGCAATGTATGAACTACATGATCAATTCATGGATTTCTTGCATAATTATCATAATCCAACATTCATACAACATAACCAACATATCATCATCAAACAATCATCAATTTCAACTTTCATTCACAATTTTCAAACCAGGGTTAATCAACATCAAAAACCATGAAAAACTTGTCAAAATCTAACCTTTAAACGCGTAATTGGTCAAGAATTGAAGTTGCTACAATGTTGTAATGATCAAAGCCAAGCAAAATCAAATGAACTATTTTGCTTTTTATCAAAATTCGTGAAGATGAGAGGGGAGGGAGGCTTCTACCGATTTGGGTGGTTTGGGGGCTAGGGTTTGCCTTAATTTTGTTAAGTTTTAGTTTTATGGTAATTGAAACTTAACCCCCATTGTTTATATTTTATAAAAACTAATATTTTTAACACTTTTTAAAAGGTTTTAACTACTAAACACAAATATTATTAATCATCAATAATAATTATATATTTCAACTAATAACAAAACACATGAACAATATTTACACGTAATCACATTATCAAGTAAAATTCATAAATAATATTTAAAATTCATAAATCGCATAACAACAAACTAATAATCAACATTATTAGTTAAATTGTTATCTGTTCATCATAGATAATTGTTATTAAGTCACCAACATTCAATGACAACTAGTGCGTGCTCACGACACGTGTATGCAAGACCTAACGGAACTAACGAAGTTTGGTAACGGAAAATTACTGGATGTCACACAATGTCATTGGTCAACTGGATGTTGAGGTGGAACCTAAGATTAGTTTCTAAGGGGAAACCTTGACTAAAGGTCTAGTGATAGACCCTATGAACCTTGTTATAGGAACTGCTTTAACATCATCAACCCTTAGTGAGGCACCAGCTGGTAAAGGTGCATCACAACCTCTGTCTGGCTAGAGCTTGACTGCTGAACCAAGCAATGAAGGCCAAATCTCTCTCCACCCTGAGTCACCAAGGCCTGTGCGTGACAAAAGGAAGAGGAAGATGACCTCTGAGTAGATTGAGGAGGAGGAGACAGATAGGAAGAGGAAGCTAAAGGGAGAGAGTTCAAGAGGGTCTCCAGGGTTCATGGAAGCTGCTATCAGGGCTGCCCCCAGGCCAAATAATCAAGATGATGAGTTGAGGGCAGCCAGATTAAACTACCTAGGGACCAGGAACTACAACATAGATGAACTCATCTCTCTTCCCTTAGAGGAACTCAATGAACTAGCAGACACAGAGCTATTAATGGAGAGGAAGGAGGCAGAGGATGCAGAATTGCTCCAAAAAATCAAGGAAGAAAGGAGACAGAAAAGGCTCTACAAGCATGCTCCTATCCTCTCCCTAGTTCAGAAAAGCCCTGAGAAAGAGGCTGTGGCAACTAAACAACCTTAGGTAGACATGGAAGCTGATAGATAAACGATTAGCTACCTGAGTGCCACAAGTCTCTATCAGACATCTGCACTTCTTCCCTTATCATATGAATATGTTGAATTCGAGTATCTTAAGCATCTGGAGCAACAAGTTATCAAAAAACGAAAGGTTGCTAAGAGAAAAATGAGGGAAGAAGCTACAAAGTCAAGAGCCAACATCCAAAAGAGTCAAAAGAAGTCTACTAATAGGCAGAGGATGATGAGCTTCTTGAAGCTGTACGAATTCTCTGGAAGGAAGCTTGGTCAAATGTCTCTATCCACTATGGATAAGCACAATAAAGAGATCAAGCAGAAGATTAAAAAGGGAGAGCTTGTTGACTTACATTCTCTACCAAGTCAAGCTCAACTTGAAGTTGAGGTAAAGGTTGAACCCACTAAGACAACACAACCTAAGCCTAGAGCTGCATCTCAACCAACATCATCTTCTAATCCACAGTAGGGTCCAAATCCCTCTCCTTCTGAACTTATGAGGGAGGAGGAACCAACTGAGAAAGACGCAACAAGTCAACCTGGTGCTAAAGGCTAGAATTTTCAGTTAAAAACTTCAAAGAGGAGGAAAAGGATGGCCAGGAAGAGTAGTTCTAAGAAGAAGTCCAAGGCATCTACCTCTACACCTCAGGATGAGTCAGAGCATCCTGAGGTAGTGCAAGAAGAGGCTGCTCAACCAACTCCAACTCTAGTAGAGCCTCTTACAACTAGAAGACCCATCCTATCCTGGACTTTTACTACTAATCTAGACAGGTGGTGTGCCATCAGAGATTAAGGAGGTCAAGATGTCTATTTCTGGCAAGACATGCTTGATCTTCCTCTGCATGATCTCCATGACATGAGAACATATTATTAGTGTCTTAGGGATTCTGATCAGTTGATGAAGAAAGGAATGATCTTGATCCTGATGAGGACTGTCAATATCTAAGTATACTTCTTTGTTTTGGTAGCATCAACCTAGGGGAAGTTTGTTAGGTCATACTTGAAAGGCTGATGCAACCAAAGAAACCAAAGCAACCAAGGAGTTTGCAGCTTGCATGCATATTGTGCAGAGTAGAAGTCACTTCAAAAGTTTTACATATTATGCAGAGTGAAGGCTGAAGACTCAACTATGAACTTTAGTTCTAGTTCATGTCCAACTCATTCCAGCGAAGAGAAAAAGCCTGCTCAGCTATGTACCACTGTTACACAGCCTGAACCATCCAGTTCTAAGAGCAAGCCTCACCCTAAGAAGCTTGTTGCATCATCTATGAAGATGAAAATGGAGGTGGAAAGTGATCAAGTTCAGTCTTTCTCTCAAAAGAAGACTCTCAGAAAGAAGCAAATGGATTGCATCATGTGTGGTAGTACTTCTCATCTTGCTAAGGATTGCATCTATAATCCTAAAAGTACCATTCACATGATCAAAGAGAAAACTTTTGAGAAGAAGTAGCTTCGAAAGGAAAATCCTTTCCTTCCAGAAGCTCCAAGGTGAAAAAGAAGACAAGTGAAAACTTGCCTTCGGAAGAAATTTGGTCTCGGAATAAAGGAATTCTTCTAAAGTACTGAAGCCTGCTGTAGTGAAAGCAAGATCTTCCAAAGGTCCAGTCTCCAAAACTTTCAAAGTTTGTCAAAACTTTCGAGGTGTTGAAGGTCAAGTCCAATCTTTCAAAGATGGTGTGGAAGATGAAGAAACACCAAGTGATTGAAATTTCTTCATCAACAATAGCTAATGATCCTCAAAGCTTGAACATAGTATCCGTTATTATTACATTGTCTTCAAATCACTTTGATAAACCCAAGACCAAGGATTGGGTTTTCCAAATGGGACAGATAAAGCCCGGCATCTTCAAGACTATGAGGAAGCCAACTGCTGGCTTCTCAAGGGTAGAAATAACCCTTGTCCTAAAAATGTTAGAGCTCATTGCTCAAGGTGACAACCTAACAGCACCAGCTAGTGTTGAACCCACACCTTCTACTTCCCAACCACCTATACAGCCAAAAATAACTATCACCTACCAAAGAAAATCCAAATGAACCCCTACACATGCTACTTAGTTTGTGCAGGCCCCTATATCATCACCCATACAGGAGGAATTAGACACTGGAGCTCCCACTTCTTCTAAGGAGCAAACCACTCCTATCTCACCAATGATCAGTGCTGAGCTTTCTCATGCTCAGCCTAATGAGCTCATAACCTCCACAGCCTTAAGCCTTCACTCAGAGTCTCGAAACTCTAGTGACTAACCTTCAGTGGATAGTTACCATCCCCCAGCCTCTTGATCTAAACCAACCAATCCCAAACCTTGAACTCTATGATGATGAAGACATGGGCTTAAGTGAGTATCATGAGTCTCTCTTTTCCACCCTTGCTCAAGGAGAGATGAGTACTCCTGTTTCTCCCATGTCTAGCCCATATTATCCACCTACTACTAAGGTGGATCTCCCTGAACCTGTTCAGGAGGTCCATATAGAAGAGGCTCTCACTTCAGCAAGTGACTATATCATTAAGACCTCAACCATGGCAACCCAGCCCATTGACACTTCACTTGAAGCTGTCATGGTGTAAGGGAAATCCAGTAGCCAAGAACAAAGTGCTGGTGATGAGGAAGAAGACCTTGGTCCTATTCTCTCATCCTCCCATCATTCTTTTGATAAAGATGAGGGGAGTCTGAAACTAAAGGTGCAAAAACTGACAAAAACATGCACCTATTTAGTCTCAAAGATAAGTCACCTGGAATCTCAGGTGACTGTCTTACAAAGGAGGGTCAATGACCAGTAACTTGAGATCACTGATCTCAAGGGCAAGTTAGCTAAGTGACCACTCAGGAGAACTCAACCAGGTCCACAAGAACCTATGGATGTGACAGACCCAACCCCAAGCTCACCTATGCAAAAAGGTGTTGCTACCAAAAAGGGGGAGAAACTCCAAACAATCACAGAACCTGGGAGTTCTTCACAGAGTATGGACTTTGAGGATTCACCACCCTCACTTACAATGGTCCATACTAAGCAACCTCCTCAAGTCTACATGGATGTGGACTCATTCATACAAAGTTTGTTTGAGGAGGGTATTCCCAGAGCTATGCCTACCCCATCTCCTCACTCTGAGAATCCAATCATGGGATGGAGGTATGCCACTGATAGAATAGCTCTAGTCATCTCTAGATCTCAAGGTTAACAAGAAATTTTCAACTTTTTCAACCTGAGCTTCTATGAGAGCATCCATCTGATTGATCTTCCATTTTTCAACCCAAGTCAAAATAGACAAGCTGCAAGATTAGCAGATAGGATTCAAGAAAGGGTGTTTGAAGAATACATGCTAAGGTCAAGACTATATTGATAGAGGCTAGAAGGTAAGACTTTTGGTCAACTGGATGTTGAGGTGGACCCTAAGATTAGCTTCAAAGGGGAAGCTTTGATCGAAGGCCCAGAAGTTGAACCTGTGAACCTTGAGACATGAACTTTTTCAGCACCCATTACCCTCAGTGAGGCACCAGCTGGTAAAGGTGCTTCACAACCTCTCTTTGGCCAGAGCTTGACTACTGAATCAAGCAATGAAGGACAAAGCTCTCTCCACCCTGAGTCACCAAGGCCTGTGAGTGACAAAGAGAAAAGGAAACTGACTTCTGAGGAGATTAAGAAGGAGGAAAGAGAGAGGAAGAGGAAGCTAAGGGGAGAAAGTTCAAGAGGGTTTCCAGGCTTCATGAAAGCTGCCATAAGGGCTGCCCCCAGGCCAAATACTCAGGATGATGAGTTGAGGGCAGCAAAGATAAACTACTTAGGGACCAGAAACTATAATATGGATAAACTACTCTCTCTCCCCTTAGATGAACTTAATGAACTGGCTGACAAGAAATTGTCCAAGGAGAGGAAGGAGGCAGAGGATGCAACATTGCTCCTCAAGAACAAGGAAGAGAGGAGACAGAAAAGGCTCTACAAGCATGCTCCTACCCTCTCCCCAATTCAAGAAAGTCAAGAGCCATCATCCAAAAGAGCCAAAAGAAGTCTTCTAACAGACAAAGGATGATGAGCTTCTTGAACCTGTATGGATTATTTGGAAGGAGGCTTGATCCAATGTCTCTATCCACTACAGATGAGCACATTAGAGTGATCAAGTAGAAGATTAAAAAGGGAGAGCTTGTTGACTTGCATTCTCCACCAAGTACAGCTTAACCTAAGGTTGTCAAGGTTGAACCCTCTAAGACAACACAACCTGGACCTAGGACTGAATCTGAGCTAACTTCATCTTTTGATCCATACCAGGGTCCTCTTTACTCTTCTTCTGAACCTGTGAGAGAAGAGAACCCAACTGAGAGAGACACAGTAGAACAACCTAGTGCTGAAGACCAGTCCTTTTAGTTAAAGACTTCAAAGAGGAGGAAAAGGATGGCCATGAAGAGTGTTTCCAAGAAGAAGACTAAGTCATCCACCTCTACACCTCAGGATGAGTTAGGTATCCTAAGGTAGTGCAAGAAGAGGCTGCTCAACCAACTCCAACTCAAAGAGGAGACTCTTTGCAACTGGAAGACCCATCTTTTCCTAGACTTTTGCTGCTAATCCAGACAGGTGGTATGTAATCAGAGATCAAGGAGGTCAAGATGTCTATTTCTGGCAAGACATGCTTGATCTTCCTCTACATGATCTTCATGACATGAGAAAATATTATAAGAGTCTGAGGGATCCTGACTAGATGATGAAGAAAGGTTTGGTCTTGATCCTAATGAGGACTGTCAACATGTGAATAACTTTTCTGTTTTGGTAGCATCAGTCTAGGGGGAGTTTGTAAGGTTATATTAGAAGGCTGATGCAACCAAAGAAGCCAAAACAACCAAGGAGTTTCCTGCATGCATGCACTGATGTATAAGGTAGAAGTTACTTCGGAAGTTTTACACTCTCCACAGAAATTATTCTATGTGTAAAATCTTCTGAAGCCAAAGACCAAATCTTCTGATGCCAAAGATGAAGTCTTCCAAAGCTTTAAAGACAAAGTCTTCCGAAGTCATTGAAGTAAAGACTGATTTCTTCAGAAAGACAGAGAGGACATGCTTTCTCTGATCTACTTTTACATAAAGCTAACTTACTTTCCGCTACAACTCTGAAGACTCACCAACTTATACAAGTCGGTGAAAAGGTCCATGCTTTAGTTAACTGTAGATTATGGTCTTGAGTCTGTAACTTCCTATTTTGTACCTTTTATCCTTTTATAATATATTAGTATGTGAGCTATGGCATGTCATAGTCACTAGCCAAAAAGCAATCTGTCTTTTGACTCTACATTGATCTTGTTGTCTAGATTAGTGTTTCCTGCTGGCCTTCAAAGTATGAACGGCTATAGGATGTAGTATAAAGTATCTTAGTTCCTTGTATTTACTTTTATGCTTTGTAACACTTGTAATAGTACTTGAGATAGAAGATCTAGAGAAAATAGTTTCAACTCTTAAACATGAGCAGACAAACTACAGGACTCAAATTAAGGATCTCATTACCAAGTTGACTGAATGCAGGCTGAGCTTGTGATCAGCAAAGCCAGGGCAAAAAAATGTGTTCTTGAAGAAGATACCTTCAAGAACATGATATCCTCATCTTTGTATGCAAAAGTGTATTATCAGAATAAGCAGGGACTGGGATCTAGTGAGATAGCTCCTCCACACACTCTACTATCAATCAGATCTCCTAGGTGTGGAACTGGTCAAGATGAGCTGCCATCCATAGACCCTAGTGATGAAGAGGATGAAGAGGAGAAGGTGAGGGATGACTCTGAGGTGAGTGAAGAGAGTCAATCTAGAAAGGGTCACCATGCTCCTAAGGAGGAAAAAGAAGCTGGTTTGAGCAAAACCAAGAGAAAGAACTTGATCAAAAGAGCAAAGAGAAGATCCAAAAAAGCTCAAGAGATCAAGACCACCTTTGATCCCAAACAGAAACAAGTATTTATCTCTGCGGGGTTCAAGGTGATGAAAGCTGAAGATCCTGTCAAGAATTCTAGTACCAAGAGTTCTAGTTCAGCTTCAACTCACTCCAGCAACAACAAGAAGACTAATCAGCTGTGTGTCACTGCTGCACAGCCTGAACCATCCATTTCAAAGAGCAAGCTTCACCCTAAGAAGCCTGTTGCATCATCTGAAAAGGTGGAGAAAGAAAAGGAAAGTGTTCAAGCTCAGTCTTCTTTGGGAAAGAAGACTCTCAGAAGGAAAGATTTGAATTGTGTTATGTGTGGTAGTACTTCACATCTGGCTAAGGATTGTTAATACAATCCCAAGAATACTAGCCACATGATCAAGAAGAATACTTCTGAGAAGAAGAAGAAACAAACTGCTTCGGAAGGAAAATCTGTTTCCCTCAGAAGCTCCAAAATGAAGAAGGCAAATGAAAAGTTGCCTTCGGAACAAAAGTTGGTCTCGGAAGAAAGGAATGGTTCTGAAGCACTGAAGCTTGCTGCAGTGAAGGCAACATCTTCTGAAGGTCCAGTCACCAAATCTTTCAAAGTTACCAAAACTTCCGAAGCTTTGAAGGTCAAGCCCAATCTTCCAAAGGTGGTGTGGAAGATGAAGGAAGACCATGTGGCTGAATGCTCATCATCAGAAATAACATATGATCCTTAAAGCCTGAGCATAGGATCCATTACTATTTCGTTGCCTTCAACTCATTTTAACAAACCCAAGACAATGAGGCTTGGGTTTCTAAATGTAACTAAATCATCTCTTTTTGTGCAGGGACAGCTAAAGACCAATAGAAATATCTGGATCATTGATAGTGGCTGCTCCAGGCATATGACTGGTAATGAGTCCTTACTTCAAAACTTTGAAAGAATTGATGGAGGACTAGTTGCTTTTGGAGGAGATGCAGGAGGTTACATCACTGGGAGGGGAAAGGTTACAAATGGTAAGCTCAGCATTGAGAAGGTAAACTTTGTTAAGGAGCTTAGATACAATCTTCTGAGTGTGTCCTAATTTTGTGACCAAAAACATCACATGCTCTTTACTGAGCATGAGTGCATTGTTCTCAAGCCCGAGGTTGACATTCCTCAAGATCATATTCTACTCAGAGCCCCCAGGAAAGGGAACATGTACAAGATGGACTTGCAGGAAACATCTCCCTCTAGAGAGATTTCTTGCTTTCTATCTAAAGCAAATAGTAATGAGTCTTTCCTTTGGCATAAAAGAATGTGCCATGTAAACTTTAAAAATATGCATTAAATTGATTAAGAATGATTTGGTAACTAGAATGCCAAAGAAAGAGTTTACAAGTGATGACTACTGTGTTGCATGCCTGAAGGGGAAGCAACACAAAGTGTCTCACAAGTCAAAGGAAATGAACTCTATCACTACTCCCCTACACTTGTTACATATGGATCTGTTTGGCCCTACCAGTGTAATGAGTTTAGGAAGGACCTCATACTGTTTGGTAATCATAGATGATTTCACAAGATTCACTTGGGTGTTTTTTCTTAGAACTAAGGATGAAACTCCTGAAATCTTAAAGAATTTCATTCTGAAAATTGAGAATCAATCTGATCACAAGGTCAAAATCATAAGATATGATCAAGGAACCAAATTCAAAAACCAAATCCTTGATACATTTTGTGATGAAAAGGGTATTTCACGACAATACAGTTCTCCCAAGACTCCTTAGCAAAATGGTATTGCTGAGAGGAGAAATAGGACATTTATTGAAGCTGCAAGAACCATGTTGTCTAACTCTAAACTGCCCATCACCTTCTGGGAAGAAGCTGTCAACATAGCCTGCTATATGCAGAACAGATTTTTGGTAGTTAAGACACATGGTAAGACTCCTTATGATTTGTGGCATAAAAGGAGACCATTCATTGGTTTTCTCAGAACATTTGGATGTCCTTGCACCATCTTGAATACCAAAGATCAAATAGCCAAGTTTGCTGAGAAATCAGATGATGGACACTTTATTGGGTACTCTTCTCAAGCTAAGGCTTATAGAGTATACAATCTCAGAACTAGAATCATTGAGGAGTCAGCCAATGTGACTTTTAATGAACACATACCCTGTGTGAAAGGTTCTGGTCCGGATTGGCTGTTTGATCTTGACTTAGTTACCAACTGTTTTAACAAATCTTGTGAGGATGTTTCAGGATCTACTGATAACAGGTCAACAGAAGATCCTGATCCAAGATTTGAGCTGAGAAAACCAAACAAGAAGACTTCTTCAGCTCCAGTGGTGACTAACCCTGCAATTGAAGCTCCCATCAGTACTAGCATGACAAATACTACTGATTCAAATGAATTGCCTTCAAATTCCAGCTCAGAGGCTCAGAATTCAGGAGAAGGAACTTCAAATGCAGGAGGAGGAATTGGAGGTGGTGACAGTGACCAAGGATTTCTTGATGCTGACAACCACTCCATTGAAGACAACATGAATGATGTAACATACTCATTGGATCAAGTTTCTCTTGATAAGTGTGCTGATGTGGTTGGGGACTCTTCTCTGCCAGATCAAAATTTCTCTAATTTAGATCTGTCCAACCAACTTGGAGTGATTCCTCAACTTAGGATCCACAAGTCTCATTCCACCACCAACATCATTGGAAATGTTGTCTCAGGGGTAAGAACAAGAGGACAAACTCATGACAGCCATGTTTGTCTACATTCGTGTTTCTTATCCCAATTTGAGCCTAAGAAAGTTGATAAGGCTTTGAAGGATGGAAGCCGGATTGAAGCAATGTAAGAAGAGTTTCTTCAAATCAAAAGATAGAAGGTTTGGAACTTGTGCCCTCTTCCTCAAGGGAAGTCTGTCATAGGTACCAAATGGGTATTCAGGAACAAGAAAGATGATAGAGGGATCATCATCAAGAACAAATCTAGACTAGTTGTCCAAGGATACACACAAGAAGAAGGGATTGATTATACTGATGTCTTTGCTCTGGTAGCAAGACTTGAAGCTGTAAGGATATTCCAGGCTTATGCTATATCCAAGGATTTCAAGGTCTACCAGCTTGATGTGAAGTGTACCTTTCTCTATGGGGTGATTGACGAAGAAGTTTATATTAAACAACCACCTGGCTTTGCAGACCCAGATCATCCTGATTATATCTGCAAGCTTGATAAAGCCCTTTAAGGACTGCATCAAGCTCCAAGAAAGTGGTATGAGACACTATCAACAGACCTCTGTTGTCACACCCCAACCTTAACGACGGAAACGTCGAGATGTGAGGATTAAGATTGTTCACAGCCACATAACACTACCATAAATTGTAAATATAATTATTCATAAGTTGAAATAAACATTACAACCAAATGTCTCAACGAAATAAAATAAACAAAGTTCAACTTTCAAGTTTCAAGATTTTTTATTCATTTTTTTCCTAGGTCCAAATTCTAAGTGTAAGCATGCTTCAAAAGATAATCATCAACCTTGCGCATTTCCTTAAACATGTTAAAAATAAAGGGTCAACTTTGAAAGTTGGTGAGTTTCCATGGGTTAAACATACATATATTTATAAAAGTTTACAAGTAGCAATTCATGTCAATGGTTACGAATAAAGCAAGTTTATGGATAACATATAGCTACAATCAAACCTTGACAGATTACAAGATTACAAGATTAAACGATTAGCTAAGTGTACTTGGTTCCCATAGTGCTCAAGAATACGACACTAGGAGCCGGCAATACCTCGGCTTTAGCACCAAATAAGCTTGTCAGGCCCATAGATCTATGACGTCACCAGACTAGCAATAGTTAATGATTGTCAACATATAATGTTCATCATATAAGGCTCACAATATTACAAATAACCATGACAAAAAGTAAAGATGAATTGCATGTGCGTTTACAAGTATCAAGATGTTTACAAGTGCAAGTTTATAAAGTTAAAATGTTTCACCCCAAAAGGTGTGAAATAAAGTAAAAGAGGGGCATGAAAAACTCACATGATATAAGTTGGTGTTAAAAGTAATAACAAGTAATTAAGTAGTGCTCCAACGATTCCTTTTACAAGATACCTAAACGTATATATTCCAAAATTAAGTCTAAAGATAAGTTTAACGATTCATACGTGAACTAGGGTTTCAAATGGAGTTTGGGGCTTTTGACAAATAATTAAATTTAACAAATGGATTCACTTATATTTTGGTTTAAATAATAGAGAAGTATACTATTTGAGTATTTTAAAGAAAGGAAATCATTTATTAATAAAGTTTAAATATAAAGTTTAAATGATTTTTTTATAATCATTTGATGTAAACATGATTTAAACAATAATTAAAAGTAACGTATGAACCAATAATAATTTATTAAATTAAACCATCATTTAAAGTCCAATTTACGAGAAATAAACTAAAAATGACATTTGTTATATTGTTTTATTAAAAAGGGTATATAAATATTTAATTTTGAAAAATTTGCAAAAAATAATTTGGTGACTTTAAAAATAATTAAAGTTTACAAAAATGATTTTTATAATTACTAAAATATTTCTATATTTAAATTTGTTAAGAAAAGGCTTTTAAAAAAAATAATGTGGGTGCCCGGGTTCGAACCCGGGACCTCATAATTGTGGGGAGTTGTGTTTACCGTTAGGCTGGGTAGCCTATGCCTGCTAGAAGCCGGCTCCCTTATTTTATAAACACAATCGCTGGAAAAACCCCCAAATCGCATAAACCCTAGAACCAACTTTGATCAAATTGAACATCCATTCGTTTAAGATAATGAAATCAATGTTAGGGCTTTTAATCCCCAAGTGATTTCGAGTGTATCTGCATATCTAATTACCTTGGTGGAAGTTTAAATCGATGAGAACGAGATGAAGAACAATCGCGACTGTTGTGAATCCGATTGAAGTGCAATTGGCAATGATAATCGAATTAAATTCTTGTGAAGTTTCAGGGAATGTTCACAACTCTAAGCCCTTTGTCAATTTTAGTTTAAGTTGCTCGGAAGGTGGGTTTTGATTGAGTTGCAGGTCACGATGGAAGTGGGGATCGAATGCGGGGTTTGTGTGCTTCTCGGCTGAAATTGCAAGTGGTGATAGATTAGGGATAGTTAAAAGATTGTTCAGGTTTAATTAATTGGATTATTATTGAGTCTTGAATGCCGAACAGCTCGATTGATAATGGCGACGGTTACTCGGTCATTCGAGTTCATAACCGTTGTTTAAACGCAATTACGGTTCTAAAACGGTTTCGAATCATGCACACGAATCGATTGGGATAGTTTTGTGTCGAAAATATGAAGGATTTCTGGGTTTTTGGCCTCGCCGGAAGTCGGCCGAGGGGTGGCCGGAGTAAGGTCGACGGTGAAGGGGGTTTTGGGTTGATTTATTAAGAAGTTACACATTTGGTCCCTGCAGTTTTAATTTTTATCATTTTATGTTTAAAACTTTCATCTAAAGTTTCAAATTTGTCACAAAGGCCCCCTCAACTTAATTAAACTTTAAGTTTTAAACATTATTCTAACTTATTAATTATTTAACTTTTACAAATTATTATTTCTATTATTATTATTATTATTATTATTATTATTATTTTGTTTTGACTATTATTATTATGTTTATTATATTAAAAACAAATTATTAACTCTTAAATTAATGAATTAATGCACAATAAAAGAAACATTCATAAACAACCCATATAGTTTCTTAAATGACATAAATAGTCCTTACAAGAACATAACAGGGTTAACTATTAATTAACGAAAACACGAAAGGTTACAGTCTCCCCAACTTTTAAGAATTTCGTCCCGAAATTAAGAATGAACTAAACGAACAAATACGGGTATTTCTTCTTCATATGCTCCTCACGCTCCCAAGTAAACTCAGGTCCACGCTTATTCTCCCAACGAACCTTGACGATTGGGGTGGTAGTGGTCCTAGTCTTCTTCATGATACGATCCATGACTTCAACAGGTTCCTCAACAAAATGTAATGACTCGTCGATCTGGATGTCATCTAATGGGACATGCAGACTTTCGTCAGCCAAACATTTTCTCAAATTTGAGACATGGAAAACAGGATGAACCCCGCTAAGATCGGAAGGTAGTTCCAGTTTATAAGCCACTTTCCCAATCCTTTTCAGGATCTTAAAAGGTCCTACAAATCATGGAGCTAATTTACCCTTCTTCCCAAAGCGAACGACTCCCTTCCATGGTGAGACTTTAAGAAGAACCATATCCCCAACTTGGAATTCCAACGGCTTGCGTCGGATATCGGCATAACTCTTTTGTCGACTTCTAGCCATTTCAAGGTTCTTACGAATCATGGAAACTTTATCGGTTGTTTCTTGTAAGAGTTCAGGACCAGTGATGAAATTTTCACCAATGTCAGTCCAGCAGATCGGGGAACGACATTTACGACCATAAAGCGCTTCGAAAGGTGCCATCTTGATACTCGAGTGGTAACTATTATTATACGAAAATTCCCCGAGGGGTAAATGTGTATCCCAGTCACCACCAAAGTCAAGGACACAAAGACGTAGCAAATCCTCTAGGGTTTGAATGGTTCGCTCGGTTTGACCGTCCTTTTGTAAGCCGTGCTTAAATCCAGTTGAGTACCTAAGAGTTCTTGCATAGACGACCAAAAGTGCGAAGTGAAACGAGCGTCTCGGTCGAATATTATATGCAAAGGTACGCCATGACGACTCACAATCTCATCAATGTATATACGAGCTAACCTTGATGTTTTGTAAGTGTCACGTATGGGTATGAAATGTGCCGACTTGATCAATCGGTCAACGATCACCCATATGCTATCATGACCACGAGAGGTGCGAGGTAGTTTGGTTATGAAGTCCATAGATATGTGTTCCCATTTCCACATAGGAATCTCGGGTTGTTCAAGCAATCCACTAGGACGTTGATGTTCAGCTTTAACCTTCGTACACGTAAGACACTTAGCTACGTAAATTGCTATGTCTTTCTTCATTCCAGGCCACCAATATTGACCACGCAGATCCATATACATCTTATCGGAACCAGGATGAATTGAGTAACGAGTTTGATGAGCTTCATTCGTGATAAAGGTACGAAGATTATCACGACTTGGAACCCAAATTCGATTCAAGAAATACATCAACCCATTAGGTTTTGTTTCCAGTTGAGCTCAAAGATTGTACTCCAATTCCTCTCCCATTTTTCCTTCTTTTTGAACCGCTTGTTGAGCCTCCATGATACAAGTCTCGATGTCATTCTCAATCCTCAAATTTTGCAGCAGCACCATAGTCTCGTTAACATCCAGACGAATCTCAGTATCAAATTCTCCCAAGGTATCAAACCATTGTCGTCGATCGTGAATTTCTTGAAACGAGACCATCTTGTTATGAATCTTTCGACTTAGTGCGTCGGCTACGACATTTGCCTTTCCAGGGTGGTAACAAATGTCACAGTCATAATCACTAATCAACTCGACCCAATGTCGTTATCTCATGTTGAGATCCTTTTGATTGAAAATGTGTTGTAGGCTTTTATGATCAGTGTAGACTATACATTGCGTGCCATAAAGGTAATGTCTCCAAATCTTTAGGGCAAAAACCACAGCACCAAGTTCAAGATCATGTGTCGTGTAATTCACCTCATGGACCTTCAATTGCCTCGATGCATATGCTATGACCTTTCCTCGTTGCATGAGAACACAACCAAGGCCTTGTTTAGATGCATCACAATACACGGTGAAATCGTCGTTTCCATCGAGAAGGGTCAAGATAGGAGCATTACACAACTTGTGCTTTAATGCTTCAAAGGCTTCCTCTTGTTCAGACCCCCACTCGAATGGTTTATTCTTTTGAGTCAAGGAAGTAAGTGGCTTCATGATTCTAGAGAAGTTGGCAATGAAACGTCGATAATAGCCAGCAAGACCAAGGAAAGAACGAACTTCGGTTGGGGTTGTGGGAACAGACCAATTTTTCATAGCTTCCACCTTTGCAGGGTCAACGTGAATTCCTTGGCTATTCACCACGTGTCCTAGAAATTGGACCTCCTCGAGCCAAAATTCGCACTTTGAGAACTTTGCGTACAGTTGTTCTTTCTTCAATAGCTCAAGAACTTGTCGCAAGTGATGTTCGTGATCGGTTTTGGACTTGGAATAGATAAGTATATCATCAATAAAGACAATCACAAACTTGTCTAGATACGGCTTGCATACTCGATTCATGAGATCCATAAAGACAGCAGGAGCATTCGTTAAACCAAAGGGCATAACCATGAACTCATTATGTCCATATCGAGTACGGAATGCAGTTTTTGGGATATCATCATCATGAACTCGTAATTGATGATAGCCAGAACGTAAGTCAATCTTTGAGAAAATAGAAGCTCCTTGAAGTTGGTCAAAAAGATCATCGATGCGAGGAAGAGGGTAGCGGTTCTTGATGGTAAGTTTGTTAAGCTCACGATAATCAATGCACATACGAAACGATCCATCTTTCTTCTTCACGAACAGAACAGGTGCACCCCAAGGTGATGAGCTAGGACGGATAAAGCCCTTGTCGGACAGTTCTTGGAGTTGACTAGCTAGCTCTTGCATTTCCGATGGTGCAAGTCGATATGGTGACTTAGCCACGGGGTTCGCTCCCAGAATTAAATCGATCTTAAACTCGACTTCACGCACGGGAGGTAAACCACTAAGGTCATCGGGAAACACTTCAGGAAAGTCTCGTACAATCGGGACATCCTTAAGATCTTTCCCTTTGACTTTCGTGTTGACCACGTAAGTCAAGAAAGCTATGTAATTATTGCTTAGGCATTTTCGGGCTTGAGTACACGACATGAGTTTGAGTCCTTTGGAGGATTTTTCACCAAACACTTTCAATGTATCCCCCGAAGGTAAAGGAATTCGAACGCACTTCTCGAAACAAATAATTTCCGCATGATGTTTGGCTAGCCAATCCATGCCAATGATAACGTCAAAGCTTCCAAGTTTCATAGGAATAAGATCGATAAAGAAATCATGCTCTTTTAGGCTCAAAATGCAATCACGAATAACGACATCAACAGTGATGGGTTCTCCATCGGCGACTTCGACAGTAAGCGGTCTTTCTAATTTCGTATGTGGCTTAGCAAGTATAGGCTCAAATTCTAACGAGACAAAACCCTTATCGGCTCCAGAGTCAAACAGAATGTAGGCATAAGAATTATTAATAAGAAACATACTTGTTCAGTTTTAAAGACGTTTGACGATACAGGTAAAGCAACAAAAGAACATAGATCATAAAGTTGGGGTTGGATTTGACATACCGTTCACCACATCGTTGTTTGCTTGTGCTTGGTTTGCATTGATGTTGAAGGCACATCCTCGGGCTTGTGGTACGTTACCTGCAAGACGAGGGCATTGTGGGCGAAAGTGACCAGGTTCCCCACAGTTGTAGCAAGCACGATTAGCAACTAACGCGGCATTGTTTGGTGCACGGTGACAAGTAGCCACCAAGTGTCCATACTTACCGCACAGTGTACAGATGCGGCACGGGGTATTACCCGCATGATGATACCTAGAGACATTGCACAAGGGTAGAGGACCAGCATAGGCCCTAGCAGCAGGTGCTTGTGCAACAGGAGCAGGTTGTCTTTGAGGTACCTTGGGTGTAGCCACGGCGAAATTAAGCGCCGGTGTGAACTTGTGTTTCTTGTTGTTGTAAGACGGTTCATTCTTACTCTCCTTAGCTACTTCAGGGACCGCCTTTTCAGTCTTTTTAGCACCTTTGACAGACAAGGTGCCCGCTCGAATATGGTTTTCAGTAAGTTGAGCGGTGATGGTAATGGCATATTCCAAAGTTGTGGGTCTACTTCCCACCACGACATCTTGGATTTGAGGTGGCACCCCCTTGATGAACTTCTCAATGTTCCTTGGAATAGTGTCAACCATGTGAGGCAACCGGATGCTCAATTCGTGATGCCTAGTTGAATAGGCCAAATGATCTCCACCATCTTGCTTGAGATTCCAAAACTCCTCCTCCATCTTTTGCAGCTTACTTCTCGGGCAGAACTTTTGGATGGCAATGTTCTTGAATTCATCCCAAGTTAGTGCCAACAGAGCATCAGCACCACGATTCCTCTTCTCACTATTCCACCATGTAAGTGCTCTTTGTTAAAGAACACTTGTGGCATAACGGACTTTGAGTGCCTCGGGAAACTCACAGTTGATGAAGGTGTTCTCCATGCTTTCAAACCACTCGAGAAGTCCAGTGGCTCCTTCCTTCCCACTAAAGCTAGTGGGTTTGCACGAGTTGAAGTGCTTAAACATGCAGGTTTGGTTGTTTCTTCCTTGATTTGAACTATTCTCTCCTTGCCCATTGCCATTAGTGTTGTTACTAGCGTTGGTCATCAAGGTGCTACTTAGTTCGGCAACCATGGTCGGAATGACTGTAGCCATTTGACAGGCAATCATGGCGGCTAATTTGCGGTCGGAGCTACCACGCTTTCCATGATGACAAGACATGCTGGATACAAAATAAGTTAGTCACAGAAATTTGGAGGTAGAAGATAATAAATCAAACAAAGATTTTTCAAGACTTGTAAAACACACATGGAATGATTCCATTTGGTAACGCATCACCATTTGGAAATGTTGACACGTCAAGGTGAGTTAACTCCAATTGCCTTAGAAACTTGTGTATATTGACCATAGTTTATCACTCATCCCAGAAATCCCCAGGTAAGCATAACTAGTCCCACGGGATTTATGCGAAATGTTTACCTTAGCCCGAAGGCTTTTTGCCAGGAAATCCAGAATACAGGTGTCTATGTGTCACACAATATTTCTTTAGGTTCATGGAATTAAAACCTTGATGAGATTTTCATAGATTAGACATAAAGTCTAAGGATTTGAACCTTTCGATATAAAGCTTACGTTCCCACGTGTCGTCGAGAATAAGTTTAAGAGATTTCATCGTCGAGAGAATAAAGGATTAAGAATAAGTTTTAGGGTAGACAAGGCAACCAAGTTTCTCAATTACAAGACAATCCTAACTAAAGGCATCATGTTGCACATAAAAAGGCCTTCCTAAACAAGTAGAATCATGTAGCATGCAACAAAATATATTACAAGGTCATAAAGATTTTTCTTATAAGGTTCATGTATCAACTATAGTCTAGGTCACCATTTCTAATAACCTAAATCCCTATAGTTATGGGCTCTGATACCAATCTTTCACACCACAATCTTAACAGCGAAAACGTCGAGATGTTAGGGTTAAGATTGTTCACAGCCACATAACACTATCATAAATTGTAAATCTAATTATTCATAAGTTGAAATAAACATTATAACCAAATGTCTCAACGAAATAAAGTAAACAAAGTTCAACTTTCAAGTTTCAAGATTTTTTATTCATTTTTTTTCCTAGGTCTAAATTCAAAGTGTAAGCATGCTTCAAAAGATAATCATCAACCTTGCGCATTTCCTGAAACATGTTAAAAATAAAGGATCAACTTTGAAAGTTGGTGAGTTTCCATGGGTTAAACATACATATATTTATAAAAGTTTACAAGTAGCAATTCATGTCAATGGTTACGAATAAAGCAAGTTTATGGATAACATATAGCTACAATCAAACCTTGACAGATTACAAGATTACAAGATTAAACGATTAGCTAAGTGTGCTTGGTTCCCATAGTGCTCAAGAATACGACACTAGGAGCCGGCAATACCTCGGCTTTAGCACCAAATAGGCTTGTCAGGTCCATATATCTATGACGTCGCCAGGCTAGCAATAGTTAATGATTGTCAACATATAATGTTCATCATATAAGGCTCATAATATTACAAATAACCATGACAAAAAGTAAAGATGAATTGCATGTGCGTTTACAAGTATCAAGATGTTTACAAGTGCAAGTTTATAAAGTTAACATGTTTCACCCCAAAAGGTGTGAAATAAAGTAAAAGAGCAGCATGGAAAACTCACATGACATAAGTTGGTGTTAAAGGTAATAACAAGTAATTAAGTGGTGCTCCAACGATTCCTTTTACAAGATACCTAAATGTATATATTCCAAGATTAAGTCTAAAGATAAGTTTAACGATTCATACGTGAACTAGGGTTTCAAATGGAGTTTGGGACTTTTGACAAATAATTAAATTTAACAAATGGATTCACTTATATTTTGGTTTAAATAATAGAGAAGTATACTATTTGAGTATTTTAATAAGAGGAAATCATTTATTAATAAAATTAAATATAAAGTTTAAATGATTTTTTTTATAATCATTTGATGTAAACATGATTTAAACAATAATTAAAAGCAACGTATGAACCAATAATAATTTATTAAATTAAACCATCATTTAAAGTCCATTTTACGAGAAATAAACTAAAAATGACATTTGTTATATTGTTTTATTGAAAAGGGTATATAAATATTTAAATTTGAAAAATTTGTAGAAAATAATTTGATGACTTTAAAAATAATTAAAGTTTACAAAAATAATTTTTATAATTACTAAAATATTTTTGTATTTAAATTTGTTAAGAAAAGGCTTTTAAAAAAAATAATGTGGGTGCCCGGGTTCGAACCCGGGACCTCACAATTATGGGGAGTTGTGTTTACCGTTAGGCTGGGTAGCCTATGCCTGCTAGAAGCCGGCTCCCTTATTTTATAAACACAATCGCTGGAAAAACCCCCAAATCGCATAAACCCTAGAACCAACTTTGATCAAATTGAACATCCATTCGTTTAAGATAATGAAATCAACGTTGGGGCTTTTAATCCCCAAGTGATTTCGAGTGTATCTACATATCTAGTTACCTGGGTGGAAGTTTAAATCGATGAGAACGAGATGAAGAGCAATCGCGACTATGGTGAATCCGATTGAAGTGCAATTGGCGATGATAATCGAATTAAATTCGTGTGAAGTTTCAGGGAATGTTCACGACTCTAAGCCCTTTGTCAATTTTAGTTTAAGTTGCTCGGAAGGTGGGTTTTGATTGAGTTGCAGGTCACGATGGAAGTGGGGATGGAATGCGGGGTTTGTGTGCTTCTCGGCTGAAATTGCAAGTGGTGATAGATTAGGGATAGTTAAAAGATTGTTCAGGTTTAATTAATTGGATTATTATTGAGTCTTGAATGCTGAACGGCTCGATTGATATTGGCAACGGTTACTCGGTCATTCGAGTTCATAACCGTTGTTTAAACGCGATTACGGTTCTAAAATGGTTTCGAATCATGCACACGAACCGATTGGGATAGTTTTGTGTCGAAAATATGAAGGATTTCTGGGTTTTTGGCCTCGCTGGAAGTCGGCCGCGGGGTGGCCGGAGTAAGGTCGACAGTGAAGGGGGGGTTTGGGTTGATTTATTAAGAAGTTACACATTTGGTCCCTGCAGTTTTAATTTTTATCATTTTATGTTTAAAACATTAATCTAAAGTTTCAAATTTGTCACAAAGGCCCCCTCAACTTAATTAAACTTTAAGTTTTAAACACTATTCTAACTTATTAATTATTTAACTTTTACAAATTATTATTTCTATTATTGTTATTATTATTATTTTGTTTTGACTATTATTATTATGTTTATTACATTAAAAACAAATTATTAACTCTTAAATTAATGAATTAATGCACAATAAAAGAAACATTCATAAACAACCCATATAGTTTCTTAAATGACATAAATGGTCCTTACAAGAACATAACAGGGTTAACTATTAATTAACAAAAATACGAAAGGTTACATCTGTCAACATGGATACAAAATAGGTACTATTGATGGGACTCTTTTCATCAAAGAAACAGGAAATGACACATTGCTAGTTCAAATATATGTAGATGACATCATCTTTGGTTCAACTAATCCAAAGCTCTGCAACGACTTTGAGATGCTGATGAAGAATAGATTTGAAATGAGTGCCATGGGGGAACTCAATTTCTTTCTAGGAATTCAAGTGAAGCAGGTTGAAGATGGCATCTTCATCAGTCAGTCAAAGTATGTACAGGACATACTTACAAGATTCAAGATGACTGACTGTAAGGTCGCAAAGACACCCATAGCCAGAAACCACTCCCTTGGTCCTGATCTTGAGAGGGAGTGTGTTGATGAACATCTCTACAGGGCTATGATTGGGTCACTTATGTATCTTACTACTAGCAGGCCTGATATCATATTTGCCACATGCATATGTGCAAGATATCAAGCCAACCCCAAGATGTCACAGCTAATCACTGTCAAAAGGATTCTTAGATATCTCAAAGGTGCTCCAAATCTAGGCCTTTGGTATCCAAAGAATTCAAACTTTAATCTGTATGCTTATACAGATTGATTATGGTGGCTGCAACATGACTGCAAAGTCCACATCTAGGGGGTGTTAGTTCCTAGGTGGAAGGATAGTCTCTTGGCAATGCAAGAAGCAATCCTATGTGTCTGCATCAACTGCTGAAGCTGAATACATTGTTGCTGCCAACTACTATGCTCAAGTGCTTTGGATTCAGAATCAGATGCTAGACTATGGGTTCAATTTCAAAGAGACTCCCATCCACATAGACAACACCAGTGCCATCTCTATTACAGAGAATCCTGTATAGCATTCAACGACCAAACACATCAATATCAGGTATCATCTGATCAGAGATAATTTGAAAAGGGTTTGATAAAACTAATCAAAGTTATCACAAATGAACAATATGCTAATTTGTTCACAAAAGCTTTTGATGAACAAAGATTTAAGTATCTTGTATCAGCTATTGGGATGATTAACTTTGAATAGATTTTTCTTAATAACTTAATCAATTTTATTTCCTAAAACTGTGTGTCCTAGGTTGTCTATTAGATCACTTCATAAGCCCAGTTCTCTTTGGAAGAAAAAAACGAACTTTTAAAATGATATCTCTGAGAATGATGAAAATTTACCTTCGGAAGAAGATCTTGAAGTATCTTCCGAAGCTTAAATTTTTGTATAAGTACTTAAATGCATTTTAGGAACAAATTTCTTCCGAAAGCAATTTAGTCTCGAAAGACTCATTTATTTCTTCCGAAGCCAAAATTTTCAAAACTCTTTGAAATATCTTCCAAAGCAAAATTGCCTTCGGAAGCTTTGATTGCAAAGCTTTCAAAACCAAAATTTCCTTCGGAAGCTTTTACTACTTCCAAGAAAACTAACTTTTTGGGCGCCTTTTTCAGAAGTAGGACCCACTTGCGGATTTCAAAGTTTATCTTTTTGTCATAACTTTATCTGAAATCTAGAGTATATCTTTCCAAATGGTTCTATTTCATCTCTCTACTCTTATTGTTCCTCACCCTAAAATTACCCCTAATTTCATCTTCTTCTTCCTTCCTTCACACAAAGCTTCTTTAAATGGCCAATCTTGATCGTCGTAATGACCCGGATTTCACCATGCACCTACACAGGCAACATAATCAAGTTGCCCTGTTAAACTCTGATAAGGATCCAAGCTTCTTAGACGTTTGCAGGTATCTTTCTTTGTCTCACTACTTCACCTCCCTTACAATTGACCCTCCTCTCTATGAGGATCAGTTACTTGAGTTCTGGCGGACCTGTCAAGAGGTCACCATGGACGGGGAGAAGGCACTGTCTGCCACAGTGCAGGGGAGGATGGTTTTCATCACTCCAGCCATTATGAACACCCATTTGTAGCTGGATAATGAAGCAGGTGAGCTGTCCTTTCCAAAAGCTGCTGTCAACCAATCCTTTGAGCAGATGGGATATGAAGGTGACTTTTTAGTCAAGACCTTCAGGAAGGGGAAGGTCTCATTCCAATGGAAATACCTCCTCCATGTCGTCATCCACAGCTTATCCAACAAACATGGAGGATGGGACCAGATTCTAGAAGACCTCTCCTTCATTGTCCATGGGATGGTTCAAGGGGTCAAATTCAGGTACTCTTAGTTTGTATTTACAAATTTACTAGCGAATTTGGATTCCTTAGAATATTACATGTTCCCCAGTATGTTCAACACATTCTCAACTGTGAATTGGGACCACAGTTGAGGGGAACAGGTAATGTTCTTAAACTTGCACACATGAGGCCCAACATTTTCAAGATATTGAAAAAGCCAATTGTTGGGTTCTCAAGGGTAGAAACAGCCCTTGTCCCGAAAATGTTTGAGCTTATTGCTCAGGGTGACATCCTAGCAGCCCCATCTAGTGATGAACCAACACCCTCCACCTCTCAACCACCATCAAGACCAACAATTACCCTCACCTACACTAGAAAATCCAAACGAACCCCTGCACTTGCAATTAAGCATGTGCAGGCCCCCATATCACAACCCACACAGGAGGAAGTGGACACTCGAGCTCCCACTTCTCCTGAGGAGCAAACCACTCCCATTCTTCAAAAGATCAGTGATGAGGTTCCTCATGCTCAACCTGATGAGCTCATAACTCCACAAACAACCTTAAGCCATCACTCTGAGTCTCAACACTCTAGTGATCAACCTTCAGGGGAAAGCTATCATCCCCAGCCTCTTGATCTTAACCAACCCATTCCCAGCTTTGACTTCTACTTTGATGAAGATTTGGGATTCAGTGAGTACCATGAATCTCTCCTTTCTACACACACTCAAGGGGAGATGAGTACTCCTACTACACCCATGTCTAGCCCACATCAGACACCCCAAACTGAGGTGGATCTTCCTATGATTGTCCAGGAGACCCATATGGAAGAGGCTCTCACTGTTGCCAGTGATTACATCCTTAAGACCTCAACCACAGCAACCCAGCCTCTTGACATTGTCATGGGGCAGGGGAAATCCAGCAGCCAAGAACCCCATGCTGGTGGTGAGGGAGTGGACCTCAGTTCACCTCCTTCATCCCCTAATGATTCTTCAACTGAAGATGAGGGGAGTTTGACACTCAGGGTGCACCAACTCGAAGACATCTGCACCCAACTGGTTAAGATAGCTCACCTTGAATCACAGGTGACTATCTTGCAAAGGAGGGTCCATGACCAGCAACTTGAGATCACCGATCTCAAGGGCCAGTTAGCTGAGAGACCCATAGGACAAACTCATCCAGGTCCACAAGAACCTATGGATGTTATGGATCACTTCCCCAGCTCACCTATGCATGAGGGTAATGCTACCAAAAAAGGGGAGGAAGTTCTGACAGCCACAAAACCTGGGAGTTCTTCCTCGAGTATGGACATACAGGACTCACCATCCTATCTTGCAATTGTCCATGCTCAGCAACCTCCTCAAGACAGAGATCTCGACTTACAAATTCAACATCTGTTTGAGGAAGGGATACCAAGAGCAATGTCTGCCCCTTCTGAGAACCCAATCATTGGTTGGGGGTACGACAGTGATAGGAAAGCTCTTGTACTCTCTAGAGCTCAGGGTCAACTAGAAATCTTAAACATTTAAAACCTGAGTTTCTATGAAGGTATAAATCTGGTAGATCTAGAACTTGTCAACCCAAGCAATAACAGACAAGCTGTCATATTAGCCAATTAAATTCAAGATTAGGTGCTGGTAGAATTCAAAAGGAGAACAACATCATATAGACAGAGGCTAGCAGTTGAAGCCTTTGGTCAACTGGATGTTGAGGTAGACCCTAAGATTAGCTTTGAAGGGAAAGCCTTGACTGAAGGCCTAGAGGCTGAGACTGTGAACCTTGAGACAAGATCTCCTCGAGTACCCCATACCCTCAGTGAGGCACCAGCTGGTGATGGTGCTTCATAACCTCTCTCTGGCCAGAGCTTGACGGCTGAATCAAGCAATGAAGGCCAAAGCTCTTTTCAGACTGAGACATCAAGATCTGCAATTGACAAAGGCAAAAAGAAGATGACTCCTGAAGAGATTAAAGAAGAAAAGAGAGAGAGGAAGAAGAAGCTGAGGGGAGAGAGTTCAAGTGGTTCCCCAAGATTCATGCAAGCTGCAATTCTGGCTGCCCCTGTACTAAACACTCAAGAAGATGAATTAAGGGCAGCCAGGCTCAACTATCTGGGGACCAGGAACTACAACATAGATGAACTCATCTCTCTCCCCTTAGAGGAGTTAAATGAACTGGCCGACATTGAATTGTCAAAGGAGAGGAAGGAAGCAGAGGATGCAGCCTTGACCCTCAAACACAAGGAAGAAATGAGGAGAAAAAGGCTTTACAAGAACATTCATGTCCTCTCCCCAGTTCAAGAAAGTCCCGAGTCAGAGACTGTGGCTGCTGAACAACCTCAAGTAGTTGATGAAGAAGAAAGATTAAAAATGATCAACTACCTGAGTGCCACAGGTCTCTATCAGGCACCTGTACTCCTTCCCTTATCTTATGATTATATATTATTTGAATACAATAAGCAGCTAGAAGAGCAAGCCAAAAAAGAAAAGCAAGCTGCTAGGAAGAGGCAAAGGGAAGAAGCTGCAAAATCAAGAGCCATCATCTAGAAAAGTCAGAAAAAGTCTACAGATAGGCAGAGGATAATGAGCTTCTTGAAGCTGTATGGGTTCTCCAGAAGGAGGCTTGGTCCCATGTCTCTATCCACAATAGATGAGCACATAAGGGTGATCAAGCAGAAGATAAAAAGGGGAGAGCTTGTGGACCTTCATTCATCATCAAGTCAAGCTCAACCTGAAGTTAAGGTAAAGGTTGAACCTACAGAGAGAACACCACCTGCACCTAAAGCTGCACAACAGCCAACTTCATCTTCTAACCCACAACAAGGTTCTCCTCCCTCTCCTTCTGAAACTGGGAAAGAGGAGATCCCAACTGAAAGGGAATCCACTGAAGAACTTGGTACTGAAGACCAACCCTCTCAGTTATAATCATCAGGGAGGAGAAAAAGGATGGCCAGAAGAAGATCATCAACTAAGAAGAAAAGAAGAAAGGCATCCACCTCCCAACCTCAAGATAAGTCAGAATATCCCGAGGAAGTGCATGAAGAGGACTCTCAACTAATTCCTATCATAGTAGAGCCTCTTTCTGTTGGAAGACAAATTCTATCCTGGACATTTGCTGAAGATCTAGACAGATGGTATGTCACTAGAGATCAGGGTGAACAATATGTCTACTTCACAAGTGACATGCTTGAACTCCCTCTGCATGATCTCTATGACCTGAGAAGGTACTTTATGAGTTTGAAGAATCCTAATCTGCTGATGAAGAAAGGAGTTCTGAAGATCCTCATATGGACTATCCCAGTCTGAAAAACCTCTCTACTTTGTTAGCATCAGCCTAGGGGGAGTTTGTAGGAACCTCTGAAGTTAAAAGGCTGATGCAACCAAAGGATACCAAAACAACCAAGTCTTCCAACATGCATTTTGGAACAAAGAAAAACCAGCTTCGTAAGTTTTATACACTCAAGAGAAATGCTAAGTGTAAAATCTTTCGAAGCCAAAGTTCAGAAGAAACTGTTGCGGAAGCCTTACACATAACTTAGAAAATACTCTAAGTGTAAAGTCTTCCAAAGCCAAAGACTCAACTCTTCCGAAGGTAAAAGATGAAGTCTTCTGAAGCTCTCAAGACAAAGTCTTCCGAATTTGTTTAAAGACAAGACTGATTTTCTTCTGAAGAGAGAGAAAAGATACATTTTCCATCAACTTTATCATAAAGCAACTTACTGTCCGTTGCATGCTCTGGTGGTTCACCAACTATCATCATTTGGTGAAACTTCCATGCTTTATGATAAAGTAGATAAGGTCTTTGTCTGCAAGTTTCTGCTTTTGTTCCTTTTTGGCTTTTTGTAATAGGAAAGTCAGTGAGCTATGGCATGTCATAGTCACTAGTCAAAAGGCAATCTGCCTTTTGACTTTAGGCTGATCTTGTTGTCTAGATTAGTCACTTCCAACTGTCTTTTTGCATATTGACGGTTGTAGGATGTAGTATAAGTAGTCTCCGGTTCTTGTATTCAAATATATACTTGTACAACACTTGTAATAGAACTAGAGAAGCAATATACAACTTCCTTGAAAATTTTATCTTGTGTTCTTGTTCTTGTTTTTTACTTGTGTTTGTCTTGTATCTTCAGTAAAAGTTCATAGTTCCCTATTTGAATTGTTAAGTGAACTTAAGATCCTCCTAAGTGTGTTAACTAAGTGCAAGCTTAAGTACCCTTTAACGGTCCTGCATGGATACTGAGATGGTTGTCTCCAGTGATGATGACGAGGAGGAAGCAGTGCAGGAAACTGCGAAGGGGTACGATTATGGAGCATTCCAGAGATGCAAGCCCCCAACATTTGATGGGATTAGGAGTGCTGCTGCTGCTCACCGATAGGTGAGGGAGATTGAGGCGGTACTTTATATCAGCGAGTGCCAAGAGGATTAGAAGGTGAGGTTCACTACCCACTCGTTTGTGGATTCGGCCTTATGCTGGTGGGATAACATCATTCAGGTCGAGGGTAGTAGGGTGATCAGGAGGATGAGATGGGGTGAACTGAAGGAGTTGGTGATCGAGGAGTTTGGTCCTCACAGGGAGCTCGACAAGATCGAGAGAGAGAGTTCCTATAGTTGGAGGTGGGAACTATGACGCACCAGCAGTACACAACTAAGTTTAATGGGATGGCAAGGCTGGTGCCAAAGCATGTGACACACGTGTCATGAAAAATAAGGAGATACATCCAGGGTTTGTCGGCGGATATCCATAGACATCTGATCGCCGCTCAGCCAGGTACGTTCAGTTTGGTGGTCGATCTGGCCGGGAGACTGTATGACGAGCGAGAGGCAGTGGTGGTGATGGATGAGAAGAAGAAGTGTGGCAATGATAGGAGTGGGAATGAGAAGCGGTATAACGATGATGGTTTTGGGGCTGGAGGTAAGAAGACGAGAGTGGATGATCGGAAGGTAATAACAGAGAGGGAGAAGGCATGCAAGAAGTATGGGAGAGACCACGTGGGGGAGTGTAAGTGGGGATCAAACGCCTGCTTTTAGTGTGGGAAGGAGGGCCACAGAGCAAGGGATTGTCGTGTGGTGAAATGTTACAACTATGGCGAGGCTGGGCATATGAGCAGAGACTGTAAGAAGTTGAGGGTTGAGAGCTCCGGGGCAAAGAAGGGGACTGAGAATGAGGGCAGAGGGCGAAGGCTAAGGCATTCGCTATGACTTGGGACGAGGCTAGGGTGGACTTTGACGTGGTGCTAGGTACATTCCTAGTAAACTAGACTTGTGCCTCTGAGCTTTTCATTCTGGTGCTAGTAGGAGTTTTATGTTGCCCGCTAGGCGTAGGAAGATTGATGAGCCTTTTGATGTAAAAACTGCCATTGGTAAGTCGATCAGGATTTCTGATATGGTAGAAGCCTGTGACATTGAGTTGAAGGGCCATAGGTTCTCTGCTAGGTTGTTTGTGATGCCCTTAGGTGGATTTGATGTAGTCCTAGGGATGGATGGGCTAGCAGCCCATGAGGCAAACATCATGTCTCGCAAGAAGATGATTGATTGACCGCCCCTGATGGGAGTTTGGTGACGATTTATGGCGATAGAGTTAGTACGATCTCGAAATTAATTTGGATAGTTATGGCAGAGAAGTGTACGAGACGTGGAAATGGTGCCTATCTAGCCTATTTGAAGGATGTGGATGCGTCAGTACCATATTAACGGATATACCGGTCGCGTGTGACTTCCCAGACGTGTTCCCGAAGGATCTACCAGGTATGCCACCTGACCGCGAGATCGAGTTCCAGATCGATCTGATGCCTGATGCCCAACCGGTTACTAAGATGCCGTATCATCTAGCTCCTTCCGAGATGAAGGAATTGATGACTCAGCTGCAAGAGCTGTTAGATAAGGGGTTACTCCATGGGGTGCTCCGGTCTTATTTATGGAGAAGAAGGACGATAGCATGAGGATGTGTATCGACTACCGTGAGTTGAACAAATTGACGGTGAAGAAACGGTATCCATTACTGAGGATTGACGACTTGTTTGATCAGCTTCAAGGTGTCAGTTGGTTCTCGAGGATATATCTCCGATCTGGTTACCATAAATTGAGGTAGAGGAGCAAGATATTCCTAAAACAGCTTTTCATACGTGTTATGGACACTACGAGTTCCTCGTGATGTCCTTTGGTTTAACCAACGTGCCAGCTGCTTTATGGATCTGATGAATCGGGTGTGCTGACCTATGTTAGATAAGTCAGTGACTGTGTTCATTGATCATGTTCTGATTATTTCGTAGAGTGAAGAAGAACATGTCGATCACATCCGGGAAGTGCTGGATACACTTTGAAGGGAGAAGCTGTACGCCAAGTTCTCCAAGTGTACATTCTAGTTATATGGGGTTCAGCTTTTGGGTCATGTGGTTAATCCTGAAAGGATTATGGTAGACCTGATAAGGGTTGAGGCGGTGATGCAATGGAAGTCTCTAAAGACGCCATCCGAGATTCGTAGTGTCTTGGGTTTGGTGAGTACTACAGAGTAATTATCCAAAACTACTCTAAAGTGGCGGCTATGGTCTTTGCATTGAAGGAATGGAGGCCAGTTGGGGGAATCAGAGAAAGAAATGAAATGGCACTACCCAGATCTCTTTAAGGAGTAACAGGTTTTGGGGACGAAATCCATTTAAGGGAGGTGGACTTGTAACACCCAGAAATTTATAAAAAAGAAAAGAAAAGAAGAGAAAAAGGGGAAAGATAATATTTTTCAAAAGTAAAGGGGGTTAAAGTATGCAAGTGGCAAACTTGCCTCTAGTGGGTTCAAAAAGCAAGGGATGGCCGCCCATACCCCCATTTCCCCATATCTGCTTTCGGCTGCAAGAAGAGTAGAAGAATCTGCCATCGGGTTCTAGAGAGAGAAGGAGGAAGATTTGCTGGAAGGTGAGATTTTAAGGTGCTGGAACTTTAAGTGGGCTCTCGGGTTTGAGGTGTTCTACTTAAAAGTTGTTCAAGGTGAGTTCTAGATCCCCTCTTTTACTGGTTTTCTACGTGTTTGGGGTTGTTATGCATACTGGACAAAAGGTTTCTAAACCAAAATATGAATTTTAACATGACGTGCAACTGTGTGCTATTGATGTATGTTTTAGATGATTTCTAAGTTGTGCATGATGTTTAGTATGTTCTAAGTGTGTAGCATGTTAAATCTAAGATAAGAATATGTTTAAAATGATTTATGGAGACTGGAAATTGAGTAAGTTGGATCGCAGGTGCAATAAGCTGTCCGCTGTTGATCTCGTATGTCCGCTGTGGACACTTTGGAAGGTTATCCAGGTCGTCCGCTGTGGATACTTGGACATTATTAATGTGTCCACTGTGGACACTTAGGTATTTAGCCTGTCCGCTATGGACTTTGGCTGTCCGCTATGGGCATTGTTCATCCGCTGTGAACACTTTAACCATCCGTTGTGAACACACTTAGTGTTTTACTCATCCGCTATGGACTTTGGCTGTCCGCTACGGACTTTGCATGTCCACTGTAGACTTTGCTTGTCAATTGTGGACCCTTGAGAAAATCTTGGCTGTCCGCTGTGGATCTGGCTGTCCACTGTGGACCATTAGCCGTCCGTTGTGGACACTTGGATAATTTTGCATGTTGCGCGCTTTGGACCTTGTTCATCCGCATTTGCTTTGTTCATCCGCATTTATTATTGTTCATCCGCAATTGGACTTGTTCATCTGCATTTGGTACGTGTTCATCCGTATTTGGTCCGTATATCTTTAGACAGAATATTTTCTGAGACTTTCATCCACATTTGCTTGTCCGCATTTGCTAAACATTCAGCCGCATTGGCTTATGTTCATCCGCATTTCTTTGGGCACTTAGGATTTTTTGGAATCTTGGGAAGTAGAATGTAGTGTTAAGTTTTGGAATGTTCTGGTGGTTTATGCCTGTTGGTATTATGTATGATTGTGGGCTGTGGTTGATGTTCTATATTACGTATTAGTATGAGACTTTACGTGGTGTGTTAATACTCTTGTACGTAAAGTATTATTGTAATAAAAGTGGAAGATAAAGATAATGAAAAGTGGAACATAATAAATGAATTAAAAGTCTTGCAAGCATATAAAAGGGGTTCACAACTCTTTGGGTTGCCACCTCGATAGTGTGTCAAGTGCACACCTAACGGTCAGTCTTTGTGACTGATGGAAATGTATGATAACGGGGTCCTTGTCGCGTATCCCGGTGCTGTGTTAGATTTTTAGTATGATTCGGGGGTTTGTTTATAAACCCCGGCACAGTACCAGCTTTTAGCATGAGTCGGGGATATAGCATATGGCAGGATCTAGATAAAAGTGAAAGATAATAATGAAAGAAAGTATGAAAAAAACGATGATGAATGATGATGAACGATGATGGAAGATAATAATGACAATATCTAGATGTACGTATGATGTATGTTCATGAACGAAAGTAAGGAAAAGGTTTTAAACAAAAGTAAAGTATTATTAAAACTAGAACTCACTCAGCGTCGCTGACTATTGTATGCATAATAGTTAGCAGGTATTTATCGATGCTGAGAAGGTGCAGGCATGGATGCATAAGCTACTGTGGAAGGTTCAAGTCTGGCATCCATATTTTGGAGAATGTTTTTGTATTAATAAATTTTGGGAATGTAAAAGAAATGATATGATGATTTGACATGTTTTTAATTGTTAATGAAAAGTTTAAATTCCGCTGCAAGATTAATGTTTTTTTAAATGTTTTATGCGATGATTGACTAACTGTAAGCGTCCCGGAAATGGGGCCTTACAATAGAGCTTTTTCACCATCTTGAGAACAATTATCATATTGCGCGTGCCATGCGAGAAAGTTGATGTTATCTAGTTTCTCTTTCTCAAGAATAGACTTTGGAATGAAGGAGTTGTTAGTTTCTAAAGCTGCGTGTTTAAATAAGCAAAAAAAATTAATAAGTATTTTTTATCTATTATTTTCGTATTTAAATTAAATGGTAAATTTGTAAAATAGTAATCCAATCTAAGTATTATTCTAATTAGGTCACTCATAAATTTATTTGTCCTAATCTGGTCACTTATATATATTTTTAAAAAATTAAAATATTTATGAAATAAAAAATATTAATAGAAAATTAATTTATTTAAAAAAGTTGTGAATTATTTACAAAAATAAAAAAATTATGAGTGTCTAATTGGAAAACTCTTAAAACTTTAGTGGCCTGATTGAAACAAATAAAAATATTAATGATTTAATTGAAACAAATAAAAATATAAGTGATCTGATTGGAACACTCTTAAAACGTGTTTATTATTCTGTGAGGTTTTTCCTTTAATTAATGACCCATTTATAGTAGTTTTAAATAAGAAATCTGGGTTGGTCGGTTACTAAAGGCATTTGGCCCACGTAACATTAGTAAGTGATTAGGCAAGACTAGCATCGTTTGCAAATTGTGAAAACCACACAACTCTTGGGTATGAGGCCGCAATGATTACTTTTTTCAATGCATTGATATGTTTAGTTTCATCTATGCCACTTTTCTCTCCCGTAAAAAGAGAGAGATGTAATAGTCATCCTAAAACATGTACGTGTGGATGGGTCGGATGTGTCAATGAAACCCTTGCTTTTTGGAAGAATAAACTATACATCGAGTGCAATGTTGTGGCTCTAAACATTGATGTTTCGCTTAATGTTCCAAATGTCACACCCCAACGTTAATGGCGGAAACGTTGAGATGTGAGGGTTAAGATTGTTCATGCCACACAACACTAATTTAAAGTGTAAAGATTATTAAATATCCAATTCATGACATACAAAAATATAAAACATAAGTCTCAGAGCTGCCAAACATAACATAAGTTTAATTTAAACGTCAAGTATCAAAGCATGTCCTTTATTATTCTCTAGGTCAATCCTAAATGATATCAAGTCTTCAAAAGCAATACTAAGCCGAAACATTTCCTGAAACATGTTAAAAATACGGTCAACATATAATGTTGGTGAGTTCCCATAGATTTTACTTACATAAAATTATAATCTTTTAAGATGCAATTCATGTCATAGATTAAAGGATAATGCAAATATAAATGGATAACAAATGTAACAATCAAACTTTGACAAATATGGCCACAACAAATAATATACGATTAGCTAAGTGTACTTGGTTCCCATGATGATTAAGAATACGTCATCTGGAGCCGGCAATAACCTCGGCTTTAGCACCAAATAGGCTTGTCAAGCCCATAGATCTATAACGTCGCTAGGCTAGCAATAGTTAATGATTGTGTTTACAAGTGTCGATCATATAATATTTACAAGATTCCAAATAACCATGACAGAATACAAGATGAATTGCACGTGTCTTACAAGAATACAAACGTCTCTACAAGTGTAGTTTTAATACGATTAACATGCTTCACCCCAAAACGTATGAAAGAAAGTAAAACGGGGTATGGAAAACTCACTTGATATATGACGTATAAGGAACTAATAACAATAAGGTAATTCCAACAATGTCTTCACAATTGATCCTAAATGAGTGTTCCAAGATTCAGAATTTAGCCGGTAAGGTCAAAAGACGATTTACGAAGACTAAAGTTCCAATTGTAGTCGGGATTCTTGATTTAGTAATTTGGTAATGTATATATGTATTTTTATTATTTACTTGGTTAAATAAGATGAGACAAATTGATTAACTAATAATAATTGAAAAATTATTATCAATAATAAAAAAATGACGTATGTCAACTCTTTTTTCTTTTTCTTTTTTTTTTTTGAATAACACACTCAAATGTTTAATTTATACTAATTTATGAAATCACTTGGTGAAAGAAAACATTCAATTTAATAATGATTTATTTAAGTAGTTTATGAAATACTAGTTAAATACTTAAATATAATTCCTATTTGTTTTGCAATGATCTTTATATAATTTAAGACTTGTGAATATATTTTAAAATGATTGTTAAGGATTAAAATAAAAAAAAATGAGTAACATTTACCAAATTATAATTTCTACAAATTTTAGAAATTTCTTAATAATTTTTGTTTTAGTATAATGTTATAAAAATAATTTTAATATTAAATTAATAATATATTAAGATTTTCTGAAATTTTATTGTTTAACAAAAACGAATTTCTTAAAAAAAATGCAGGGGCTCGGGTTCGAACCCGGGCCCTCTGCCTATCTCTCCTAAGCTTTAACCAGCGGGCCAAGGCCCCATTTCATGTCAAACACTCGTTTCAAATTCATAAAACAACTTAAACCAAAAACCCCCAATTCACCAAGAACCCTAGTTTCTGATTGATCCAATTGAACCACGAAATGAATTCGCGGATGAAATTAACCTTAGAGCTTTTATTCCCCTTGATCAATCGCATGTAAACACGTATCTAATTTACATGATTAGCTTCGATTAGAGGATGAACACTCTTAGAACCGTCGCGATGAACAGGGACGATTGAACAAGGTAATTGGTGTATGTTTTCGAGCAATTAGGCTTACAGAGAGTTGGAAAGGGACAATTGACACCTTTCCCCTCTGTTAAATAGCTTCGATTCGATCGATTAGTTTCCCAACGGCTCTACATTTAATCTTGGACGTTACTAATCGAATTTGATATGTAAATTATTGTTTCAAGTGGAATTAAACTCATCATTGTTTTATAATTGATTGTGTGAACGTATACGCTTAATTAACTGAATTAATATCTCGATTCACTACCGAAACGGATTTGGTTAATGGTGGGGATCGGTTTCATGTTCGAATGTGACTAAAGTCGGGTTTAAAGGCAAATTAAACTTCTACAGGTTCGAAATCGAGTTCACGAAGTGTTTGGAAGTGGATTGGAGTTTAAAAAGTTAAATTTCGGGGTGGTTCGGGGCGTCAAAAATGGGGAAGGATTTGGGTTTTAAGATTTTTACAACTTTGGTCCCTGTAGTTTGGGAACTTATTAATTTATGCCAAAAGTTGTTAAAATACAAGTTTCTCAATTTTAAATAAATAGACTTTTATTATACTTATATATTTTTATTCATTTTATAAGTTACCACTTATTATGATGATTATCATTATTATTATTATTATTATTATTATTATTATTATTATTATTATTATATTATTATTATTATTATTATTATTATTATTATTATTATTATTATTTTTTAACTTAATTATTTAACAACAAAACAAGTTATAATACCAATAAGATCAAGATTAATAAGATTACAAAATGAACCCTTGTATTTAAGAACATACATAACACATGCAAGAGATAACGGAAATAACAAATAATTAACAAAAATACAAAAGGTCACAGTCTCCCCAACTTTAAGAAATTTTATCAGGGGAATTAAAGACGAGACTGGACAAACAGGTGAGGGTATTTCTTCTTCATGTAATCCTCACGTTCCCAGGTGAACTCAGCTCCACGTTTATTTTCCCAACGAACTTTGACGATTGGCGTGGTAGTTGTTCGGATCTTCTTCAGTGTTCGATCCATGATCTCATCATGTTTCTCAACAAAATGCAAAGACTCATCTATTTGGATCTCCTCCAAAGGAACATGCGAACTTTCATCGGCCAAGCATTTTCTCAAGTTTGAGACATGGAAGACAGGAGGAACCCCGCTAAGTTCAGAGGGTAGTTCCAGTTTATAGGCCACTTTTCCGACCCTTTTCAGAATCTTGAAAGGTCCAACAAACCGTGGAGCTAACTTACCCTTCTTCCCAAAGTGAACAACACCCTTCCATGGTGAGACTTTAAAAAGAACCATATCATCGACTTGAAATTCCAACAGCTTGCGTCTTTTATCCGTGTAACTCTTTTGTCGACTTCTAGCCACCTCAAGGTTATTACGGATTTTGGAAACTTTATCGGTCGTTTCTTGAATGAGTTCTAGACCGGTAATGAAATTTTCACCGATGTCAGTCCAGCAAATCAGGGAACGGCATTTACGACCATATAGAGCCTCGAATGGAGCCATTTTGATGCTTGAGTGGTAACTGTTATTATAAGAAAATTCCGCTAACAGTAAATGCATATCCCAGTCACCACCAAAGTCAAGAACACAAAGACGTAGCAAATCCTCAAGAGTTTGAATGGTCCGCTCGGTTTGACCGTCCGTTTGCGGATGGTAAGCCGTGCTTAAATCCAATTGAGTACCCAAAAGTTCTTGCATGGACGACCAAAAGTGGGAAGTGAAACGAGCAACTCGATCAGACATGATGTGTAAAGGCACGCCGTGACGACTCACAATTTCATCAATGTAAATACGAGCCAACTTTGAAACCTTGTAAGTGTCCTGTATAGGTATGAAATGTGCTGTTTTGGTCAAACGGTCGATGGTCACCCATATACTATCATGACCACAAGGAGTACATGGTAACTTGGTTATGAGATCCATGGATATGTGCTCCCATTTCCACATAGGGATTTCAGGTTGTTCAAGTAATCCACTAGGTCGTTGGTGTTCTACCTTGACCCTTACACACGTAAGGCATTTTGCTACATACGAAGCGATATCCTTCTTCATCCCTAGCCACGTAGATCCATATACATCTTATCGGAACCAGGGTGAATAGAATAACGTGTTTGATGAGCTTCGTTCATGATGAAGTAACGAAGATTGTCGCGATTTGGAATCCAGAGTCGGTTCAAGAAATACAGCATACCATTTGGTTTTGTTTTCAGTTATGATCGAACATTATACGCCAGTTCTTCATCCTCCTTTCCTTCAGCTAACGCTGCTTGTTGAGTCTCGTGAATGCAAAACTCGAGGTCACTATCAATCCTTATATTTTGAAGCATAATAGTAGCCTCGTTGACATCCATGTGAATCTCAGTGTCAAATTCTCCCAGTGTGTCAAACCATTGTCGTCGATCTCGAATTTCTTGAAGTGAGACGGTCTTATTGTGGGTATTGCGACTTAGCGCGTCGGCTACAACATTCGCTTTTCCAGGATGATAACGAATGTCACAGTCGTAGTCGCTAATCAACTCAACCCAACGTCGTTGCCTCATGTTGAGATCCTTTTGGCTGAACACGTGTTGAAGGCTTTTGTGATCGGTATAGACTATACATTGTGTCCCGTAAAGGTAATGCCTCAAAATCTTTAAGGCAAAAACCAAGGCACCAAGTTCAAGATCATGGGTTGTGTAGTTCACTTCATGAACCTTCAATTGTCTTGACGCATATGCTATGACCTTTCCTCGTTGCATGAGAACACAACCAAGGCCTTGACTAGATGCATCACAATACACAGTAAAATCATCATTCCCGTCAGGGAGGGTTAAAATATGAGCATTACACAAATTGTGTTTTAGAGTCTCGAAAGCCTCCTCTTGTTCAGGTCCCCATTCAAAAAGTCTATTCTTTTGGGTTAGCACCGTAAGTGGTTTCGCAATCTTTGAAAAGTTTGCAATAAATCTCCGGTAGTAACCCGCTAGTCCAAGAAAAGAACGGACCTCAGTGGGAGTTGTGGGAACACACCAGTTTTTCACGGCTTCTATTTTAGCAGGATCGACGTGAATTCCTTGGCTATTCACCACATGACCTAGAAATTGGACTTCTTCAAGCCAGAATTCGTATTTAGAAAACTTTGCGTACAGTTGTTCTTTCTTCAAAAGCTCAAGAACTTGTCGCAAGTGCAACTCATGGTCGGTTTTTGTCTTGGAGTAGATAAGAATATCATCAATGAACACTATTACAAATTTATCCAGGTACGGTTTACATACCCGATTCATGAGATTCATGAAGACAGCAGGAGCATTAGTCAAACCAAAAGGCATAACCATGAACTCATAACATCCATATCGAATACGGAAGGTGGTTTTTGGAATGTCATTGTCATGGACTCGTAATTGGTGATATCCAGAGCGTAAATCGATTTTTGAGAATTGAGTGGCTCCTTGGAGTTGATCAAAGAGATCATCAATTTGAGGGAGAGGGTATCGGTTTTTGATGGTGAGTTTGTTGAGTTCCTGATAGTCGATGCACATACGAAATGAACCATCTTTCTTCTTCACAAATAACACAGGTGCACCCCATGGTGAAGAGCTAGGACGGATAAAGCCCTTATCAGACAGTTCTTGCAGTTGACTGGCTAGTTCTTGCATTTCCGAAGATGCAAGACGATAGGGTGACTTAGCCACAAGGTTTGCACCAGGAATCAAGTCAATCTTGAACTCAACCTCTCGAACAGGAGGTAATCCACTAAGATCCTCAGGAAACACATCTGGGAAGTCTCGTACAACAGTAATATCCTTAAGCTCCTTCCTTTTGGCTTTCGTGTTGACTACATAAGCCAAATAAGCTATGTAATTCTTACTTAGGCACTTTCGAGCCTTAGTACACGACATAAGCTTGAGTCCTTTAGACGATCTCTCCCCAAAAACTTTTAGGGTGTCACCCAAAGGTAGAGGAATACGAATACACTTCTCAAAACAGATAATTTCCGCATAGTGTTTGGCTAACCAATCCATGCCAATGATGACGTCAAAACTCCCAAGTTGCATAGGAATAAGATCAATAGAAAACTCATGCTCGTTAAGGCTCAAGGTGCAATCACGAATGATGACGTCAATAACGATAGACTTACCATCAGCGACTTCAACCGTTAAGGATTTTTCTAGCTTAGAGCGTGGCTTAGCAAGTACGGGTTCAAATTCTAAAGACACAAAACTCTTATCCCCTCCCGAATCAAACAATACAGAAGCATAGCAATTATTTACAAGATACATACCTACTTAGATATAGAGCTATTGTTGATACATGGAAGGTAAAGTAGGAATTTTTATTCAACAAAGATTCGAGTAATAGAAAGGAAAGACGTACCGTTCACCACGTTGTCATTTGCTTGAGCTTGATTTGCGTTGATATTGAAGGCACGTCCCCGAGATGGTGGGACATTTCCCGCAAGACGAGGTCATTGTGGTCGAAAATGGTCGGTTTCACCATAATTGTAACAAGCTCGATTGGCGACTATAACATCATTGTTTGGTGCATTGTGATATGTAGCAACCAAATGTCCATATTTCCAGCAAAGTGAGAAAATACGACATAGGTTGTTTCCCGCATGATGATACTTGCAGATGTTACACATCGGATGTGGACCAGTATAAGCTCTAGTAACAGGTGCTTGATTTGCAACAGCAGCTTGCTTTTATGGGGCATTGGGTGCTGTCACAGTAAAGTTTTGGGCAGGTGTAAACTTTCGCTTCATGCCCTTAAATGAAGATTCAGTCTTAACCTCCTTAGTTGCCTCGGGAGTCACCTTTGCAGTTGGTTTTGCACCCTTCACCGTCAAGGTGCCAGCTCTTATGTGATTCTCGGTGAGCTGTGCAGTGATGTTTATTGCTTCTTCCAAGGTCGTGGGCCTACTCCCCACCATAGCATCTTAAATTTGTGGTGGTACCCCTTTGATAAACTTTTCAATGTTACGGGGCACAGTATCCACCATAGGCGGTAAAAGCATACTCAATTCATGATGTCGGGTGGAGTATGCCAAGTGGTTACCACTATCTTGCTTGAGGTTCCAAAACTCTTCCTCTAACTTTTACAGTTCACTCCTTGGGCAAAACTTTTGGATCATGATGTTCTTGAACTCTTCCCAAGTGAGTGCCAATGCCACCTCCGCACCGCGGTTTCTCTTTTCACTATTCCACCAAGTAAGTGCCCGTTGTTGAAGCATACTTGTGGCGTAACGAACCTTGAGTTCTTCAAGACACTCACTATTGATGAAAGTGTTCTCCATGCTCTTGAACCACTTGAGAAGTCCAGTGGCTCCCTCCTTCCCACTAAAACTAGTGGGTTTGCAAGAGTTGAAGTGTTTGAAGGTACAACTTTGGTTATTCCCTCCTTGGTTGTTGTTGTTTTCTCCTTGACCATTGTTATCACCACCACCATTGTTCCCATTGGCATTGTTACTAGTATTGGCCATTAAAGTGCTACTTAGTTCAGCGACCATGGTAGGAAGGATAGCAGCCATTTGTCGGGCAATCATAGCGGCGAGTTTTCGGTCGGAGCTACCACACTTTCCATGATGACGAGACATTTAAAAAGAAAAAAAAATAAAGCAGATATTAGAGTTTTGGAGATAAAACCAGTTCAAATAGACATGAAATTTTTTTTTTTTTTGAAATTTACAAACGTATACAAGATGGTTCCATTTGGTAACACACAGCCATTAGGAACGTTGACACATCAAGGTGACTTAATTCCAATTTACCTTGGGGAAGATGTGTATTTTGACCATAATTTATCACTCATCCCAGAGATCCCCAGATAAGCATAACAGGTCCCGCAGTTGATTGGGATTTATGCGAAATGCTTACCTTAGCCCGAGGGCTTTTTGCCAGAAAATCCAGGATACAGGTGTTTATGTGTCACATACTTTCCTATAGGCTATTAGAATCAAAACCTTGATGAGATTTTCAAGATTTAGACATATTGTCTAAAGGATTTCTCCATTCAATATAATGCGTAAGATTCCACACGTAGTCGAGAATAAGTTTTTAGAAAAAGACCAGGCGTGATAGAACTAAGAGCAAAAGAAGAGGATTAGAAAGTTGGGGGGTATACAAGGTTAGGGATTTTGTCATTCGAGTCAAACACCTAAGGCACAAGTTACTATGTAAAGTCAAGTAGCACATAAGGGATTCATCATGTAGCATGTAACATCATGTGATATGCATATAAGTAAGCTTACAAGATCATAAAGAATGCTCATGAAAAAGGGTCCCTACATTAACCATAGTCTAGGTCACCATTTCTAATAACCTAAATCCCTATAGTTATGGGCTCTGATCCCAATCTGTCACACCCCAACCTTAATGGCGGAAACGTTGAGATGTAGAGGTTAAGATTGTTCATGTCACACAACGCTAATTTAAAGTGTAAATATTATTAAATATCCAATTCATGACATACAAAAATATAAAACATAAGTCTCAGAGCAACCAAACATAACATAAGTTTAATTTGAACGTCAAGTATCAAAGCATGTCCTTTATTATTCTCTAGGTCCAATCCTAAATGATATCAAGTCTTCAAAAGAAATACTAAGCTGGAACATTTCCTGAAACATGTTAAAAATACAGTAACATATAATGTTGGTGAGTTCCCATAGATTTTACTTACATAAAATTATAATCTTTTAAGATGGCAATTTATGTCATAGATTAAAGGATAATGCAAATATAAATGGATAACAAATGTAACAATCAAACCTTGACAAATATGGCCACAACGAATAATATACGATTAGCTAAGAGTACTTGGTTCCCATGATGATCAAGAATACGTCATCAGGAGCCGGCAATAACCTCGGCTTTAGCACCAAATAGGCTTGTCAAGCCCATAGATCTATGACGTCGCTAGGCTAGCAATAGTTAATGATTGCGTTTATAAGTGTCGATCACATAATATTTACAAGATTCCAAATAACCATGACAGAATACAAGATGAATTGCACGTGTCTTACAAGAATACAAACGTCTCTACAAGTGTAGTTTTAATACGATTAATATGGTTCACCTCAAAACGTGTGAAAGAAAGTAAAACGAGGTATGGAAAACTCACTTGATATATGAAGTATAAGGAACTAATAACAATAAGGTAATTCTAACGATGTCTTCACAATTGATCCTAAATAAGCGTTCCAAGATTCAGAATTTAGCCGGTAAGATCAAAAGACGATTTACGAAGACTAAAGTTCCAATTGTAGTCGGGATTCTTGATTTAGTAATTTGGTAATGTATAGATGTATTTTTATTATTTACTTGGTTAAATAAGATGAGACAAATTGATTAACTAATAATAATTGAAGAATTATTATCAATAATAAATAAAATGACGTATGTCAACTCTTTTTTTTTTTTTTTTGAATAACACACTCAAATTTCTAATTTATACAAATTGTGAAAAGAAATAATTACTTAATTAATTTATGAAATCACTTGGTGAAAGAAAAGATTCAATTTAATGATGATTTATTTAAATAGTTTATGAAATACTAGTTAAATACTTAAATATAATTCCTACTTGTTTTGCAATGATCTTTATATAATTTAAGACTTGTGAATATATTTTAAAATGATTGTTAAGGATTAAAATAAAGAAAATAAGTAACATTTACCAAATTATAATTTCTACAAATTTTAGAAATTTCTTAATAATTTCTATTTTAGTATAATGTTATAAAAATGATTTTTATATTAAATTAATAATATATTAAGATTTTCTGAAATTTTATTGTTTAACAAAAACGAATTTCTTAATAAAAATGCAGGGGCTCGGGTTCGAACCCGGGCCCTCTGCCTATCTCTCCTGAGCTTTAACCAGCGGGCCAAGGCCCTATTTCGTGTCAAACACTCATTTCAAATTCATAAAACAACTTAAACCGAAAACCCCCAATTCACCAAGAACCCTAGTTTCTGATTGATCCAATTGAACCACGAAACGAATTCGAGGATGAAATTAACCTTAGGGCTTTTATTCCCCTTGATCAATCGCATGTAAACACGTATCTAATTTACCTGATTAGCTTCGATTCGAGGATGAACACTCTTAGAACCGTCGCGATGAACAGGGACGATTGAACAAGGTAATTGGTGTATGTTTTCGAGCAATTAGGCTCACAGAGAGTTGGAAAGGGACAATTGACACCTTTCCCCTCTGTTAAATAGCTTCGATCGATCGATTAGTTGCCCAACGGCTCTACATTTAATCACGGACGTTACTAATCGAATTTGATATGTAAATTGTTGTTTCAAGTGGAATTAAACTCATCATTGTTTTATAATTGATTGTGTGAACGTATACGCTTAATTAATTGAATTAATATCTCGATTCACTACCGAAACGGATTTGGTTAATGGTGGGGATCGGTTTCATGTTCGAATGTGACTAAAGCCGGGTTTAAAGGCAAATTAAACACTTCTACAGGTTCGAAATCGAGTTCACGAAGTGTTTGGAAGTGGATTGGAGTTTAAAAAGTTTAATTTCGGGGTGGTTCGGGACATCGCCGAAGCTTGGCCGGCGGTCGCCGGAAAAACGGGGAAGGATTTGGGTTTTAAGATTTTTGCAACTTTGGTCCCTGTAGTTTGGGAACTTATTAATTTATGCCAAAAGTTATAAAAATACAAGTTTCTCAATTTTAAATAAATAGATTTTTATTATACTTATATATTTTTATTTATTTTATAAGTTACCACTTATTATGATGATTATCATTATTATTATTATTATTATTATTTATTATTATTATTATTATTATTATTATTATTATTATTATTATTATTATTATTATTATTATTATTATTATTATTTAACTTAATAATTTAATAACAAAACAAGTTATAATACCAGTAAGATCAAGATTAATAAAATTGCAAAATGAACCCTTGTATTTGTATCAATAACATACATAACACATGCAAGAGATAACGGAAATAACAAATAATTAACAAAAATACGAAAGGTCACACCAAATGTTCTTTATGATAGCGTGGCATAAACTATTGGTTTAATCTATGGGATCCAAATTTAGTGTTTACCGAATAGGGTTAAACACATCATTTGATGAAAACACGTGTGTGTTGCCATTTACAATATTTATTTTGTGATAACATATGACGAACCCTTGTATTTCTTGGGACCCTAGATTTCAATACACTTTTAAAACTAGGTTTATCGCGAGATAGATAACCATTTTAAGTTAATAGTTTTAAATTAGGGAAATATTCAAATAAAAAGTCTTCTAAACCTAAAAATTTTAAGTAATCTCAACTATCAATCTCTTTAATCAATAGCTGAGATCAAATTGTAGAGAATAAGTTTATGAGGTGGGTATTTTAGGCGTAGCAACTTTTGTTAACTTTATTTTGATGTTTTAATCATATGTATTTAACCTGAATAATAGGTAATAAACTTTAAAATGTTAAAAAAATTAAAAATAATTAATAATAGTTGAATATTTAAAAAAATTGAAAAAGTGTTTTAAAAAATGCATAAAACATTGTCCAAATTTTGGTAAAAATTGAAAAAAAATAAATACAAATTTCTGTAAAAATTAAAAAAAAAAATACATTGTCCAATGATTCCAAATAGGTCAACATACTAAATTATACCAACATACATCTATATATCCAAACGGATCAACATACCAAATTATACCAACATACATCTATATATCCAAACGGGTCAACATACCAAAATATACCAACATATCATTATCATAATTTTGTTCACTTCCACTCCAATCATCAATAGAATTAGCATCAAATTGACCATTATCATTGTTGTCAAAACAAAGTAAATTCAAAAAAGGATCATTCATACTATCATCTTCATCATCAAAAATCTGACAAAAATCAAATCACACTACTATAAATATGATAAATACTATATATGATCATAATAACAAATCATATTCTCAACAAAATCAAACTAGTGATCAATTAAAACTTGAAATACCAATAAAAAAACTAGTTTACATAGGTTATACTTGCTGCTCGATTCGTACCGAATAAAGGTTATCATCATTTGTATCATTCACTGCATCAACACTTGACATAGCTTCAAAGGTGGCGGGTCGAAGGTGGGCCAACGATGGTTACGCAGGTTGGCTGACGATGACGTAGGTGGGCCGCGATGGTGGGGGGATGACGGTGGTGGTGGGTGGCGATGGTGGTGGGCGGCGATGGTGGGGGGAGGACGGAGGGCGCGGTCAACTAGTGAAGGGGGGAGCGATGGGGTTGATGGCGCAGGTCACGTGAGCTGGCGCACGTGACGTGAGCCGGTGAAGGGGGGACGACGGTGATGGTGGGCGGCGATGGTGGGGCGGAGGACGGTGAAGGAGGACGGTGGGGCGATGGTTACGTAACGTAAGGAATATGGAGGGATTTGGGTTATTAGGGTTTTTTTAATATTTTATTTTGGAATTCTAAATTTGATTTCTTTATTTGTTTAATTTGTTTTAAATATAAAATAAAGAATTACCTGCTAAGCAGGTTAATTATATAGGATTAGAACATCACACCAAAGTTTAATGATGTAATTGAAACAGTTTAAAACATAAGTGGCCTGATAGGAACACTCATTAAACTTGATTACTATTTTATGAAGTTTTTCATTTTTTTAAACGTTCATAACTTTTATACACGACCTTTTTTTTTATAAAAAGTACACTATAAAAACGAGAAATTTTTTATCTTTAAAACGAGTAAAGTATTGGTGTTAAAAAAATCATAATTCTTTTACGTGTTTAAGCTCATTACTCGTCATTGTGTCTTTAATGCAGTTAATCATGTCTTTTTTGTAAGTTATTGTGTTTTTCTGAATATTATTGTGTTTTTTGAATACAATTGCTTTTCTAAAATGATTAATTCTAAAAACATATACTTGTGAAATAACATTGTTATGTATCTCTAGTATATAAAACCCAATAATAACTTAACAACTAATTAATCTAATACATTAGAAACAATGACAAAATAACATAATGTCTCATTGTGTTTTTTTATAGTCATTGTATTATTTTAAACACTATAAGTTTTGAAAAATACATTAGTAAAATAACATCATTACGTACTTTTATTTATAAAACACAATGATAAATATCAACAAGTTTATATAATCTATAAAAAAGACAAAGATAACACATTATATTATCCTTAACACTATGTGTTTTGGAAAAAATACATTCAGGAAAATATATCATTGTATACTTTTTATTGTAAAACACAATGATAGATATCAAATTTATATAATCTATAGAAACAATAGCATAAATAATATAAAATGATCTAAAACGTAAAACACAATGATAAATACATATGACAAGTGATGTAAAATATATGACACAATAAACTGATATTTGACACAATTTACGTATAAGGCACAATAAGCTGACGTATTTGACACAATGACCAAAATGTATCACTCTTTAAAATAATAGAAAAACACGTGTTAAGCCCACAATCCTTCTTAGGCTTTTTAGAGTAAAAATATTTTTATTATAACCCTACCCTTTAAATTATTAAGTTTTAAGTTTTAAAATTTAAACTAATTTTAAATTTAAAAACTTATCTGGTTATCCTTTTAAAACAAACTATTTTCTTTAAATGAGTTTAACAAGTTGTAAAAATCATCTTAGAACTTGTTATTATTTTGATTGTGAAAAACCAAAATTTTAATTAGTTTTGGTATTAGGTTGGTATGTTATAACATTTATAAGATAAAAGTAAGCACAATAACAAAGTAAATATGTAAATCTAACGGCTATGTTCGTATGATCTCGCTAGATCCAAGTAGCAAGATCAAACTAGGTCATGGTGTCACATAACATAAACAACCCCAAAGATGGGCCTAAGTACGTCTAGTTGTCTTGATTGTCTCTCACTGACTTCTTGATTCGTCTTGTCTCTAGTTTTGGCTTCGGGTCTTCAAATATTACAATACTAGATTTAGTAAACTCGTGTAATATACGGATTAAATAAAAAAATATAAAATAAAATGAAAACAATTTTAATGGATATTCTAAGATCATATATGATTAAAATATTCCTTATTTTTTGTTTCAAAACAAACGTTTTAGAAAATATCATTTTTAATTATTTTGTTTTTATAAAAGGTTTACTTTAAAATTATCAATTTAAAAAAAAAGTTTATTGTTTTAGAAAATTTCTAATTTTATACAAAATTTTGTTTTTTTTTAAACTAACATTAATAAAAAGATCTCTTTCTTAATTTATTAAAAACTATTTTACTCTAAAAAATTAATAATATTATTAGTAATTACTGTGATTATTTAATAGGAGAGATAAGCGGGAAAATTTTGATGAGAATGAATGTGGTGTTACCACGTATTCCTCCTGCTTATCTTTTTATTAGAGTAGTGAGATTTACAAAAGAAATACAAAATAAAATAAAACCCTAATCTATTACAACTTTGAGCCATCAATGGGCTAAAACTATAAAAACCAAAATAAACAAAACCAAACCATAATATAAGATAACCATTCAACCACAAGGTCTTGCCAAATCTCAAACACAATGAAAATAAAAAAGGCAATTTTTTGGTTAACTAATATTCAACCAAATAAAACAAGTTGCCCTGAATAATCAAGATTAGAAACTTTAAAATAGTTTTCAAGTTTGTGATCTATTTCCGGTTAAAATACCTAATCCGATTTCATGTTGTAAGCGTGGCTTTGATACCACTGTTGAGTTTAGTGGTATATTGGTGAGATTTATTGTATCAAAACGTTTATGATAATTATTAATTAGATCAATGATAGTTAACGTAGCGGAATACAAATAAAATACCAAAAGTGAACCCAAGAGGATCTAGGTTACAAGTCATGCAAATATAGTTTAATAATTATCTACTAATGAGATGCTTATACCTTGATGTTAATGGATAACCATTTGAGACACCGAGTGTTCAACAAAACAGACGCTAGAACGTGAGCATAGGAACAAGAACTCGACTGCAGGGTAGAATAGTGGAACGACAGGCATGCTTGGGGTGAATCACGACTGCATAGCAACACAACAAGACAATGGTTGTTTTGCTTGGGGTGCTTTTGCGATTAAGAGAGAAGCTTGGGGTCTCGACTTTGTTGCTTGGGACAGAGATGGAGAGGCGAAGCTTGGGGAATTGATTTGATTACTTGAGTAGTGATCGAGAGGAGATCCTCCTCTTGTTTCTCTCGGCCAATTGAGGGATTGATAGGTGATTAGGGTTTGTCATAATCATCTATTAATTTTAATTAATCCCTAATGTGGGCATCGGGCCCGGTAGAATTAATCTTTAGCCCGCAATTAAGCCGAACTCGAAAAATAAACGTTTAAAATTCAAATGTTTCTATTAAATAATTTACAACTATTATAAACTATTAAAACCCGATATTGTTTGTAAATGCAAGTTAATCAAATTAACTGGGCTTTAACGTTTGTTGTCCGTTGTACAATGTGTAACTTTGACCGGTTTTTTGCGACGTCACGTAATCCAACGCGTACATATTCAACACCTTTCTCCTCTCACAGAAACGTCATAGATTCGTCACCGATGATCCATGACCAGCAACCTATAACCCTCCCCCTCTTCTTCGCATTGACTTAATTTGATTAACTTGCATTTACAAACAATATCAAGAAGGCTGTTAACAGTGTGGTTCAGGTGGTATTGTGGTGCCCGTGGAAGTCAAGAAATGATAACAAGTTTCGGGGGAGTCAATGTAGTGTACAAAAGTGTGTTGGTGAAGCCAAGGCCCGGAGTTTTTTGTGGGTGAAAAGCCGGTCCAAAGAGGTATCCTTGGAGTGGAGCATCTGGAATAATTTTAACTTAGGTAGAATTGGTTGGGTTGGTAGATGTTTGTGTAGATCTGCTCTAATTTGTTTTGTATTGAGGTGGACAAAGTAAAAGTGATGTAATGTGGTGTACTGTTGGCTAGCTGCCTGCTAACTCTTCTAGCGGAATAAATTTGATTGAACTTTTAAAAAAAAAAGAGTTGGTTAGCTGGCTCCTAATTCAACTCATACTCATTCGTTTGAACATTCAATCATTCAATGTTGGTTTTCTAAATGCATTTTACACGTACATAGTTGACTTTAAAACCACTGTCGTCTTTTATCATTGGGAACCGAAGCTTTTAAAACTCAATTTTATAACAATAATGAATATATGTTTGTTTATGCGATAAATACCCTGTCTCTTTCACCCCATAATATTACTAATTCATATAAAAAATCACCACATGATGTGGCGAAATGGGTCTTCATCATGATGCACTTTTATTAAATTCACCATTATCGTCATCTTGGTCAGGTACCATTCTTGACAAGAATATCCCTTCGCCCCACCATTTAACGGTCCAATTCATCAATCAGAAATTGGGTTTTCATTATTCTAATCCGAAATTCAGACATTTGTGCAAAAGATTGAAAGATCATCCTTCTTCTAAAACCTCCAATAATTCAGAGTTTTTCAGTTTTTGATCCTTCAAAGAATCATATTGTTCTTGGTTGAATTTGAATAAACCCTTAAAAGATAGTGAAATGATGAATCTTGCAGAGGTTATATGAATTCTGGGTGCTGGAGATTTTGAATTTAAGTTGTCTGCTTGATAATCCAATTCAGGTTTGTTCTTGATATGCATGTTTTGATTTCGATTATGCGGATTTTTTGAAAGTTATGAACTTTTTGGTTATTAACTTTTTGATGATAAAATCTTCAAATTTGGTAATGAAGTTCTTGAAAACTTTAGTTATTTTAACCAGTCATCCAATTCAGCTCTGTTCTTGAATTTATTGAGCTTTTGGTTTCTTACATCTTTAAAAATGATTATGAAATCAATGATCCAATTCAGGTCTAATCTTGAATCTTCTTCAACTAATGGTTTCTTGCATACTATATATTTTAGTTCATCAAGTATCTTGACAGTCAAGTTACTTGAACTTTTGGAAATTTTTACTTAATTTGATCAATCGCCAAGTTCAATTTCAGGGAGTATTTGTTTCCTGCTTGCATCCATAGTTCAATTTATGTGGATAGTGTTGACTTGTTGGTGATCAAATTTATTGAAAATTAGGTGAAAGAAGTCAACTTGTTTGCTGTTTGATCTTCCCTGATTCTGGGTGCTGCAGTTTTTAACACTCTACTTAATTTGATCAATCATGCAATCTAGATTTGTTCTTGAATTTCTGGGATTTTTTGTTTCCTGCTTGCATTCGTATTTCAGTTTTTGTCAATATTGTTGACTTTGTGGTTGTCAAATTTCTTGAAAATTAGGTATAAAAGAAAAGTCAACAATTTGCTGCTTGATATTCCCTGATTCTGGGTGTTGCAGTTTTTAACAATTTACTTAATTTGATCAATCATGCAATCTAGATTTGTTCTTGAATTTCTGGGATTTTTTGTTTCCTGCTTGCATTCGTATTTCAGTTTTTGTCAATATTGTTGACTTTGTGGTTGTCAAATTTCTTGAAATTAGGTATAAAAGAAAAATCAACAATTTGCTGCTTGATATTCCCTGATTCTTGGTGTTGCAGTTTTTGTGCTTTTAGTTATTTTGATCAATCAGTCACTTAAGGTTTGATCTTGAATTTATTTGGTTCAAGTATTATATTATTCATGCTTTTCCATAAGCATGAACCTTTTGGTGATCATTTTTTATTTTTAAAAATTGGTTAAAGTGAGGTAACTGATTAAAGAATCAGTTTTTAATTCTGAGAGTTGCCAATTCAGACTTGTTCTTATATTTTTTACAATTATTGATTGTTTGATTGCATTCATGCTTTAATTTTTTTTCAAAATCATAAACTTTTCATTCGTCAATTCTGTAAATTTAATCTAATCTTGTAAAGATCTCAGAATGTTCTTAGGATTATACTAATTTCCATCAATTAAACCCTTCATTTTTTCAAGGTTTAAAAGATTTGATGGTAATTTCATCTTGGTATTTAGGAAAAGGTTAATTTTATATTCTTCCAAGCAAATTTTTAGATTGATTGATGAAAACAATGAATGCTACAAAAAGAAAAAAAATTAAAAGATGATTCTCTGTCAACTTCTGAAAGTTATGTCCTCTTTTTCTTGAAGGAAAGAGCAAACATATGAAATTACCATATTCTCCCTTCTCTGTAGTCAGAGTCCACATTTTACTTCATAATGTTAATATCTACATTGGTTTATATAGATTTGTGGCTTATAGTTTTTCTACCATACCATCCTTATTGTATGCTAAATGCAATTTTAAGATTTCTTCATCAAAAGTCGACTCGGTCCTTAAAAATTTTGGAGTTAAAAATCCATCCGTTTGACTCCAAAAGTCAAAATTCAAGGCTAGTTTTTGGAATAGATTAATTTAAGTATTCCCAATTGATATACTATTTGCCACTTGTTTTCAGCATTTGGTAGTACTCAAAGGCTCTAAATCCACATTAGAGTTTTAAAATATAAAAAATATTGGATTGAAATTAGAGTCAACTTTTGACTCCAGAAATTCGAAATTTACATTGATATATGGTACTTCTTGGTTCATAATATTTTCTACCGTAATAACTTTTTCTGAGTGATAGTGCGCCTCTAAAACTCGATGTCGATAATCAACTCGATCTTATTAAATTTGAAGTTATTAATCGATCTATTTGACTACAAAGTCAAAACTGAATACTTGTTTTGGAATCATCTACTTTAATATATTTCTAATTAATGTCTATATCTTTATTTACAACTTGTTTTCAGAATCTGGAGTATTTAGAGGCTCTAAATCGACATTATTAGTGTAAATAAACATTAAACCATTGGATTGAAGATGAGGAGAGCTTTAGTCAAATCTTTGGGACTAATTCGCCCGGCTCTTCGCCATTGTGAAGCAAAACGACAGTTATTGAATGCAAACAGGGTGTTATGTGATGTAAGATACAAAAATGATGTGTGTAATTATGGACACTCATCATATATGTTTTCAACGGCTATATTTGCTGGTGCTGCTAAAGAAGATTATGAAGGTTGTGAGATTTGAATATTTTCTAGTTTATTTCTCATCTTTTTGGTGATAAATATCGATTTAAATGTCTTATATCATGAACAGAAGTAAAGAGAGCGGGGCCTCTTGTGGAGTATGAGCGTAGAATAAGCATTGGTGAACTTGAAGACGGCGATAATTGTCAGGTATGTATTTTTACCTTATATTTCCTAGTAATTTAGGGTAATCGTCGAAAACATGTAACTTTGATGTACGAGTCGGGTTGATCCAAAATACTTTTAACAATTACAAAAAACTATACTATTTGAGTAATGATAAAAAAAATTTAAGTGAAATGATTTAAGGTTTTATTCATAAAAATACATTTTGGCGACTTTTGGCCTGTTTGGCCCATTTTCCTTTTAGCTATATCTTACTTGTTTGACCTGTTAGAGATCAACTATAACCAAAATAAAACTCATTCATAAGTAAATATGTTGCTCGAGATTCATGATCTGCTACATCCGCTCAAAGGGAAAACTCACGAATATTGAAGTTGAGCATACGGACTCCAGTTTCTTAAAAACCACAACATTTTTATTAGATATCTTGTGAAAATTGTGATATTTATTTAATGATTTCAAGGTTTACCTATTTGCCGATTTTTATTATTTTAAATAACTTTATGTTGTTGTTATGGGTCCATGAGACTCCTTTCTATATTCTTGTTGAAGGGTATCTAAGGTACTTGAAAGATGGTCAAACATTTTTCTTAAGTTATGTGTCAAGTCAAATGTTCCAATTGTTTCCGATGATTATTTTGTAGATAGGAACCTTAAGAGAAATTCAAAGACTCTACGATGAGCTAGGTAACTCGGTTCATGCATGTCACTTGGATCGTGATTCTGATCCTGGGAAAACTGGGAGGTAAATAATGATACAACTTTAACTTGTTTCTTAGATATAATTTTTTACTAATTTAACCCTTCAGGTCAAAAAATTTTTAAAAATTAAATTTTGAGATCAAACTGCTAGTCATTTGACACTCAAAAGTCAAACATGGAATCAAAAGTCAAACACAACTCAAAATTTAATTAATGGGTGTTTCAATCTATTTCAGGAGTAGGTGGTTATGGTCTCGGTTTATGCCTCAATCTTCAGTCTCACCGGTGAAAGGACTCTATCTTTATGGCGGGGTTGGCACCGGAAAAACCATGTTGATGGACTTATTTTTTGATCAATTGTAAGAACTAAATTTGTTGTATTGATTCTATCTCCATCTTGTGATAATGGGCGGGATATGTAACAAGTCGATATGCTTGATTTTGATATAAATCAAAATGGTCAAGTCTGTTGACCCAAGTCACCTATTATCTGAATTTTCAAAAAACATTTTAAAAAATGATGTTTCTATTAAAATATCATTAAAAATATTTTTGACAACAATAATCCAATTCTTTGAATAAACTGATAAAGAGGTTGTAAAACATTAACTATATGCTTTGGGTGATTTATAACCTGTTTGACCGCTTTCTTTTCTCCTTTTGACCCGATAGAGATAAAACCTAACCTGATATGTACTTCTGTCCTCAGGCCTTGCAGTTGGCGGAAAAAGAGGATTCATTTTCATGACTTTATGTTGAATGTTCACAGCCGCTTGCAGGTCAAACGCTTTCTCTTGATTTCATTTGTTTTACTTGTTTAGGCACAAGTTTGACTTCCGAAGTCAAACCAACAGATTTTCAACTTCAGTTTTTCCCTTGGCTAAAAATTTACAATGTTCTGTGATTCTCAACATACATACCATAAATTTAATGAGCTTTGTAAAGTTATATTAAATATAGAAAAATACTGGTATTCATATTGTTGCAAAGTTGATATTGAATTATTTATTTAAAACTAATTATAGGCTTGACGTAAAATTCCTTTTGCCGTGTAGAGGCACAAAGGAGTATCTGATCCCCTTGAAGTCGTTGCAGGCGAGATTTCTCATGAATCTATTTTGTTATGTTTAGATGAATTCATGGTACGTTATGACTCGCGCCATGATGTCTAAACTAGCTTTAGTTCTTTTGTTTTATACCTACTTATTAATTTACTTTTTTGCTAGGTAAACGATGTAGCCGATGCTTTAATATTAAACCGCCTTTTCAAACATCTTTTTAGCAACGGTGTTGTAAGTGATCAAAACTTAACAAAGTTATATTCATATATTATATATCATGTTTAAATTGAAATGATTCAACGGTGTTGTTTTCATGTATTTGTGGTGCAAATATAGATACTCGTTGCTACATCAAACCGTGCTCCAGATAATCTTTATGAACGTGGATTGCAAAGAGATCTTTTTCTGCCCTTCATATCCACACTTAAGGTAATCTCAAATCTTTTTAACTCCCATGAAACTTGTAATGTTGACTAGTCAAACAAAATTAAGTAAAATATTACATTGCTTACAAAAATATCTAAAATACCCTTCAACAATGACAAAAGTTTTCAATATGATCGGTTTTTCTAAGTTAAAGCGTAAATTTGTTGCAATTATTAGGAGAGCGGGTTGTCTTTGTTTCAATATTTATTATTCTTTCGTGATAGTTATCTCTTAATCTCTTATTCTCCCTTGGATCCAGGAAAGATGCATAATACATGAAATTGGTTCGTCTGTAGACTACAGAAGAAGGACCTCGGTATCACCAATTCTTTCCACCTTAAATTCATATTATACCTTATTTATAGAGGTTGTAAAATGGGTGGGGCGGTATGAGTGATTTTGGATGTGGGTCGAAACGGGTCAGGTTGGATTGACAAAAAGACCTTTTTACACAATCTTTTTTAGTTTCTTATAATAGTTAGTTTATTAAATACTATAACAATCGTGATACAATTTCTTAAGTAAAGTGATCTAGGAGGTTATATGCCTCAATAATACCTCTAGTAAGCTTTAAGCTCTTTTCCACATAGGCTAATGTTTCTGGTTTTACCCATTTGACCCGTTAGAGATAAAAATACTGCAAACTTTGTTTTTCTATTGCTTGTTTTTTTTTTCTAATTCTCTTCTTGTAGGCTGAAGAAGGTTTCTACTTCATACAAAATAGAACATCTGATTTCCTTATGCAAAGGTTTAAGGAGTTGATTGGGGAACATAGAGCTCATCCACAAGAGGTGGAAGTTGTTATGGGAAGAACACTAGAGGTATGTGTTCTATCAATTGAAATAAGTTTTTTGGTGTTCTACCTCATGTTTTGTGTTTCAATAGCTTCTACTGTCTATTACGAAATTAAGAAAGTGATTTGACAAGGTTATTCTTCCCAAAATGATTTGTTAATACCCTTATGTCAGTAAACGTCAAATAGTGATGGAACGTTAAGTTACACTAATAGTAGAGTAATATTTAGTACTCGTTTTTTCAAGGGTGGTAATTTATTATATTTTTTAATTATGCGTGATGGATAGGTGCCTTTGGGTGCTAATGGATGTGCATATTTTCCATTTGAGGAACTTTGTGACAAACCTCTTGGTGCTGCTGACTATTTTGGATTATGTAGTAAGTAAATCAGAAAGCTATAAGAAGTTATTATGTAGTAAAATAAGGTATAGTTTGACTATTGAGGTCAAACAACTCATTTTCAACAATGAATCCATGAGGTTTATTTAATTTTGAAGAGGAAAATAGTGTGGCACATCAAAAGCTTCAAAGAAAAACTACATAACAGGGAAATATAGATTTTAAAATTGTTAAGATATCTCTACAAAAATTGAAGTTGAAAGTCACCATAGTGATCTTATGTGATCGAAGCAATGAAAGCCCTTAACTCTGCTTTAACGCGGTCAATCCTCTAGTCTTCTTGTGTCCAATGAATTAAAGTCAAAATATGTATTGAAGCAATGAAAGCCCTTAACTTTGTTTTAACGCGATCAACCTCTAGTCTTCGTGTGTCCAATGAGTCATGAGGTCCTAAGTATAGTTTATACATAAGACATAGAGTTTGACTTTTGAGGTCGGGCGAACTATTTTTGGCATTGAAATCAAGAAAATTCTAAAAGTTGAAGGGACAAGCAGGAAGGCACATCAGAATTTTATGTACACTATGTTATAAAGAAATGTTGATTGTGAATATATTAAAATAAGCCATATGAATTTTGAAGTTGAAAAATGTTTGACCTCAAAAGTCAACATTTGTGATGGAAGAAGTCAAAACTAACATATTTTCAATGACAGAGAATTTCCACACCCTGGCTTTGGATGGTGTCCCGGTATTCGGGCTACACAACAGGACAGCAGCATATCGGTTTGTCACTTTAGTTGATGTTAGTCTCGTTTCTTCTCATTTCTATAGGTCTGTGAGCACGATTTGGTGCCCGATTTGTGAAATGATATTATTGTATTGCATTTATAGGTTATGTACGAGAACAAAGCTAGGTTGATGTGTACAGCCGAGGGAACTCCTTTTGAACTTCTTGAAAGGATTGTAACAATCGCGGATGCACAAAATGTAGCACCTAGAACCTCTTCGAGATCAAGGAAGAATGATGATTTTGAAATTTGTGTTGACAATGAATTAGGGTTCGCGAAAGATCGTACCATTAGTAGGTATGCCTTCTTTCGTCATTTTAATATTCTTCCTCGACTCATTACGGGTGATTTATACATCATTAGAATTAGGTTGGCAATTGTGTTAGGTTGGCATTGAACCTAATCACAACCCATATATTTATTTGTGTAAAAAACATAAACTCTAACACGGATATACTTAAAATCATATAACTTAAAGACAATGTGTTTTAACCCCTTTATCTAAGCAAGTCAAATAACTGTTGGGATGTAAAAAACTTGGAATCAAGTTGTAAAAAGGTATAATTGGGTTGTACATGGGTTGTAATCAAATTGTTTACAGGTTACACCGGTTGCAAGTTAAAATAAATGTGTTAAACGGTTTGATGGTTCAACTTGTTTAATTAAATGGGCTGAACAAGTCAGCCCATGATCTGTTAAATTAAACGGGTTAAAAATGTCAATCTGAGCACGATCTGCTTATTAATTCTAAAACCAAAAAGTACAATTTCTATGCCAGTTGATTACCATTTTTGCCTATATAGATTGACAGAAATGAACAGCAAAGAGTATCTCGAGCAGCACAGTGAAATGGTAGCAAACAAGTGGTTTCAGATTCCGAGGGATGAAACCAACCATGAGAATGTCATGCATGCATGAGCCCTAGTGGTCGGTGAGGCAATTAACTAAGTATATTAATCATAAGCCAAGCCACCGTGCATGTTAGATTAGTTACTCGCTTGTGTTTTGATTAGAAGGTGAACTAGTTACTTGGTTTCGGCCTGTTTCCGAGTCCGCTGGTCTTGTTTATATATATGATCTGATTAAGAGTCATGTTTAACTGATATTATTAAATGGAAGTGGAACCAACATCCACATTTAGAATGAAAGAAAATGGTTTCTAGTCTTGTTTTTGTGATCTTGGTATAGATTTAAAGAAAATGTTTTCAAAGAAATGTAAAGCTTAAACTTGAATGATTTGTTGGGTGAAGAAGTTTATGTAGTTAGTATATTGTATATTATATAATAGTTCTAGACATTATTTGTTAGAAAATGAATGTTATGTTAAACATGGTTCTTAGATGGTAAGAACTTGATCATCATTTAATATTTTGGAGGATTTAAAACACAACTATGTTAGGTTTATTGTATTTTTAACTTGGTGGTTTGACTATTTTATTATTGTGCATCATTATGGCTTTGATGTTTTTAGTGAGTTTGAATTTAATTGTTATGTGATAATCCACTAGATTTCTCAATGATAATTTGTTTTGCAAATTTTTAACTTGGCTTCCGCCTCATGGTTTCCCATTCATTTCTAAAGCTCTTGGTTTTTTAGCATACCCTTTAAAGTATGAATAGTTTTAGACTCTTCATCTTCCTCAACATTTCTCGTGTTTCTCCACAAGTGTTTTGAAAAGCTTTCCCGTATCATCAACTGACTCGTTTCTCTATCGGACACCATAGATGGGTATGTCATGCAGTCAAATGCTCCCTTGTAAGATTATCGATAGTAGTTTGTTGATTTTATAAGTGCATCGACTACTACTTATATCACATCATCCCATATGAAGGTTCTAGGTAACTAAGTCAAGGACTCACCTGCTTACTGTCATATTCAATCGTCAGGAGTTGACAATGTGAGGCATCTTCCTAAGCATTCGTTGTCACATGATAATTTCACCAACTTCGCCTCATATTTCTTTTTCTAGGTGAAGTCACATGCTTCTTTGTGTACTGGTGTCGTATGCCGGCATCTTCAAATCTTGAGTGCAAAGATAGATGTTAGTCCAAGTCAAGATCAAATTGTCCATGTATGGTTAAAGTTTGTCTCAAGAGCTTGCCATTTGTGTTTAACCTGTAATCTACGAAGAAAAAGAAGCAACCTCAAGAAGAAAGTAGGAGGTGTGATCGCAGGAAGGGTCGTAGAGCTATAGCAGATTTAGGGGCCATCAAGGGTCGGAAACAAGGTGGGGCCATCAAGGGGCGGAAACAAGGTGGGGCCATCAAGGGGCGGAAACAAGGTGGGGTCGTAGAGCTATAGCAGAGTAGGGGCCATCAGTGGCAAATGATTACCTGCATTGATGCAGGATAACAAACCATAAAGAAAATTACACAAAATTGGGAATGTTTTGATTAATAGAGTTTTGCAATATTCTGAGCACAAAATTTGCATGCTTAAAAGCTGCCAAATACTTCATCAAGCCCTGCTACTACCACAAAAGGTGCAAGACACAAGCGAGAACCACCAAAAAACCCAACATGATTATATCCGAAGCAAGGATGCAGTAATATCAACTATTTCCATATTTTAATACCAAACATTAAACGTATCGTGTGCAATTTATAAACACCCAAACTCGATTTCACTTCAGCGCTGAAATGAGATGGAGTATGAGCCTGTATTTGGATCTTTGACTGCTTTAAAGTTGTCAACACTCATCCCAAATCGTCCCAGAATTGAGTTCCCCATATCCTTCAACTTCCCTGTACCAACATAAAAGCCAAATTTCAATTTATTATTGTTGTAATTGTTGTAATAATATCGTACACCGTTAACGAATCTTTTATTTACAAGTGTTGGCAAGCCCAACACGAACCCTAGTAAAAAGGACATGTAGGTAACTTGGCAAGTAGAAACTGAGCGTTGTATTTATTAATAAGTGTGACAAAAAAGCAAGCAATTACCAAGCATCTCTTCCTTCATTTTTTCACGCTTTTCTATAGCCAACGGTTCTAAACGGACAATGGTTCTCCTACATTGGTTATTTGAGGGATCCAGTTCTAAAACTTTCTTCATATCTGCAAAAGGAACATACAAGTAACTAAATAAAACAAAACCAAGTCCTCAAAGAAGTTATTAATATACTGCCATAACGGCGTACAAGACATAAAACGGAATCTCATTTTAAGCAATTTACTATATTTTGATATAACAATAGCAAACTTCAGGGAAAGAAGTACTCACCAGCAATAGCCTCATCATAGTTTTCAAGATTTTCATGGGCCTCTCCTCTTCTGATTAAAGCTTTCATGTATGAAGGATTTAGTTCCAATGCTTTGGTGCACTCCTTCACTGTGTCCTCATACTTCCCCTGCAAGCAAGGCAACACGAAGGAATTATAATATTTATATGATAACATTAATAATAAGTAACTACATACATACATGTATGTAAGTATGTTTAGTTAAGCTACTTTATAGTGGGTGTCAATTTCTAGCACGACATGAACCTAACATGAAACTAATCAGGTTTTAGGTTGTCACGTCCAACCCTTTTTATTAAAGGTCAACCGTTTATGACCATGTCTAACTCGTCAACCTGTTTTAGGTAGTGTTCGGGTGACCACTTTTAACCTGTTTAAATTCAAAACTAGACATAAGAAGTAATCTATACCTTTTACCAACTCAGCCCGTCTTACAACCCGTCAACCCGTTTGACTTGTTTAGATGAATGGGTTATACCGGTAGTGTCTGGGTTACACGACTTTAACTGTACAAGTTAGGGTTGATATTTTTGACATAATTAAAAACATGGGTCATGCTCAAGTTCATCAAATCAAACATACTTAACATCATTTATAACTCATTACACTGATTTGGACATGGATCTATGGGAAGAAGGTGCCATAAGGAGATGATTAAGATTTATAAATCAAAAAGCATCAAATCATTCTAGTTTATAGAAAGAAACATCACCAAGAAAAACTGATTTGGTTGCTACTATTCTGACTGTTTATAAATCGGGTTTTGATCATGATCTGATCTACTTGTACGTCCAATGGATAAGAAAACTTGAAAGTTTTTATTATCTTAAGAGTTTCATTAATTTTAATGATTAGACTATAACAAACATGATTAATATATAACAATCAAATTTCTAAATTCATTGATCGTAAGTGATTGCATGTCAAAAACCTTTATTTACATGCAAAACTATTTCTTTAAAAGTAACAAAAAAAGGCTTCAATTCTAAAGTCACAGCAAGTAACAATAAATATTCATTGTTCAAAATTCTCAACTAAACCAGAGCAGTTCATGTCACAATTTTTACTTCCAAGGTTCTAATTATAACCATGCAAGGACATCTGTTTGACAGATGAAAGCTTGAAAATTCACAATATATGGAAATACAGAAAACGGGAAAGTTGCTTACCAGCTTAAAGAAACAAGTAGCACGATTATTATGACATATGGACCTAATATCAGAAGAAGATGACATCTCAGGGGCAAGTTGAATAGCATAATCATACTTCAATAATGCCTCTTCATACAGACCATCTCCAAATAACTTATTTCCTTCAACTTTTGCTTCATTCATTCGTGCCAAAATTTTCTGCATGTGAAAAGAATAAAGATAAACAGAGTAAGAAGGGTTATTCTGTTTTTAAGAGACATCCTCAGAAACAACACCATTCTACCCTAACAAACAGGTGAAAAATAATGAACAACACATGCTTAGTAAAATCAAGTGAAAGATACTTTCTATATCTTTCAAGAAATCAGCTATAACCACGGGATCAGATACGCATTATAACTATAAGGCATTTCATGAACAAACAATATACTTGGATGATCTATTTAGAATGTTGCTTTGTGAAGGATAAAACCCTACATCCATCTGAGAAGTGCACCTAATGTCCAGATTACCTAACATCCGAAGCACCTCATGTGCACAACACTTTCATGTCTGGAGCTGTTAGGCATCCAAGTTCCAGAACACTTAACATCCAGAACATCTGTGAACAAATAATAAGCATATAGTACCCTCTAAAGCAATTGCCCAGACATACCAACACATAAAATAACAGTTAATACCTTAGACCAAAGAGCTTGTAGTCTAGTAGTATCAATGTGTAGTAAAGGTGTTCCACCGCAACTGAATGAGGGGACATTGGTGTGAATTTAGGAGTAGGTTTGGGGTTGAGCGAGTTAGCATTCTAAAGAAAAGTTAATACCTCGGACAGTTGCTTGATACCTCAGAGTCTCACACTAGCACTGAAATTCCTTGTAACACTCTTACATGTGATTGGTTACAAAAACATTTGATTTGTGTTGTTAACACTTGAATCAAAAAAAGGAAGTGGTATGGGCTGATATAACACAGGGTGAGTACAAAACTAAATATAATGTACCCATGTCACCATAATTCCAATTAGCATCACATTATTTAACTATAATAAGATATTAACCACTCAACAATGTGCTATGTTGGGGTGTGAAGGCCTTTGGGCTTTTGAATGGAGTTATGGGCCTGGCCCATTGGAGCTTCTTGAAACCCTAATTTATCTTTATATATAGAACATGTCATTGTATTGTAATCTAGTCCCTTGAGCTTAATAAAATACCTAGTTGCAGAGAGTGGACGTAGGTCATCTTGACCGAACCACTATAAATTCTCGTGTTCTTATTGCTTTCGTGTGCGTACGTGTGTTTGTGTTTGTTTCCGCTGCCTAAAGATACCTAACAACTGGTATCAGAGCATCAGGCTCTTGAAGATTTTGTACGAAACACGCCGCCGTGTACCTAGGGTTTCTGCCGCCGCCGCCTAGGGTTCTGTGCCGCAGCCGCCGCCTATGGTTCTGCCGCCGCGGTACCTAGGGTTTCTGCCGCCGCCGCCTAGGGTTCTGCGCCGCAGCCGCCGCCTAGCGTTCTGCCGCCGCGTCACCTAGGGTTTCTGCGCCATCGCCTAGGGTTTTGGTTGGAAGTACCGGATCTGGTTTGTCTATCCTTTTGTTGACTGGTTATCAACTGTTCAGCGCGCTTGTTTCTTGAAGACTTGTCTCTGTTTTGCTAATATGGCTGAAGACGGGAAGACTGTGATCGAAAAGTTCAATGGCACTGATTTTGGTTGGTGGAAAATACAAATAGAAGCATTACTGTGTCAAAAGGATTTGGATATGGTACTGGAAAAGAAACCGGAGAGTATGGAGAAAGCTGAAGAAGCAGTTTGGAATTCCAAGGACAAAAAAGCTAGAGCGGTTATTATGTTATCTTTGACGAAGAGCGTTGCTTTTAACATCATGAAAGAAACCACTGCAAGTGGTATGATGTTGGCTCTGTAAAATTTGTATAAAAAGTCGCCTGCTGCTAACAAGGTGTTCTTGATGAGGGAACTGTTCATGACGAGAATGAAAGAGGGAAGCTCAGTCACCTCTCACATTAATGATCTGATGTCTATTCTTACCAGATTAGAATCAGTGGGAATAAAATTCGATAATGAGACTCGAGCTCTGGTGCTGCTATCTTCACTGCCTGATAGTTGGTCCGGGACTGTAACTGCTGTTACAAATTCTATGGGGAGATCCGAGACATTGTGATAGGTGAAGACACACGTCTGAAAAGTGCAAATGTTGGATCATCTTCTGAGATGTCACATGTTGGCAGGGGAAGGGAAAATAGCCGAGGTAGTGGGAGTCGGGGAAAGAGTTCAACTCGGACTCGAAAAAATGTGAGGTGCTGGAACTGCAACGAAGATGGACATGTTAAGAGTCAATGTCCAAAGAAAGGTCTAAACACTGCTGCTGAGGATGTCAATGATGATGACGTGTTAATTCTTGAGGCTAAAAACAATGTGGACTCTTGGATCATGGATTCTGGTTCTTCATTTCACGCCGTACACAACGGTGAAATGATGGTGAATCTGAAAACAGGCGATTTTGGAAAGGTACGTCTCGCTGATGGTAGAATGCTTGATGTAATGGGCATGGGTGATATTGATTTGGTGACTCCATGGAACTACATGGAACCTGAAGAATGTCAAGGTGATTCCGGGTTTGAAAAAGAAATTAATTTCCGTTAGTAAACTGGATGAACAAGGACTGGAAGTCAAGTTTGGTGGTGGTAAATGGAGGGTAATCAATGGGAATCGGGTGATTGCTTGTGGTGATAAGCATGGGTCATTGTACATGGTGGAGGTACCTGCTGAGGGATTGCTCAACCCGGTTAAGCAAGTCAAAGTCGGGTTCGCTAAATCTGCTGCTAAGAGAGTTCATTTTGCAAACATGAAGTCTGGAGCAGAGATTGTAGCTGAATAGGGTCAGAAGTCTAAACCAGTCAGAGGATTTTGTGACAGTGGGAGCATGGGGCATGTTCTCGGTACAGTCAAGAAGAATCGTTGGGTTTTGAAGACTACGACTGGAAAATTCTCTCCTGGTGATTGTTTGCTGAATTTGGAGAGTGTTAGTGGTTCTCGGTGTATCTCAGAATCTAGTGGATCGTGTAAACCAATTGAGACAGAGGATGGGTCGTTGGTGGAATTTGCCACGACTGGGTTGGAGCTCGGGGAAGCTTCAACGGGCCCTTTCAAGTAATTGATGAAAAGGGGCCTCTGCAACTAGGGGATTTGGATTGAAATCTTAGCTTGTTCTTTGGAATTGAAGGCTTGAAGAATTTCTGTTACTTGAAGATTACTGATAATACTGGATGACAGGGTTGCTTATACTTAGATGGCTAGCTGGAATATTCGCAAGGCCTTCAAATGGGAGAGTGTTGGGGTGTGAAGGCATTTTGGCTTTTGGATGGGGTTATGGGCCTGGCCCATTGGAGCTTCTTGAAACCCTAATTTATCTTTATATATAGAACACGTCATTGTATTGTAATCTAGTCCCTTGAGCTTAATAAAATACCTAGTTGCAGAGAGTGGACGTAGGTCATCTTGGCCGAACCACTATAAATTCTCGTGTTCTTATTGCTTTCGTGTGAGTACGTGTGTTTGTGTTTGTTTCCGCTGTGTAAAGATACCTAACATGCTACACTGCATGCCGCCTTGCAACACAAAGTGACCTAACATATGCATATTTATATATCGCCCATAAGTATTTTTGAAGCTTATCTTTATTTTCTTCTTTGAAGACAAAGCTTCCTTATTGACATTAAAAAAAACCAAAGTAAACTTCCAAAGTTCCAATTGACTAAATATGTTGGAAAAAGATCATCAAAGAGTTTAAAATGAATTGTATCAAAATGTTCAACATCCCATGCAGAGATTCAATATCCTTCAAGTCTGTAATGATACTATTTTGGCTTCTATCTTTAAATAAATACCATTCATGTACCAAGAAGCATTACAAAATTGCATTCCCACACCCCAAAAGCACAATAAAAGAATCATATTTGGTCAAGTTTTCTTACGTTTTTAAGATCATTCCATATAAGCAAAATCATCAATACATGCTTAAGTTAACCACAAACATCTATATAGACTACAAGAAGTTACCAATAATATCATGAAAATCTGAATTTGTCCTTCCAACATAAATGACATGATAACAAATTCAAACGTACCAAGGACCACAGGAAATTTAAAAGTCCATTTATTTAAATACAATCAAGCACATCTTTACTATCCATCAAATGAAGATAGTAGCTAACCGACATTAGGTTCATTTAACTAGCATACCAAAGAGCGACATCCGGCAATCAGCAGTTAGGACATTAATGATACATCTGTTGATAAAACTATGATGAGACATACAAGGTGCACATACTACAAGCCTATGCTTATCATTAGACAATGAGCAATCATCATAATATAAGGAATGGTTCTCGTGGATCCATATACCTAACTACCTATCTCTAAGTAAACATTTTCATTCTAAAAGGACTCCTTCAACGAATCAACAACAACACACGTATAACTTGCTTCATATCTGTTTCTAATTTATTAAAATAAATCGCCTGAGATTCTTCTTCCCCATCCTATTAATCCCTATGGCCTTCCGGTAAAACACTTCATAGAAGAGTACATATAACTTTCTTCAGTCACCTCATGACCATATATGCCCTCTATAGGTGTTTTGTGCAAAATTACCCCATAAATTAAAGGAAGAACATCTGTACAGCAAGTTGCTGGCCTTCGATTACAATTCCTTTACATGGCTTTGTCTTTTGTACAAGGGGGTATACATCTAAAGGGAGATTGCAACAAAATCAGAAAACCTAGAATTCATCTCAAATGTGTTTAAGTATTCAAAGTATCAGTCCAGAAATCGCAATCTGAGGCCAAATCACAATCCTCAAAACAAAAAATGAGCATTATCAACCCATTCTATGCTTATAATGTTAAAACAACAGACAACAATATAAGAAATTTGAGTCAAATATAACCAGTAATCACCAATTTAACCCTAAAAATTACACAAAATCGAACTTCAAAGGCTAGAAAGAGCGAACCTGCTTGAGTTGATCATCATTGAGCGCATCTTCATAGGTCTGATCCTTTGACACCGCAGATAATTCTTCCGATACACGTTGCTGATGTTGAGGCTCAACGACCTGAGGTTTATTAGTATGATCGGAAACAGCCTCATCGTCACCGACTTCCGTCTCGCTTGCCGTTTCGTATCCGTCGGAAGCGTATCCGGCGACGGTTGCTTTATCTCCGGTGCCGGAATCCGATACGTCAGCGGTTACTCCATCGCCACCGTTGGCGGTGGTTGACTTTGAAGGTTTTGGTTGGATGTCAGTGGAAGCCACCGGCTCAATCACCACCATTTTCAGACCTCGTAGAAGAAAAGCTCAGGTTCTGAAATCATCTCGCTTGTTGTCTTTATTATTATAGAAAATATCATAAATGGTCCCCGTAGTTTGACCAAATTGCATATTTATTCGAAAATTGTAAAGTTAGTTCAAACTTTTATGTAGTCATTACAAGCTTGGTTCTCATTTTTTAAAAATTACAAAACTAGTCCAAACTTTTATGTGAGTTTTGCATTTGTAATCCCTAAAGTTAAATTTAAACGTTAGTCTAAACTTTATAAAATATATAAAAACTAAATGAATTTAATGTCTGAGACCAAATGCGCAATGATTATACATAAGTTTGGACTAACTTTGTAATTTTCAAGTCTGGGGACCAAATGTGCAATTTGATCAAACCACGGGGACCATTTATGCAATTTTTCTTATTATTATTATTATTATTATTATTATTATTATTATTATTATTATTATTATTATTATTATTATTATTATTATTATTATTATTATTATTATTATTATTATTATTATTATTATTATTATTGTATATTAGAGTAAATTACTATTTTAGTCCTTATGGTTTGGTCATTTTAACCATTTGAGTTTAAAAACGAATTTTCTAACAAATCAAGCTCTATGGTTTGCATTCTATAACTCTTTCAGTCCAATACACTAACAGAGTTAGATTTTTCAGTTAGTTTCTAATAAAATAACCAAAATACCCTTGTACTGAAATGGTTATTTTTGATAACCTCAGGGACACAAACATATTATATATATATATATATATATATATATATATATATATATATATATATATATATATATATATTATACATGTTTTTATTTTTATTTTTCAAAGTTTTTAAAATTTTAATTTTAAATCGGTCTGTTTTAAACGTCATATTTAAACCATTTATCTTATCTAACGGAAAATTTAAAACCGTTTGGCTTATTGTATTCTTATTTAAACTGTAAAGCTTACTTAAACGTCCTTTTAATCTATTGGTTTTATTTGAACCGCAAAGTCTTTTTAACTGTTATTTTATTTAAACGTCTTTTTTTAATCGTTCAATTCTATTAAGCTTTTTTTTAATATTTGTATTTATACATATTTTTAATTATTCGGATCATTTAAACGTAATTTTATCCCGTTCTTTTATTTGAACGTTTTTTTACTATTCGTTTATTAAAAAGATTTCTTTTTAAATAATTCATTTTATTAAAACATCTTTTTTTTTTCTTTTTGATTTTTTTTCATCTTTTATTTAAGTTGACTTGAAAGTGATTTCTAAATTTATGTCATTTGTATTATTTTAAGGATTAACTTGAGTTTTGAGTATTACAATTAAGGCTTTTACAATATTAAAATTACCCGTGTTTAGTTTATTTAAACTTTTTAAGTCAATTGTTGCGTTTGAATAACCAATCGATTTGAAAAGACGTTTAAATATGGTAAACAAATATAGAAAGAAGTTTAACTAGTTGAATGGTTTAAAAATCTATTTAAATAAAACATTTGAAAAACAAAAAGATTTTAAAAGACATTTAAGTAAGACGAACGATTAAAAAATAAATTTAAAAAGCCAAACGATTATAAAAAATACGTTTAAAAATCCGAACAATTTTAAAGCCGAACGGTTGACGATGAATGATTTAAAAAATTATTTAAAAAACTAACCTTTTAAAAATTAGTTTTAAAAACCAATTGTTTAAAGAATGATGTTTAGAAAACCAAATGGTTTAAAAAAACTTAAAAACATTTTTTAGTAATTTAATTATCGGTTTAAGATCCAAACGGTTTTAAAAAAATATTTTTAAAACTTTAAAAAATAAAAATAAAAATCTTTTATACATATACACACATATTAGTTAAATAGTTAAATAATTTTAAAAGGCTGGTTTAAAAGGACGTTTAAGTAATCTTAACAGTTTAAATAATGAGAATAATAAGTCAAATGGTTTTAAATTTTCCGTTAGATAAGCTGAATGTTTAAATACGACGTTTAAAACCAAGCAATTTAAAATTAAAATTTAAAAAACTTTGAAAAATAAAAATAAAAACATTTCCTGTATAATATATATATATATATATATATATATTATATTTATGTGAGAGAGTAAATTACGTTTTTGGTCCCTGAGGTTATTAAAAATAACCATTTCGGTCCAAGAGTATTTTTGTCATTTTATTAGAAATTAACTGAAAAATCTAACTCTGTTAGTGTATTGGACTGAAAGAGTTATAGAATACAAACCATAGGGCTTGATTTGTTAGAAAATTCGTTTTTGACTCAAATGGTTAAAATGACTAAACCACAGGGACCAAAATAATAATTTGCTCTATATATTACTATATTATTATTAGGAGACAGGTGTGACACGTGAGATCACGTGAGACTTAGGATTTTGTAATACCGTAAATAACCCTTGCCTCTATCACCCACAGCTAATCACTGTGCGTGCTAAACAACACTCTTCCTTGCCACTGCCGCAACCGCAACCACCACCCTTTGCCACAACCATCCAACAACCGCCAATGCCAACACCAACACCATTGATGCCGCTTGACGTAGTACCACCGCCCCCTAAGAGTCGAAGAGTTTGTATCTTTAAAGCCCTTACTACTAGTCGATCCTAGAAATCCTTTAATTCGTTGAATTTTATTATGTGCTATGCAAAATTAAGTAAAACTATTTTAAGTATATATTAGTAAAACAATTTTTTTAAAGGTTTCGAGTATATATTTTGTTTTATATTTTCAAAATTTTCAAGGGTAAAATTTTCTTTTTACGCGCCTTTTAATTTCAATTCCATAACGCACATATCAATCAAATACATTTTGAAGTTTCAAATAAATCCCTTAAATTCCATTTCCAATTACATTTCCGATTCCAATTTCAAAAAGTTCCAAGAACCAAACGGCCTCTAAAGGATGGTTATTATAAACACATGGGTTTGTTAAGTAATAACAGAGGAAATAATGGCCTGGGCTTTATGTTATGGAAGTTTGATTGGTATAAGTTTGTTGGAAATGAATTATTAAACCAAAGGTTTCAATACCTCATTAAAGTGGCTCTAATACCACTATTAGAGTTCGTGAATCCATTTTAAACTTATTTACAACACAAGAATGATATAGTAACTGTTCTAATAGGTATTGGTTTTCTTCTTGTTGGTCGGTGATCATCAACCGGATGAATTCTAGATGGAGGCGCTGATGACTTTGATGTGTGGGTGTGCTAGGGTTTTGGTTAACAACTCTTTGATTAGTTAGAATGAAATATAAACCATCCTATTTATACTTGATTCTCAAACATGAGCTCCAAGTTTCCTAGTCCTTTTTTAAATCACACTCAAAACATGTTGCAGGACTAGTGAAGGGGGTTCAATGCAACAGTTTCACAGTGTTAGGAGAGTTAGAACATTTAGCAGATCAAATAGGGAACCGGCTTAAGATGAAACAAAGAACAAAAGTAAAGAACAGAACAAGAACAATATAATATGGTTTCCAAGAATGATGTATATTGCTCTCAAGTTCTTACAAAGTGTTACAAACTTACATATGAAATGACAAGTACTTGAGACACTTTATACTATATCCTACAGTCAGCCATACTTTGATGGCCAGCTGTAAACACTAATCTAGACAACAAGATCAATGTAGAGTCAAAAGGCAGATTGTCTTTTGACTAGTGACTATGACATGGCATAGCTCACATCCTTATCTAATACAAAAATGATAAAAGTACAAAAGTAGAAAGTTACAGACATAAGACCTTAATCTACAGTTTGACAAAAGTATGACATTTTCACCAAGTCATATAACTTGGTGAGTCTTCTGAGGTGGCAGCGAAAAGTAGTTAGCTTTTGTCAAAAGGTGATTCAGAAAAAGCATGTCTTCTCTATCTTTGAAAGAAATCAGTCTTTGGCTTCAGAAGACTTTGTCTTTGAATCTTCGGAAGACTTTGTCTTTGAATCTTCGAAAGACTTCATCCTTGGCTTCAGAAGATTTGATACTTAGTATAATTCACTGAGTTATATCAAATCTTCCGAAGAAACTTCCTTGTACTTCACATGTGCATGCTGAGAGCTCTTTGGTCGAATCAGTCTCCAAGTGTAATCCTTACACAAGTCTTAACCAACTACTTGGCTTTGAAAGATTTGGTCTTTTGGCTTCGAAAGATTTGATACTTAGTATAATTCACTGAGTTATATCAAATCTTCCAAAGTAACTTCCTTGTACTTCACATGTGCATGTTGAGAGCTATTTGGCGTATCAGCCTCTAAGTGTAGTCCTTACACATGTCTTAACCAACTACTTGGTTTCTTATTTTAATCAATGTAGACTTACATATGAATTAATTGCATGTGAACTAATGTTACTTCACATGGGAGGTGGTGGTGGTTTAATGTGAGTGTGTGTTAGGTCACATCTGAACTAAAAGATAAATACAGGGACGCTTATCGGTGCAACACACAACCTCACACTAACACCAAAGTAAGTACCATTGACGGAGGGCTTGCTAGTACAAGGGTGGAGCTTCATAAGCCAAAACAAGAAAAGATAAATTCATAGATAAGATAAAAGATAAATGCTCGAACCATTAGTTTTTTTTTACTATTATAATTTTTGTATATGTTTTAGAGTAAGTGGATTTTTTTATTTTATTTTCATAGTTTAAAATATTATTTGTTTTCTTTTAAAAAATAAATAGATTATAAATTCACAAACCTAGTAAGAAGCTATACGAGGAAAGAAAATATTACTAAAACATCAAAGGATTCTTTAGCCAATGCACCCAAGCAAAATTAATCTCTATGTTCCTATATACGAACCATAAAATAGAGCTAGTAAAATCTTCAAAAATATTATCCTTCTATGCTTTGAAACTTGAATACCATAACATTACGAAAGCGCCAAAGAACCCTCCGCGGAAATATCACGATCACCTTGACAAGCAATTTCTTTGAAGAGAAAATTGTTTCGAATCAAATCAATCAATCCAACCCACCATGGAAGCTGGCAAGATAGAAGAAGGAAATGAGGGATCGGATACGGAGGACCAAATAGAAGAAGCTACCGAACATGATTGCCATCTATGATATTTCAGTCACAAATGAGAAGCAATAAGAAGGGAATAACTAACCCCTTATTAGCTAGATTTTGTCTAGTAGAAATGCGTTTCATGAGAATACAAAAAGCTAAAATGTTAATCTTACGCGGACAAACCTATTCTAACAAGTACATCATGGACCTACTGCCAACTTCTAAAGATCAATAACATTCTAAACTCTTTTCATCGTGAACTCATCATGATCCCCACCCATGGCCTAAATCCATGTATTATTAGAATTCAAAATCGATTAAGAGGAGAATAAATATCAAAGCAAATGAAATTGAGATTGTTCCAAATCTCCATGAATAAGCTTGCACCATAGCCAAGAATAAGGTGTAAAGAAGCCCTAACCATGAATCTTTCTAAAAACTCCTACATGAATCATTTCCATTTATTGTACCCGAAAAAGAATATGGAATCATGTCTGTGTTGTAAAGTTTAGTGTAGGACTTGGTAAAATGATACCACACATTATTTCCATATTGAGGAAGAATAACATTAAAAATATCCAAGTCTACCCCCATAGGAAGATATATGTACAACCGATAATACGCATTAATGTGTACCATTAAAACATTTGGGTGTAACAATTCCGAAAACTATTTTAGCTCTTTCTTTTTCAACTGAATTTAAATTTCTTCCATAAATATTATAATATATAGTTCCATCTCATATTATCTATATCTATATCTATACTACTATATAATACATATTAAAAGGATAAGATGGTAATTTTATTCAAAGTGAAGACACCTATACAACATTTTAAGCATAGAGTACAAGTGTTTTGTGTAATAGTTCTACTTCTGCCCTCATTTAATTAACTTCTTCTAATTATTGTATTATTTAATACACATTATTAAGACATTATTTAAAAATATTTTAATTCACTTCATTAAATTTTATTTTATTTATAATAATATAAATTGACATTTAAATTTATAGTTACTAATCATACTTTTATAACTAATTATTATTTAAATTAAGTATTATTTTATTTAAATATTTAAGTATATAACTTATATATATTTCATATTTACAATAACTATAATACTAATATTTTTCTAAGGGCATATTATAAGTTTACTAATTTTAATATTTATCTATATTTTTTATAATAAAAGTAAAAGTAGGATAGAATGATAATTTTACATATGGATTAAGACACCCATATGAAAAGTCATGCTTAAATTTCAACTACTATAATACATATTAAAAGGATAAGATGATAATTTTATTCAAAGTGTAAGACACCTATACAACATTTTAAGCATAGAGTACAAGTGCTTTATGCAATAGTTACACTTTTGCCCCCATTTAATTAAATTCTTTCAATTAGTGTATTATTTAATTGTGAAAATCGATACTGATGGATCGAATATTGCAATCGTATTGTTGTCGTTTATCAGATCTGTGATGCGAAATCTCACAAACCTGTTGATGATTTCAAGTGAAGATCTGTTGCAAGATTTAGTGTATGATGATGAATAATTCAAGAACACATATTCATAAAAATTTCATTCATTCATATGGACGATGATGCTAGGAGATTACAAAGAGAGTTTGTAAGAAAATTCTCTCTCGCACACACTCAACCTGATTATTTCTCTGGCTAGACTAATCTCTTTTGCTTGTTACTGTTAGTGCTTACAATGCTTTTCAATTCTTAGCAATGCTTAGAGTATAAAATGATTACACTTAGTCTATTTATACTCTTTACATAAATGCACAAAATTACATTTAAGCTCTATTGATTACACAAATATTGTTCTAAGTCTGATAAATTCTCTGTTGCTGATGCGTGACTGCCGGGTGCTGACGTCATTCGGGACGACCGTTGATGTTGACTGTTGACTTTGACCATGGTTGACCAAGTTTGACTTTGGTCAATTTTCTTCGTTTTGATCATGTTTTTGGCATAGCTTCACCGTGTCGGTTTTGGTAATTATCATGAGATTCGGCACTTAGGTTTTGACAAGTATCATCTTCAAATAGTCCAACATTAATACACATTATAAATACATTATTTAATATTTTATATTAGTTAATTCACTTCACTAAATTTTATTTTATTTATAATAATATAAATTGACATTTAAATTTATAGTTACTAATCATATTTTTATAACTAATTACTATTTAAACTAAGTATTATTTTATTTAAATATTTAAGTATATAACTTATATATATCTTTATATTTATAATAACTATAATACTAATATTTTTCTAAGGGCATATTATGAGTTTAATAATTTTAATATTTATTTATATATTTTATAATAAAAATAAAAGGATGACAGAATGATAATTATACATATGATTAAGTCACCCATATGAAAATTTATATTTAAATTTTAAAAAATTAACCATTTTATTCAATTTATGTCTTTATAATAAATTATAGCATATGATGCTTATAATACAAATGCTAAAGCATATACACATGGCCAAACAAAACCACTATTTACTTTCAATGCCGTTGATTCATTGCGGTTGAGCAATAATACATCTTTTTTTTTCCTTGCCGGTTGTTAATTTGTAGTGACAATTTTTCATTAACTTTCTCCGGTCTATGCAAATCATTATCGAAAGCAGTCTCCGATGACTATAAAACTCTAACCTACATTTTTAAAACGAACCCCCCCTAAAATCTAGGTAATAAGTGATTTACAACCACAAATACCAACCATGCTATCACTAATTTTGTTGTCTTAAAGACTTTTATAATATACGTAATTGTTTTCTTTAATTCAATTTTTTCAGTAATTATATTTTGATTTTTTAATTTACGCCATAACGCACCGAGCCGATACCGACTAAAATCAAATTCCTAAAAAATCGCGAAACAGTCGTACTGCCGCAATACGTAGACATTTCCATTAGTATATACCAACGGTCGTAATAGTAATTGCAAGATTCCACAATTGTAGAATCGATGTGTAACGTGGGTATTGTAAGATTGCTAGGCACCAACAACTTTTCTTAAATCAAATCTTGTGATTTAATTTGCCCCCCTATATATAATGTGTCTTTTTTGTTTTAAATTTAAATTCAAGTTTTTGTTAATGTCACGGTGCAATACTTTTCAACTTTTGATAATCTCTAGGCTTACTGTTAAGTAACATAACAATTCAGTTACTATTAATCAAAAATAATAAAATTTGATTATTTGGCGTTATTGTAAATTGTTATAAACACTTTTAACATTTAGAACCGGTTCGATGCGGTTCGGAGACGTTAAGACCATTTTTGAAACCGAAGCCGATAGTTGGATTAATACCATTTTAAAAACTAAAACCCAACCCGATACTTCGGTTAACCAAACTTTGATCATTCGCCCATGGTTAATTTCAATTAATTAAATAATATAATTAACATAGGGTTTTAAACCAAATTTTTAACTAATAACTTTTCTTAGTCTAGGCCTGAACCAACTTTATAAAGACAGTTTGTTTTTAAGTTCCCACAAAAACTAAAACCAAAGTTTGGGTGCGCATACAATAATGTGTGCATACATCTTGTATTGTTTCTGCTTGTTTAGGTGGTACCTCTATACACAAAGGAAACCTACTATGTAAATATATTTTACAAATGTGAATTAAAAAGGTGAACATATGGAATTCTAGTAAAATTACGAGTATTATTTTATATTTACTGTACGTAAATGGTATCCGATTCAGAGTGGTTAATTCAGTTAAGATTAAAATCAAAACTGAACTGCAATGTTTGGTTAATTAGTTTGGTTAAGTCGGTTATTTGCTCACCCACTACATATGACATATAGGTTCTAAAATTAATAATATAAATGGCATTCGATTCAATACGGTTAATTCAGTTATTTTGTAAATTAAAAGCCAACTTGAACCACAGTGTTCGGTAAATTGGTTATACCTTAAGAGAACTGTTGGTTAATTGTTCAGTTCGATAATTCGTTTCAGTTGATTCGATCATGGTTCGGTTAAGTCGGTTATTTGCTCACTCCTACATGTGACATATATGTTCTAATATTAATAATACAAATTGCATGCGGATCGATGTGGTTAATTCGGTTAATTTGTAGATCAAAACTGAAACTGAACCCAATGTTTGGTTAATCGGTTATGTCTTTTCCGAACTTGCTAGTTAATTGTTCGGTTCGGTTAATTTGGTTTGGTTAATTCGGTTATGGTTCGTTTAAGTCGGTTATTTGCTCACTCTCTACAAAGACATCTACGTTCTAAAACTATTAATATAAACTAGTTTGATAATTTGTGCCAACATTTAAATTATTCTTATAAATCCCCTATGTCGGTGGGGTTTTTTTGTTTTTCTTTTTTTTTGGATATTATATATTATATATTAAATATACATTGGGTTTTTTTTGCTTTTCTTTTTTTTTTTGGATATTATATATTATATAATATACATTGGGTTTTTTTTTTGCTTTTCTTTTTTTTGGATATTATATATTATATATTATATATACATATTAAAAACTTAGATCGGTAGCTACAATATCTTTTTTTTATATTGTCATTTTCTTTTAAGTTAAGTATTATATGCTGCAAATTAAACCATAGTTTAAGATTGGTCCAATGGTTTCTAAGATTCTATTTTTTTCAATTCTACCCCCGTTTTCAAGCCTTCTACTACACTGTTTATTTCTATTTATTTTTATAATGATAATTGGTTGTCTACGCATCACATACTTTTAGCATTAAATTTTCTGCAAGTTTAACTTTCAAAGAAAAAATAGAATTATATATAATATTTAACAAAACATGCTTTTAAATGTTAAATCAGGTCATGTGACGGTTTTACACGGTTTTAGATTTTACTTAAACGATTTTTTAGGTTCGCTTTGGTATTTTTAATTTTACAACGATTTTTTTACGAAATACTTTTTATTTAGCGGCATATCCTACTAGTTATTAATTCATGCGAAACAAATTTGAAAATTTTAAATTCCATAACTAACATTAATAATATAAACAAAACAAATAGTGTAGATATCAATTGTAATTTAGTGTTATTACATTTTACTTTGTCCATTTTATATTTTCGTTAACAAACTTTATGATTATCTATATGTGTATATTAAATAACAAAAGGCCTAGGAAGATATACGTACAACCGATAATACACATTAACCTTTCGTCTCACAGCATTTTGGTGTAAAAATTCTTAAAACTATTTTGGTTCTTTCTTACTTAACTGAATTTGTATGGGTGTTGCTATACATACCTCTATTTATCTTTTTTCTATTTGTCATACCCCCTCCCTTCAAGCTTTTATAAAATACAATTTGATCCTTTTGTTTTAATTTTATCTGTTTTGGCAGTTGTGATAATAACTGTAAGCAACACACTTAAAGACTGATGCAACCAAAGAACAACCAAAGAGCTCTCAGCATACACATGTGAAGTACAGAAAAATACTTCGGAAGATTTGATATAACTCAATAAATTACGCTAAGTATCAAATCTTCTGAAGCCAAAAAAACCAATTCTTCCGAAGACAAAGATGAAGTCTTTCGAAGCTTCAAAGACAAAATTTTCCGAAGCTAAAGCTCTTTATGTCTGCAAACTTTGCAGACTCAGATCATGTGAACAACCACCTGACTTTACAGACCTAGATCATGTGAACAACCATCGAAATCACACATATATAATAGAGGTAAACCCTCGAATTCACTCCCCAAACCCTGCAACCTCAATTTGATCTAAACACCACACATATCGATTCTTGATCGCGTGAAACCCGCAGCCTGCTCGAACTCAATCGCGTCGATCTCCATATCATATTGGGTAATTAAACACACTCACACACTCGGTTTACATGGGAAATCAAAGCCCCATGTTTGATTCGATTATCGATTTCGTTTCTGTATTCAATTTTGACCGCAATCGAATTAGGTTCGATGGGAATTGGGGGAAGGCATCTATATTAGATTAAAAGATTTAAAACACATACCCCGACAGATTTGGGGCTTTGGCCCAACTGGTAACACGCCCCCTTAACCCAGAGGTCCCGGTTCGAACCGGGCCTCTGCCATTTTAGTTTTTTTTAGCTTTCTTCTTTATTTTTTATTTAATATATATATATATATATATATAATAGATATAATATAATATATATATATATATATATATATATATATAAAATAAATACATATTATGTAGCGGATCCTAAACTCATTTAAAATATAAATTGTATTGTTTTCAATCGAACGTAAAGTTACCCTACTAACCGTAGTTATTAATTATTTCGTTCATCAATAAATTTATTATTATTCACATCCTTTAATTTTTCACCTTTAAGCTTGGTGTTTATAAAGTCACAAAATGTCAACTTAAATCCTCTCAAATTATTATTATTATTATTATTATTATTATTATTATTATTTATTATTATTATTATTATTATTATTATTATTATTATTATTATTATTATTATTTTTAAGTCATTTAAATAATTAATAACTGATTATTATATAATTAATGAATGGGGAATTTATTATCACACATTAATATCCAATCGAATGATATAGACGTACTAATTTTAATAGTTTTATTACTATTATTCTCAAATATAAACACTTTAATAAATTCATTTTATTTTATTTAATCAAGATATTCAGACTAAATAAATTATTCTACCTAGACTATCGAGAAAAACCCAATCCCGATAGAAACCCTAATCTATCCCCAAGTCCTCATATCATTATTATTCTAATTCGAGACACCATTCCGTAGGCTAATCGCAAGGAAATCGTTGGTGTCTAATTTACCGCAATCAAACTCAAATCTCAGCGATCATGTGAGTATTCATTGTCCCTTTTTTTATGTGTTTACGTTTTGGGGAAATCATGTGATTTTATAATCAATCATTGCTATTTCATTTTTTTTATTCCATTAATACGTTCAATTCAATACATGTTATGTCTTTACTTGCAATAATGTGTTCATAGTTAGATAAACAAGATGAAAATACAATCATTAATTCATGCAACCACAGTAATAATGATAGATCTATTGGATTGACAAACCCACCCCATATGAATATTCGAGTGGTGATTGAAACCGGATTCACGTATACTATCATGACTCCATCTGCGGACTGAGTCAATTTAGTCATTAGGGTTGATTGTGTTGATTTATCTTTATGTTACACTATTGTACTATGAGTCTTGACATTGCCATAAGAATTGAATTATTTCACCATTAAATCAGTCTATCTACTTATATATCCAAACCTGTGATTACTCACCGGCTAATTTTAGCTGACTCGTTACTTTTTTACATGATTTCAGGTTAAGCAAGTTAGTGGATTTCTTCATGCTCATCTAGGACCCGGACTTAGCCTAAATAAAAGACAAATTTTATTATGTTATTTGGATTTTTGATTAATTGTATTGGTACTCTTTAACGAAAATGACATTTAATATTATTTCAATTTATTTAGTTCCATGTGCTATGAACAATCGATTTCCATATCGTCCGCCCCGATGATTCCGCCATCGGTGGGGTATGACAGATTGGTATCAGAGCCATGGTTATAGGGAATTAGGCTATTAGAAATAAAATGACCTAGACTATAACTAATTACCTTACATACGAGTCCTCTCGTACTTAGATAGGATTTTATGTGCCTTACAAGTTTAGACACTCTTAGGTGCCTTACATGAATATTCTTCTACTCTTGATTATGATAAATACACACCCAAAATTCTCAAAAGATATACCAAGGCATTGTGTGCCTAAATCACATGATTTTCAAATTTCAAAATTTTGTATTGATATTGATGGTTTTCAAATCTCGTCAAAGTCTGTGTCCCATAACTGAACACATGCAATGTTGGAAGAGTGGGATTCCTGTATCTCGGGGTGTTCAGTCTAGGCAAGGTACTCATATAAATCCAAATCAACCGATGGATCCGTTTACCTTACCTGGGAACCCTTGGGGTAAGTGTCCGCTTATAGGTACGCATATCTTCATTAAGGTTGTGGTTGACCTGATACTTTGATTAGTCAACGTATTCGCTTTGGTTTGCTAGCCAAATGATTACATTCGAAACATCTCTGATACTTTGATTAGTCAACGTATTCGCTTTGGTTTGCTAGCCAAATGATTACATTCGAAACATCTCATTGTTATTATGCTAAAATCCCTATTATCGTTCCATGAAGTATAACTCATAATATCCAATTCTCATAAAATTTCTTAATGATCTTTCAGAATGTCTTCTTGTCAAATCCGTTCGCAATCTAGAAACTCCGGCCGCAAGATTGCTGCCCTTGTAGCCCGGGAAGTTGCTGCGGTCATACCAACACTTCTGACCCATCTGAATCAAGGCGCAAATCCTGCTCAAACCCTGTTGCTCCGAATCCTCCATGTGCTTGTACTTACAAGCATTTCAGTTCTTGTAATCCCACTAAGTTTAGCGGGACCGAAGGTGCTACTGGTCATCTATAGTGGTTCGAAAGTATTAAGAACACGTTCCTTAATAGTGAGTGTCCTGAGAATCTCAAGGTTCGCTATGCTACTAGTGTCCTTCAAAAGAGAGCACTCACTTGGTGGAACGGTGAAAAACAAACCCGTGGAACTGATGCTGCTCTGGCTTTGACTTGGGCTGAAGTCAAGGAACTCATGACTCGGGAATTCTACCCGAGGAATGAAATCAAGAAATTAGAATTCGAGTTCTAGGATTTGGCTCAAGAAAGTGGCGAGAACCTAGCATACACCAACCGTTTCCACGAGTTAAGCCTCTTGGTTCCTCACCTGGTTACACTATCATCTCGAGCTATCGAGAAGTACATAGGAGGTCTTCCTATGCAGATTCAAGACACTGTGTGGGGGTAGAAACCCTACAAACTTGGAGGATGCCATCCGTCTAGCTGCACAGCTAACCGACCATCATGTCAAGGCTGGTTCTTTAACAAGGAAAGGGGACAATAAGAAAACCGAGAGGTCTCCCATCTAAACAACCAAGGAAGACAAGTCTCAAACCTCTAAGAACAAGAAGAGAAAGGCTAGGTCACAAAATTTTGCTGTGGTTACCCCTACTGTTCCAGTCAATCAAGTCACTTCGACTTACCAACCGACCCTCAATAACCAAGCGCCGACAAAGAAACCTTACACAGAGCCTTTCCTACAACGCAACGTCTACAAGTATCACCGTCCTACTCATGCTCAATGTCGTCAGTGCACCAACTGTGGTCGTTCCGGCCATACATTCAACTTGTGCAAAAGTTCTGCTAAGGCTCCGGTTACTGCACTAGTCCTCCAACATCCTCCTGTAATTGCTCAAGGCTGTGCATGCTATCAATGCGGTGATCCAAACCATTTCCGCAACCGATGTCCTCAGCTTATCAACGCCTTGCCTGCAGCATAAGAGCGTGCTTTTAATATCAATGCTCATCAAGCTCAAACCAATAATGATGTGGTGAACGGTACGTTTCTAATCGATAATCAATATGCTTCAGTCCTGTTTGATATCAGTGCCGATAAAAGTTTTGTATCCTTAGAATTTGAGCCCTTACTTGTTAATGCCCAGACTAAGTTAGGGAAACCATTTACAGTAGAAATAGCCGATGGAAAATCTATCATAATTGATACTATTGTTCCGAACTGTACCCTTAAACTTAGCCAGCATGAATTCCCTATCGATCTTACACCGATGCAACTTGGAAGCTTTGACGTCATTATAGGCATGGATTGGCTATCGAAGAACCATGCTGATGTTGTCTGCTTCGAGAAATTTATTCGGATTCCTCTTGCATCCGAAGCGTCCTAAATATTTAGGGGGAAAAGCCTTCTAATGGGCTTAAACTCATGTCTTGCACCATAGCCCAAAGGTACATCCGTAAGCATTACGTGGCTTTCTTAGCCCACATTGTGAAAACGGAAGGGAAATCTAGGAAGATTGATTTCGGTCATTCGAGAATTTCCTGAAGTCTTTCCTGAAGACTTAACCGGTCTTCCTCCCATTCGTCAAGTGGAGTTCCGTATTGACCTTGTGCCTGGCGCAATTCCCGTAGCAAAATCTCCTTATCTTCTTGCGCCATCTGAGATGCAAGTGCTTGCTAGCCAACCTCAAGAGCTTTCTGATAAAGGATTTATTCGACCAAGTTCCTCACCTTGGGGAGCCCCAGTTTTGTTCGTAAAGAAGAAAGATGGCACATTTCGTAAGTGCATCGACTATCGGGAGCTTAACAAGCTTACTGTCAAAACCGGTATCCCCTACCAAGAATTGACGATTTGTTTGATCAGCTTAAAGGAGCCTCTCCTTTCTCCAAGATCGATCTTTGATCAGGTTATCATCAGTTACGAGTGCACGATGATGATATTCCTAAAACAACATTCCGTACGAGATATGGCCATTACGAGTTTACAGTGATGCCATTTGGACTAACCAATGCACCTGCGGTGTTCATGGATTTGATGAATCGTGTGTGCAAGCCGTATCTAGACAAATTCATGATTGTCTTTATCGATGATATCCTGATCTATTCAAAATCCAAATTCGATCATGAACATCACCTTCGTTTGATCCTTGAACTTCTGAAAAAGGAGAAGTTTTTTGCAAAATTTTCCAAATGCGAATTCTGGCTTAAGGAAGTTCAATTTCTTGGTCATATCGTGAAAGATAAAGGAATTCATGTGGACCCTGCAAAGATCGAGGCAGTGAAGAATTGGGTAGAACCCAAAATTCCCACCGAGATCTGTTCATTCCTTGGAATAGCCGGTTACTACCGTCGGTTCATCCCAAACTTCTCAATGATTGTTGTGCCTCTTACCGCCTTGACTCATAAGGATAAGTCCTTTATGTGGGGGCCGGATCAAGAGAAAGCTTTTCAAACCTCAATAAAGTTGTGTAATGCTCCAATCTTGACCCTTCCCGATGGAAATGATGATTTCGTTGTCTATTGTGATGCTTCGAAGCAAGGTCTCGGTTGTGTTCTTATGCAATGAGGTAAAGTCATAGTGTATGCCTCGAGGCAGCTCAAAATCCATGAGAGGAATTACACAACACATGACCTAGAATTGGGTGCTGTTGTCTTTGCACTCAAAATCTAGAGACACTATCTTTATGGCACCAAGTGTGTTGTATTCACCGATCATAAGAGTCTCCAGCATATTTTCAATCAAAAGGAATTAAACATGAGTCAACGACAATGGGTTGAATTACTTAACGACTACGACTGCGAGATACGTTACCATCCTGGAAAGGCGAATGTCGTAGCTGATGCCTTGAGTCTTAAGGATTATGTCATGTAGGAACCTCTGAAGTTAAGAGGCTGATGCAACCAAAGGATACCAAAACAACCAAGTCTTCCAGCATGCACTTTGGAACAAAGAAGAACCAGCTTCGAAAGTTTTACACACTCAAGAGAAATGCTAAGTGTAAAATCTTCTGAAGCCAAAGTTCAGAAGAAACTGCTGCGGAAGAATGCCAGGCTGAACTTGTGATCAGCAAAGCCAGGGTAGAAAAATGTGTTCTTGAAGAAGTGACATTCAGAACATGATATCCTCATCTCTGCATGCAAAAGTGTGTTATCATAATAAGTAGGACTGGGATCTAGTGAGATAGCTCCTCCACACTCTACTATCAGTTAGATCTCCTAGGTGTGGAACTGGTCAAGATGAGCTGCCATCTATAGACCCCAGTGATAAAGGATGAAGAGGAGAAGGTGAAAGATGACTCTGAGGTGAGTGAAGAGAGTCAATCCAAAAAGAGTCACCATGCTCCTAAGGAGGAAAAGAAGCTAGTTGAGCAAAACCAAGAGAAAGAACTTGATCAGAAGAGTAAAGAGAAGATCTAGAAAAGCTCAAGAGATCAAGACCACCTTTGATCCCAAACAGAAACAAGTATTATCTCTACAGGGTTCAAGGTGATGAAAGCTGAAGATCCTGTCAAGAATTCCAGTACCAAGAGTTCTACTTTAGCTTCAACTCACTCCAACAACAACAAGAAGACTGATCAGCTGTGTGTCACTGCTGCACAGCCTGAACCATCCATTTCAAAGAGCAAGCTTCACCCTAAGAAACCTGTTGCATCATCTGAAAAGGTGGAGAAAGAAAAGGAAAGTGTTCAAGCTCAGTCTTCTTTGGGAAAGAAGACTCTCAGAAGGAAAGATTTGAATTGTGGTATGTGTGGTAGTACTTCACAACTGGCTAAGGATTTTCAATATAATCCTAAGAGTACTATCCACATGATCAAGAAGAAAAATTCTGAGAAGAAGGAGAAACAAACAGCTTCGGAAGGAAAATCTGTTTCCCTCGGAAGCTCCAAAATGAAGAAGAAGGCAAATGAAAAGTTGCCTTCGGAAGGAAAGTTGGTCTCGGAAGAAAGGAATGCTTCAGAAGACTGAAGCTTGCTGCAGTGAAGGCAAGATCTTCCGAAGGTCCAGTCACCAAATCTTCAAGTTACCAAAACTTCTGAAGCTTTGAAGGTCAAGCCCAATCTTCCAAAGGTGGGTGGAAGATGAAGGAAGACCATATGGCTGAAAGCTCATCATCAGAAACAACAAATGATATTCAAAGCCTGAGCATAGGATCCATTACTGTTTCATTTCCTTCAACTCATTTTAACAAGCCCAAGACCAATAAGGCTTGGGTTTCTAAATGTAACTAAATCATCTCTTTTTGTGTAGGGACAGCTAAAGACCAGCAGAAATATCTGGATCATTGATAGTGGCTGCTCAGGCACATGACTGGTAATGAGTAAGGAAAATTTGAACGATTTGATGGAGGACCAGTTGCTTTTGGAGGAGATGCAGGAGGTTACATCACTGGGAGGGGCAAGATTACAAATGGAAAGCTCAGCATTGAGAAGGTAAACTTTGTTAAGGAGCTTGGATACAATCTTCTAAGTGTGTCCTAATTTTGTGACCAAAAACATCACATGCTCTTTACTAAGCATAAGTGCATTGTTCTCAAGCCCAGGGTTGACATTCCTCAAGAGCATATTCTGCTCAGAGCCCCCAGGAAATGGAACATGTACAAGATGGAGTTGCAAGAAACATCTCCCTTTGGAGAGATTTCTTGCTTTCTATCTAAAGCAAATAGTGATGAGTCTTTCCTTTGGCATAAAAGAATGTGCCATGTAAACTTTAAGAACATGAATAAACCGATTAAGAATGATTTGGTAACTAGAATGCCAAAGAAAGAGTTTACAAGTGATGACCACTGTGTTGCATGCCTGAAGGGGAAGCAACACAAAGTGTCTCACAAGCCAAAGGAAATGAACTCTATCACTACTCCCTACACTTGTTACATATGGATCTGTTTGGCCCCACCAGTGTAATGAGTTTAGGAAGGACCTCATACTGTTTGGTGATCACAGATGATTTCACAAGATTCATTTGGGGTGTTTTTCCTTAGAACTAAGGATGAAACTCCTGAAATCTTAAAGAATTTCATTCTGAAAATTGAGAATCAATCTGATCACAAGGTCAAAATCATAAGATGTGATCAAGGAACCGAATTCAAAAACCAAATCCTTGATACATTTTGTGATGAAAAGGGTATTTCAAGACAATACAGTGCTCCCGACTCCTCAGCAAAATGGGTTGCTGAGAGGAGAAATAGGACACTTATTGAAGCTGCAAGAACCATGTTGTCTGACTCTAAACTGACCATCACCTTCTGGGCAGAGGCTGTCAACACAGCCTGCTATGTACAAAATAGAGTTTTGGTAGTTAAGACACATGGTAAGACTCCTTATGAACTGTGGCTCAAAAGGATACCATTCATTGGTTTTCTCAGAACATTTGGATATCCTTGCACCATCTTGAATACCAAAGATCAAATAGCCAAGTTTGCTGAGAAATCAGATGATGGACACTTTGTTGGGTACTCTTCTCAAGCTAAGGCTTATAGAGTGTACAATCTCAGAACTAAAATCATTGAGGAGTCAGCCAATGTGACTTTCAATGAACACACACCCTGTGTAAAAGGTTCTGGTCTAGATTGGCTGTTTGATTTTGACTTAGTTACCAACTGTTTTAACAAATCTTGTGAGAATGTTTCAGGATCTATAGATAACAGGTCAACAGAAGATCCTGATCCAAGATTTGAGCTGAGAAGACCTAACAAGAAGACTACTTCAGCTCCAGTAGTGACTAACCCTGCAATTGAAGCTCCATCAGCACTAGCATGACAAATACTGCTGATTCAAATGAATTGCCTTCAAATTCCAGCTCAGAGGCTTACAATTTAGGAGAAGGAACTTCAAATGCAGGAGGAGGAACTGGAGGTGGTGATAGTGATCAAGAATTTCTTGATGCTGATAACCACTCCATTGAAGACAACATGAATGATGTAACACATCATTGGATCAATTTTCTCTTGATAAGTGTGCTGATGTGGTGGGAGACACCTTATTGCCAGATCAAAATTTCTCAAATTAGATATGTCCAACCAACTTGCTGTGATTCCTCACTTAGGATCCACAAGTCTCATCCCACCCAAACATCATTGGAAATGTTGTCTCAGGGGTGAGAACAAGAGGACAAACTAATGAAACCATGTTTGTCTACATTTTTTTCTTATCCCAATTGAGCCTAAGAAAGTTGATGAGGCTTTGAAGGATGGAAGCTGGATTGAAGCAATGCAATAAGAGGTTCTTCAAATCAAAAGACAGAAGGTTTGGAACTTGTGCCCTCTTCCTCAAGGGAAGTCTGTCATAGGTACGAAATGGGTATTCAGGAACAAGAAAGATGATAGAGGGATCATCATCAAGAACAAAGCTAGACTAGTTGTCCAAGGATACACACAAGAAGAAAGGATTGATTATACTGATGTCTTTGCTCAGGTAGCAAGACTTGAAGCTGTATGGATATTCTTAGCTTATGCTGCATCCAAGGATTTCAAGGTCTACCAGCTTGATGTGAAGTGTTCCTTTCTCTATGGGGTGATTGATGAAGAATTTTATATTAAATAACCATCTGGTTTTGCAGACCCAGATCATCCTAATTATAAGCTTGATAAAGCCCTTTATGGACTGCATCAAGCTCCAAGAAAGTAGTATGAGACACTATCAACATACATCTGTCAGCATGGATACAAAAGAGGTACTATTGATGGGACTCTCTTCATCAAAGAAACAGGAAATGACACATTGCTAGTTCAGATATATGTAGATGACATCATCTTTGGTTCAACTAATCCAAAGCTCTACAAAGACTTTGAGATGCTGATGAAGAATAGATTTGAAATGAGTGCCATGGGGGAACTCAATTTCTTCTAGGAATTCAAGTGAAGCAGGCTGAAGATGGCATCTTCATCAGTCAGTCAAAGTATGTACAGAACATACTTACAAGATTCAAGATGACTGACTGTAAGGTTGCAAAGACACCATAGCCAGAAACCACTCCTTGGTCCTGATCTTGAGGGGGAGGTGTTGATGAACATCTTTACAGGGCTATGATGGGTCTCTTATGTATCTTACTGCTAGCAGGCTGATATCATGTTTGCCACATGCATATGTGCAAGATATCAAGCCAAACCAAGATGTCACACTAATCACTGTCAAAAGGATTCTTAGATATCTCAAAGGTGCTCCAAATCTAGGCCTTGGTATCCAAAGAATTCAGACTTTAATCTGTATGCTTTACAGATAGTGATTATGGTGGTTGCAACATGACTGCAAATTCCACATCTGGGGGTGTCAGTTCCTGGGTGGAAGGATCATCTCTTGGGCAAGAAGCAATCCTATGTGTCTGCATCTCTTGAATCCTGTGCAGCACTCAAGGACCAAACACATCAATATCAGGTATCATCTGATCAGGGATAATTTTGTAAAGGGGTTGATAAAACTAATCAAAGTTAACACAAATGAACAATATGCTGATTTGTTCATAAAAGCTTTTGATGAACAAATATTTAAGTATCTTGTATCAACTATAGGGATGATTAACTTTGAATAGATTTTTATTAATAACTTAATCAATTTTATTTCCTAAAACTGTGTGTCCTAGGTTGTCTATTAGATCACTTCATAAGCCCAGTTCTCTTTGGAAGAAAAACAAACTTTAAATGATATCTCTTAGAATGATAAAAATTTACCTTCGGAAGAAGCAAAAGTTGCCTTCGGAAGAAAATTTATGTCTTTAAATCGTTTAAACAGCTTATCTGAGATTTACCTTCGGAAGAAATTCTTGAGTATCTTCCGAAGCATAAATTTTGGTATAAGTACTTAAATGCATTTTAGGACAAATTTCTTTCGAAAGCAATTTAGTCTCGGAAGACTCATTTATTTCTTCCGAAGCCAAAATTTTCAAAACTTTTTGAAATATCTTCCGAAGCAAAATTGTCTTCGGAAGCTTTGATAGCAAAGCTTCCAAAACCAAAATTGCCTTCAGAAGCTTTTACTACTTCCAAGAAAACTAACTTTTGGAGCACCTTTTTCAGAAGTAGGACCCACTTGCGGATTTCAAAGTTTATCTTTTTATCATAACTTTGTCTCAAATCTAGAGTATATCTTTCCAAACGGTTTTATTTCATCTCTCTACTCTTATTGTTCCTTACCCTAAAAATACCTCCAATTTCATCTTTTTCTTCCTTCCTTCACTACAAAGCTTCTTCAAATGGCCAATCTTGATCGTCGTAACAACCCGGATTTCACCATGCACCTACACAGGCAACATAATCAAGTTGCCCCATTAAACTCTGAGAAGGATCCAAGCTTCTCAGACGTTTGTAGGTATCTTTCTTTGTCTCACTACTTCACCTCCCTTACAATCGATCCTCCTCTCTATGAGGATTAGTTACTTGAGTTCTGGCGGACATGTCAAGAGGTCACCATGGACGGAGAGAAGGCACTGTCAGCCACAGTGCAGGGGAGGACGGTTTTTTATCACTCCAGCCATTATAAACACCCACTTGTAGCTGGATGATGAAGCAGGTGAGCTGTCCTTTCCAAAAGCTGCTGTCAACCAATCCTTTGAGCAGATAGGATATGAAGGTGACTTTTCAGTCAAGACCTTCAGGAAGGGGAAGGTCTCATTCCAATGGAAATACCTCCATGTCATCATCCACAGCTTATCCAACAAACATGTTAGATGGGACTAGATTCCAGAAGACCTCTCCTTCATTATCCATAGGATGGTTCAAGGGGTCAAATTCAGGTACTCTCAGTTTGTATTTACAAATTTACTAGCGAATTTGGATTCCTTAGAATATTACATGTTCCCCCCGTATGTTCAACACATTCTCAACTGTGAATTGGGACCACAGTTGAGGGGAACATGTAGTGTTCTTAAACTTGCACACATGAGGCCCGACATTTTCAAGATAATGAAAAAGCCAACTATTGGGTTCTCAGGGGTAGAAACAGCCATTGTCTTGAAAATGTTTGAGTTCATTGCTCAAGGTGAAATCCTAGTAGCCCCATCTAGTGATGAGCCAACACCCTCCACCTCTCAACCACCATCAAGGCCAACAATTACCCTCACCTACACTAGAAAATCCAAACGAACCCCTACACTTGCTATTGAGCATGTGCAGGCCCCCCATATCACAACCCACACAGGAGGAAGTAGACATTCAAGCTCCCACTTCTCCTGAGGAGCAAACCACTCCCATTCTTCAAAAGATCAGTGATTAGGTTCCTCATGCTCAACCTGATGAGCTCACAACTCCACAAACAGCCTTAAGCCATCACTCGGAGTCTCAACACTCTAGTGATCAACCTTCAGGGGAAAGCTACCATCCCTAGCCTCTTGATCTTAACCAACCCATTCCCAGCTTTGATTTCTACTCTGATGAAGATTTTGGATTTAGTGAGTACCATGAATCTCTCCTCTCTACCCATACTCAAGGGGAGATGAGTACTCCTGCTTCACCCATGTCTAGCCCACATCAGACACCCCAAACTGAGGTGGATCTTCCTGTGATTGTTCGGGAGACCCATGTGGAAGAGTCTCTCACTGTTGCCAGTGATTACATCTTTAACACCTCAACCACTACAACCCAGCCTCTTGACATTGTCATGGGGTAGGGGAAATCCAGCAGCCAAGAACCCCATGCTGGTGGTGAGGGAGCGGACCTCGGTTCACCTCCTTCATCCCCTAATGATTCTTCAACTGAAGATGAGGGGAGTCTGAAACTCAGGGTGCACCAACTCTAAGACATCTGTCCCCAACTGGTTTCAAAGATAGCTCACCTTGAATCACAGGTGACTATCTTACAAAGGAGGGTCCATGACCAGCAACTTGAGATCACCGATCTCAAGGGCCAGTTAGCTGAGAGACCCATAGGACAAACTCATCCAGGTCCATAAGAACCCGTGGATGTTATGGATCACTTCCCCAGCTCACCTATGCATGAGGGTGATACTACCAAAAAGGGGGAGGAAGTTCTGATAGCCATAGAACCTGGGAGTTCTTCCTCAAGTATGGACATATAGGACTCACCATCCTATCTTGCAGTTGTCCATGTTCAGCAACCTCCTCAAGACAGAAATCTGGACTTGCAAATTCACCATCTGTTTGAGGAAGGGATACCAAGAGCAATGTCTGCCTCTTCTAAGAACCCAATCATGGGTTGGGGGTAAGACAGTGATAAGAAAGCTCTTGTACTCTCTAGAGCTCAGGGTCAACTAGAAATCTTAAACATTTCAAACCTGAGTTTCTATGAGGGTATAAATCTGGTAGATATGGCACTTGTCAACCCAAGCAATAACAGACAAGCTGCCAGATTAGCTAATCAAATTCAAGATTGGGTGCTGGCGGAATTCAAAAGGAGAAAAACATCATATAGATAGAGGCTAGCAGTTGAAGCCTTTGGTCAACTGGATGTTGAGGTAGACCCCAAGATTAGCTTTGAAGGGAAAGCCTTGACTGAAGGCCTAGAGGCTGAGACTATGAACCTTGAGACAAGATCTCCTCCAGCACCCCATACCCTCAGTGAGGCACCAGCTGGTGATGGTGCTTCATAACCTCTCTCTGGCCATAGCTTGACTGTTGAATCAAGCAATGAAGGCCAAAGCTCTTTCTTGTACATGTTCCCTTTCTTGGGGGCTCTGAGCAGGATATGTTCTTGAGGAATAACCACCTCGGGCTTGAGAACAATGCACTCATGCTTAGTAAAGAGCATGTTATATCTCTGGTCACAAATTTAGGATACGCTCAAGAGATTGTACACCTTCTCAATGCTGAGCTTACCATTTGTGACCCTGCCCCTTCAAGTGATGTAACCACCTAATTCTCCACCAAAAGTAACTGGCCACCCATTAATTCTTTCAAAGTTCTGAAGCCAATAGTCATTGCCTGTCATGTGCCTAGAACAGCCACTATCAATGATCCATACATTTTCCTTGGTCTTCAGTTGTTCCTGCAAAGATGCTTAGTTACATTTGAAAACCCAAGCCTTGTTGGTCTTGGGCTCATCAAGATGAACTAAAGATAGTTCAAGAGTTATTGATCCTATATTCAAGCATTGAGGATCTTTGGTTGTTGTTGATAAAGAAACTTCAGTCACATGGTCTTCCTTTATCTTCTACACCATCTTTGGAAGACTAGACTTGACCTTCAAGACTTTGGAATTTTTAAAAACTTCAGAAGTTTTGAAGACTGAGCCTTCAAAAGATTTTGCATCCACTGCAGCAGACTTCAGTGCTTCGGAAGCATTTCGTTCTTTCGAGACCAAATTTTCTTCCGAAGGAAATTTTCCACCTATCTTCTTCTTTGTCACCTAGGAGCTTCTGAAGGAAAGTGATTTTCCTTTTGAGGCTATCTTCTTCTTCTTACTCTCAGAAGCCTTTTTCTGTTCATATGGATGGTACTCTTGGGATTGTGGATGCATTCCTTAGCAAAATGAGTAGCACCACCACACATGATGCATTCAACTGACATACTTCTAAGGGTCTTCTTCTAAGGAGAAGATTGAGCTTGATCTCTTTCCACTTCCTTCTTTATCTTCATAGATGATGCAGCAGGCCTTTAAAGCTGAGGCTTGCTCTTGAAACTGGATGGTTCAGGCTGTGCAACAGTGATGCACATTTGATCAACCTTCTTCTTCTAACCAGGATGGTTTGAACTAGAACTAGGACCCCTGGTACTAGAGTCCATAGTTAAGTCTTTAGTCTTCGCCACTTCAAATCTAGTTGAAATAAAGACTTGTTTTTGCTTGGAGTTGAAAATGGCCTTAATCTCTTGGGCTTTCTTTGATTTTCTTTTGGTTGCCTTGATCAAGTTCTTCCTAGCTAACTTAGCCATCCTTGGTTCTTTCTTCTCTCCTAGAGAATAGTGACCTAGTATGATCCTTCTCACTCACTACAGATTCATCCTTCACTGTCTCCTCTTTATCTTCATCCTCTTCTTGGATAGGGTCAATGAGGGGCAGGTCATCTTAACTAGTTTCACACCTTGGAGATCTTATAGATAGTAATATGTGTGAAAGAGCTATCTTACTTGAACCCAATCCCTGCCTGTTTTGATAAAAAAATCTTTGCATGCATGGATGAAGATATAATGTTTTTGAAGGTTTCTTCTTCAAGAACACACTTTTCTGCCCTGGCTTTGCTGATCACAAGATAAATTGTTTTCTCTAAATCTTCTACTTTAAGTTTATAGTTATTTTCAGCCCTTTTGATATTAGCTTTTAAAATATTCAAACACTCAAGGTCAGATCTCACTTCCAGGTTATAGGACCTATACATGTTTACTTTAGCAATGCATTTAAGTGTAAAGAGATGTTCTAATACCTTGGCTTCTTTATGGTCAGCCATTAGTGCTTGGTTAGGAGAAACATCCTCTACCTGAAAGCTCCAGTCAAAGATTACATCTTTAACAGCAACAGCAGCTTGTTGTCTTGGTTGGCTTGGCTTCTTAGATCTAGGAGCAGCATCAGTGTAGTTAGGCCTGGATTGTTCTTGTCCACCATTAGTACTTGGTGCCTTGCACTCCCTAGTAAAGTGTCCAATCCAGTTACAGTTATGACACTTCACTTTGCTTTTATCCAGTCCAAACTTTCCATTGGTTACATTACTGGGAAACTTTCTTCCGTTTCTCTTGTAGAACTTCTTAGCTCTATTAGTGAGAAGAGCCATTTGCTGGACTATCTCCATATACTCCAGGTCATCTGGATGGATATAATCCAAGTTTTCAAGAGTGAAGAGAAGGTTGTCGTAACTTTCATCAGCAATCACAAAGGCTTGTGATGAGCTTGTCTCTTAGAATGGGCTTCCTTGGATGTAGCTCTCCCTTGGTGTCTTAGAGAAGGTGATGAAAGGCCCTTTTGTAAGTTGTTAGGGTAGCTGATAAGAAGATGTTATGGTTTTCTGCTATCCCTTTTAACCACATGCAGTGCTGAACTCTGTTGATTGCTGGAAGAGCTGCTGGATGGATTTTGCATGTTCATCTCCATTTGGTAGCCACTAAGGATACCATACAACCCTGTGAGAGTAAGGGTGGAGAGGTTCTTAGTTCTCTTAATAGCCACATAGTGGTGAGTCCATTGTCTAGGAAGAGAGAACATGAACTTCCTCACAATGTCTCTATTCTCAAGCTTAACTCCAACATTTGTTAGAGTATCTACAATCTCAACATACCTAAAGTATTATTGAGTCATAGTGTCACCTGATTTTCAAGTGAAGTTCTTAAACTGCTGCTTCATGAGGTTCTTCTTGTTTTCTTTAGCTTTATCAGACCCCTCATACATAAGCTTCAGTGGGTCCTGGAGCTGCTTAACAGTTTTGCACTTTTAAAGCCTCTGTATATAGAGTTTGGAAGTGCAGTTTTAAGAGCGGTCATGGCCTTCTGATCTATGTCAATCTTCTTCCAATCTTCCTCAGAATAGTCAGCCACTTCCTTTGGAATCATCCCACCTCTAGCAGTGGCTGAAGAAGTGCTTGGGATGTGAGGTCCTTCGACAATAGATCTCCACATCCTGTTGTCTTGAGACTTAATGAACCCTTCCATACGTTGACACCAAGTATCAAAGTCAACAGGAGTGATCAGTGGAGATTTTGTCATGGTATCGGTTTCCATATCAGCTTTTGTAAGAGATATCATTTGAGCTGGTAAGTGTTTTATGAAATTGAAGGGAATTAAGATGGTGAGATCTTATAATAAAGAGCCTAAAATGCTCTGATACCAATTGTAGGACTGGTGAAGGGGGTCAATGCAACAGTTTCACAAGGTTTGAGAGACTAGAATACTTAACACATCAAATAGATAACCGACTTAAGTGAAATAATAAACACAAGTAAAGAACACAACAAGAACATAAGTATATGGTTTTCAAGGATGATGTATATTGCTCTCTCAAGTGTTTTACAAATGTTACAAAGCTTGATTCTATGGACTAGTACTTGAGATACTTTATACTACATCCTACAGCCGGCCATACTAAAAAGGGCAGCTAGAACACTAATCTAGACAACAAGATCAATGTAAAGTCAAAAGACAGATTGCCTTTTAACTAGTGACTATGACATGCCATAGCTCACATCCTTATCTATTACAAAAAGGATAAAAATATAATGGTAGAAAGTTACAGACTCTAAGACTTAATCTACAGTTGAGAAAAGTATGGACTTTTCACCAACTTGTATAAGTTGGTGAGTCATCAGAGATGCCAGCAAAAGTGGTTTAGCTTTTGTCAAAAGCATGTCAGAGAGGGCATGTCTTCTCTGTCTTCAGAAGAAATCAGTCTCTTGGCTTCGAAAGACTTTGTCTTGAAGCTTCAGAAAACTTCATCTTTGGCTTCGGAAGAATTGGTCTTTTGGCTTTGGAAGATTTGAGACTTAGTGAATTTCATTGAGTTGTATCAAATCTTTCGAACTAACTTTCCTTATACTTCACATGTGCATGCTGATAGAACTTTGGTTGCATCAGCCTCTAAGTATAACTCTTACAATATTTTTGACAAAAGCAGAAGACCTTTCCGCTGCCAGCTCTGAAGACTTACCAACTTATATAAGTTGGTGATTACCTTTTTACTTTTTTCAACTATACAGTATGGTGACTTTGTCTATAACTTTCTAATTTAGTACTTTTATCCTTATTGTAATACAATAGAATGTGAGCTATGGCATGTCATAGTCATATGTCAAAAGTCAATCTGCCTTTTGACTTTACATTGATCTTGTTGTCTAGATTAGTGTCCAGCTAGCCTTCAAAGTATAGCCGGCTGTAGGATGTAGTATAAAGTGACTCATTGTATCAGTATTAGGACTAAACCTTGCAATAACTAAAAAACACTTGAGAGCAATATACATCATCCTTGAAAACCAATCTTTGTATTCTTGAGTGTTTTATCTTTTGTTCTTAGTTTCTTGTCTGGTTTTCTATTTAATCTATTAAGTGTGTTATCTCCAACTGTGTGACTGTTGTTGAACAACCATAACCGGTCCTGTATTATTATACATAAAGCAATAAGAACAATACACTATTACATGGAGTGTAACAGTTGTTGTATACAAAAGCAATAAGAACAATACGCTACTTTTCATTCCATTGGTTTTAAACATATAGGTTAATGTTTATTTATGTTCTATTATTAATAAATTTTTAATACTTATTTTTATACCACATTGTTAACGACAGGACTTGAACCTTCAACATATTATTATTAGTATTTTCTCCTTGTTTCATGGACCTTCTAAATATTGTTTGTAATTTTTCATCATTTCATGGGCACTTCTAAAGAAGTTATTTAAGAATTAAGATTATAGGAACGTAGATAGCTACTCTACGAGGGTTTAATCATATCAGATACAGTTAGGAAGCGTGCTTCCTGATCAATTTGAAAGACTTGTCTAATAGTGAAGCAAGTACGTTGGGTGTTAAATACATGTTGTGGGAGTTTAAAGAAGAAATCAATAAGTATAAATGAATATGACATGACGAAGACATCACAAGTTTAGATGGGAAGAATGTAGCAACACGTCTAAATTATTAACCAAAATGCTTAGGAGTTCTAGAAAAACTTAACAGAGATATTAAACATAAATGACATAGAGAATGACCAAATCTTTTTGGAAATATGTAGACGTATTTGAAAGTTCTTAGAATGTTGCACATACAATGAAGTTTTAAAAAAAAACGATATATATCGTTGATGTTAATAGATCATAGCCGTTTAATTTTGATTGGAAAGTAGTATAAAACTAAATAACCTTCTTTGAGATAAACCATCTTGAAAACATTTTATACATCTCTGTTGTAAAACAATATAGTGTCCTTATTTTATAACTTTAGCTGCTACAAAGATCGGAGTGAACCCAAATTACTAAGGTGCTGTTTGGCAACTTCTGAACCAATAAGTGCTGAACCAATAAGAGGTCTGAATCAGTAAGAGGTCTGAACCAATAAGTGCCGACCAGTTTAAGTCTGTTTGGTTAGATATCTGAATAACTGTATAAAATGACTATTTTACCCCTCTGAAAACATACTAATCAAATTACACATAAATCCTTCTTGAAAACATACTAATCAAATTACACATAAATCCTTCTTGAAAACATACTAAATCCAAGTAGAAACTAATAATTTGCGTACAATTTTGGTTTTAAGCATTTGACATTAATTGAGTTGCTATCTCGTCACGCAAAGTAGTCATATGCTCAATGCCTTGTGAGCCCCATTCCATGTCGTGAACAGACTGGCACTTTCCTCCTCTTGCATTTCTCCAAAAAAATATGGAGGCTAATTGTAGCCAATGCCAACAAAGCAATAAGAAAAGCATAATCTCTTCATCCGAGTCCATAGGCTACCTGTCATCCAAATAACATTCCAAAACATAGCATAGAATTCAAATAACATTCCAAAACATAGCATAGAATTCAAATAACATTTCAAAACATAGCATAGAATTCAAATAACATTCCAAAACATAGCATACAAAGTTTAGCATACATAGCTTAAAGTTTAGCTATCAAAAGGCAACTAAAACACAACATCAAAACAATCCATAATTTGCTCCCGCATTCTTAACCCACATTTCACAGGTGTGCCGCTTAAGTCGTAACCACACTTTTCTTAAATCAGCACTTTCACCTAAAAGCAAAAGCATCGTTTGATATTTCGCCTCAAATTCTACCCACCCCAACGTCTCCAGCTTCTCCATGCATGCATCTATATCATTAGACTGGTTGTGTTTCTCAAACAAAATCTTTGCCGCATTCCTGATATCCTCTCCAACTTCCATGAGATGTGAATTGAATGTTTGTTTCCCTTTTTTAGAATGACTTGATGACTCATTACTAACACCTTGAGTTGATGATTTTCTTTTTTGTTTAGACCGATCAGAAGACTCTTCACTAGCCCCATGTTCCATTTGAGTGCCATCAATGTCTGAAAGAGCATTTTGATCAATCAATTCCACAGAAGGATGAGGGAGTGTAGAAGATGGCCCCCAACTATCAAAACCATTTGAAGTAGATCCTTTAAACAATTGAATACACAAGTCGGGATAATCAAGTGGCGCTCTTCTCAACTTTTCTATGAAATTGTTGGACTATTTGGAAAAAAATTAAAATTACTATGAGGTTATTAAAATATATATGTATATATAAAAAAATACCTTGTTCTCAAGTTGCCATTCCTCTTCCGTTAAGTTAAAGGTGTTTGTTAGCGGGTTATAAACATTTCCAGTTTTGTTCTTAAGCTTTGACCAAGCAGCAAATTTTGATTTCAAGTAATCATAGCGGTTCTTCATTTGTTTTTGATCCACTATAAACTTATGTTCTATTTTCAATTTTTCAGCAACGTTCCTCCATGAAATCGCTTTCAGGCTACTACCCTCACGTCCATGAAGTGTAATTTCATAAATACATGATTCTAGAAAGGTTTTATCAACTCCTTCAACCTTCCAGTTAATCCTAATCTTTTTTTCAGCCATTTCTTTAGAAGAATCTATCAATTATAACATGTATTATACAAATTAGAAGAATTAACCATATCATAGAAACATGTAAAAACAGCAGCCTTGATTACTATGTACTTCAACAATCATCAACCATCATCATATGATGTTTTATTCTGTTATTATCTAGGATTCTAACATTATATACAGATTCATATTCAACAAAATTCTCAAACCATTTCATATAAGTTGATATAACATGAGCACTAGTAAATAGAAAATAAAGGATTCCTATACAGAATCAAAGGTTTGCATCTTGCTGCAAAACAACTCATTGGTTTCATGCATTGAAATCAACAAGCAGCAGTTAAACAAAAATAAGCAGGGATCCTAAACTATATGCAGTCTCTTAGGGTTTACTTTCCCCTAAAAAAGAAGATGGCTGCTGATTAAACTCCATTCTGTCAACAGCCTGAGTAAATTAGTAGCAGCGGAAATCCAAATCAATTTGAGGGAAGAAGCGGTTGTTTGGAAGAGAGATCAGCGGATGTTTTGATTTGGGGATCTTTAATAGCTAGCTAAACAAATGAACTATACATATTCTAGATCTTTAAATACTAAAATCAACAAACAAATTAACTAACAACTAAGTGAAATACGTCAAGTGTAATAATGAAAACATAATCATAGGGTTTGAACTTTGAGTAAACAACTTAGAAAAGTAACCTTTCAAGATTCAATGTAGATTCTTAGAAAACAGCGAAATCGATGGGGCAGGGCCGCAGGGGGAGGCGGCAGAAGGCAATAGCAGGTGGCCGAGCAGGCGACGACGGCTGAGCAGCGATTCTCCACTCTCTGGTGAGTTCCTGAAGGGCCGGTGAGTTCGGGTGTAGGGCTGGTCTGACCGACAGAGCTCAGGAAGGGAATGGGAGGTTAGGGTGGGAGGAGTGTTTTAGGTCAGACAAATGGGGATATCTGACCTAATAAGAGATGGAATAAGAGTCATTTTTCATTTAGTGGTATCCAACCAAACGCCAAGGTCTGACCGAGTCAGACATAGACATCTGACCAGTGTCATTAAGAGCCAAACAAACAGGGCCTAAAAGTTAATGTGACACTTAAAATTTTCAATTATTAGTTCATGACACTAAACTACATGAAGAAGTGTGGTTTAAATATAACTAGAATTATCCCCTGCGTTTTTCCGCAGAAGGGAATACAAATTGAATGTTAATATATGATAATTATGCAATTTGGATTGTCATTGATAATAAAAATGTAAGTTGCGAGTGTTACTGTTCAAATTAATAGGTTAGATTATTATTGGTATTAGTTTGAGTTATTAACATCCAATTTACCTCATAAAACCATCAAATTACATTAATGATAAAATATTTTTAGTTTTCCTTCTGTTTGAAACATAGTTAGCAATTTACAAAAATTATGCGAGTTTCTAAATTTGCGTTATTTTCAAAAACATGATTTTGTGGAAACTAAAGTTTTCTAATATATATTCAAACTCAAATTTAGATTTTTATCAATTAAGTTAGCTATGTTAAAGTTGGCATAAACTGTTATACTATTAGCTAGAAGACTTGTACGCAAAGTCAGATAATGGTCATAGATAGGATTTTATAAATACTTATAATATTTGCAACAAAACTTGCACATAGGTAGCGTATATACATCATGATGATATATCATGAATAAGATGATAACATAAAGCAAATCAGTATTCTTTCCTCAATGAATTTATTCTTATCTATCGTAACAACATTCAATCAATTAGAGTACTATGTATACAACAAATCTTACAACAAATGAAATCACAACAACAAACCACCAACAATGGAATCGATGAGTTGCATTTAGAGTATTGTACTACATAAGCACATCAACATGATTGTGCTATTCATGTGGGAGTCTTAGCCAGGTACCCCTAAGCACGAACTCACCAAATCATCTCTCCCTCCTCTCACTCCACCATCTTCGTACCATCAGTCACACTGGGCCTAAATCCCAGCGGCATTTAAATCAATCCCCGGTTTCAACTCCCCTCGCATTTAATGGCGGTTTTGTTTCAGTCTCCTCTTTCCAAGAACCTCTAATCTCATCAAATTGGTCTAAGCATCCACACCGACAAAGCCAATCAGGTATGCTTAATTGATGGGTTCGCGGTTTGCTTGCTATAGTCGTCCTCATCTTCATTATATCTTCTTGCCAATTTCACGATTTCTTAAAATTGTACAGGTTCTTGGAAAATTTCATCATCAACATCAAGCAGTTCCCATATCAGTTATCGGAATCAGGTGTGTTTTCCTTTACGGGTGTTTCTCATTAGAGATTTTACATGGAGCTAAGGCTTTGTTTACATGCTTTATGTGTTAACCCAATTTGGTACAATCATGTTAACCTTAGGGTTTCCATCGTTTTTTCTTGTTATTTTGATTGTTGTGGTCATAAAAGGAATTGGTCGGTTAGGTTGCCGTTTACACATGCAGGATATAAGTAACAGATGCATGAACCTAATGATACTTTTTAAACACGCATAACATTATGTTCACAACCCTCCATTAGTATCTAATGAACCCTAAGGCTCCTTTGAATCAAATCAATTCAATTTTGTGAGTTCATTTGAAGTTTTAGTAATTGAAAATTATTTATAAGTATCTAATTAGAAATTATCCCTGTTTGTATATTTATAGTATATCTTTGTTTGATAAAATCAATTGATTATGTACTTGAGCCTCTAACAGCAAGCTTTAAGCTAGAATTACTTTCTAGATGTCAACCTGGAAATTAAACAACTTAGAGCTTTGTTTCTGTTGTGTGTTTATTTTTTTGTGATACACATGTTACCAATTTCTTTTCAAACAAAACTTATAGTCAACCTTTCTAATTTAATTGATGGTTCAACAAAAAGCCAATCTATCTTTATCTAAGTTTTTATGGTTCTGATTAGTTCTGATTTTATATACTTTGATTTTGTTGTCAACATTTACCATTGACTTAAAACTTATAAGCATGATTACAAGCTATCCACTTGACCGAGCAAAAAAGATTGGATTTTGCAAGATACGCATATTCCATGGGAGATTATTACGATTTGCATGCAGCATCATTTGAGATGGCTAATTGTTTATCCATGTTTATATATATATACATACGTGTATATATATATATATATATATATATATATATATATATATATATATATATATATATATATATATATATATATATATATATATATACGTATGTATATATATATACGTATGTGTATATATGTGTGTATATGTATATATATGTATATATATGTATATATATATGTATGTATATATATGTATGTATATGTATGTATATATATATATATATAGAGAGAGAGAGAGAAGGGATCAAATAAAAACCAAGATTATAATTGAGGACCAAGAATACCAATATCCACCAATCATAATTTTTGTAATTTAATTTTAAATAATTAATGTAAAAGGGGTGATTTAGTCATTTTAACTTGTTCCTGTTTATTAATTATTAAATAAATTAAACTAACTCCCTGATTTTGCTCATAAGCATCGACGGTTTCTATATACGAATTTGATTTCCAAATCTTGGACAATTCAAACATGATTCTCATTGCCGATTAAACATATGAATCAACATAGCGTATACGAATGTGATGGAAGGGATGAATTCGGGAGTTCAGACATCAACGGCCGAGATTTCTAATTCAAACAACGCTATGGTTAATTCGGTTGAATGTTTGGTTAATATGATGATCTAATAGTTGGTTCCGATCGATTTCAGGATAGTGTACATGATGATGTTGAAGTTGTAGATGAAGGTACATGTATCCTGTTGTTTTTACACTCCTTACATATATTTACCAATGATGCTCACATTATGTATTCATATTCATCTAGTAATTCATGTTAACTAAGCTAAATGGAAAACTTGTATTTAATCTGAGTTTAATTGTTTGTATAGTTTTTGAGTTATGAATGCTATTGTAGATTTGAATGAATAATTGGTTCATGTTTTATATGTATGAAAGTTCTTGATTATGAAGTTACATATATGTACTAGTTATGTTGTATATATTCAATTGATAACTTGTAAATTTCTTATATGTATAAATGACCAGTTATATTTTTGTATATTATTATTTGTAACTAGTATATTTTAAATTAAACAATTTTTTTATTATGTGTTATACTTGATATATATATATATATATAATTTTCATAAGTAAGTTACATATATGTATCAATGATGTGTGATTAGCGATAATGTGTTGTATGATGAAGCAGATAACGCCATTGATATTGATCGCAACCAATACCATCAACTTGGAAATGGAAATGATGCTTTATTTCTGACTGGTATTGAAAATGACGGTAAATAATCAACCTTCTTTAGAAATATTTATTTTTATTTTTACATCCTTTTTTTAATTTGATTTATATTTTGTCTTTGCAGATTCATTGTGCAGCACTCTATACCAATCCCCCAATGGATCTAGGTATTGGGCTCCTATTGTATCAGTAGATTATAAGCCTGTGGTTGGATCTAGATTTCGAAACTGGGCTGACGCTTTAAGGATGTATGAGGCCTACGCTGAGAAGGCCGGTTTTAGTACTCGACTAGGTATAGTGAAAAAGAAGAAAGGTGTGATTAATCATAGATACATTTTGTGTAACAAGGCTGGAATACCTAATGGCAAGGTCAATGACACATTGGATGGTAACTCAAAGTCTCGTGTCCGTCGAAGGAACTTTAAAGTTTGTGATTGTCGTGCTCGTATAAAATTCAAAGCTATTGAAAGCACTGAAGGATTTGAAGTTTATGGGTTTGATGAGGCACACAACCATGGTTTGGTGAATTCGGATAATTTAGACCTGACAAGAAAGAAGCGTAGGCTTGAATTTGTTGACAAGGAGTACATTGCTAAATGTCGTTTGGCAAGTGTTGGTCCTTCAAAAGCACATAGGCTGCAAGTTGCATTAAAGGGCGGTCATCATACGGTTCGGGTAACTAAGACTGATTATAAAAACTTTAGTAGCGATATAACCAATTACATTGGTGATAGTGACGGCCAATTCTTCTTAGATAGGATGGAACATCGGGTGTTATGTCAAAACAATTTTACCTTCAATTTTGTAGCTTTTGGCGATGAGATTAGGAGCTTGTTTTGGGTAGATGATGTGTCAAAGGTCAATTATCTTGCATTTGGTGATGTGTTAGCATTTGACGCAACATACCAGACTAACAAGTATGTTATTTATTATCTATTATTTAAACGTTTTCAGAATTATTAAATTTCTGAAGTATGCAGGTATAATATGACTTTTATTCCATTTACCGGAGTTGATCATCATAAAAGTTGTGTCACTTTTGGTGCGGCATTGCTGTACGATGAGACGATCGAATCATACACTTGGTTGCTCAATTGTTTTATGGATGCTCATAACCACAAGCAGCCATTGTTAGTACTAACGGACCAGGACGCTACAATGAAACAGGCAGTTCATAATGTCTTGGATAAATCAATTCATAGACTTTGTATGTGGCATATCACCAATAAGCTCCCGTGTAAGGTGTGTTATTCTTTATTCAGATCCAAATCCATAGACTTTGTATGATTTTTCAAATTCCAACTAATTTATTAAAAATTTACATACATATACGTATCAATTAAATTCAAGAGGTGGAACGTATATTATTTTAAATGGGTATTTTTTTCATTTTGTGTTCGAAGCGACATCTAACTGTTATTATTTATATGCAGGTTTCTGGACATTTATTGAACAACACTAATCTTCGTGCATCCATTCATAAGCTCGTCTGGAATGTTTATCTAACTCCATCCACCTTTGAGTCTAGATGGAAGTTATTAATGGATAAGTATGATCTACAAGATCACAAATGGCTATCTGATATGTTTTCAATAAGAGCACAGTGGGTGGAAAGAGCACACTTACGCAATCCACTTTTCTTTTTTGAAACCACTTTCATTCTTCCGACTTTAATATTTCCTTCATCTTTTTTATTACCTGCACATTTCATATTATATGCATAATCATAAAACCTATTTAACACATATCTTTACAATTTAACAATGTTTCTCTACTTGTAATAATTTTTTATAAAAACTTAAAGTAATCACTTACCCTCCTTCAATTCATCACTATCTCTAAACAAGCCTCTTTCTTCCTCTTCATTCATTTTTTCATCCACAATGTCAATGATCAACTTCCCATCCTTAACTGCTTCTTTTATCGATAAAAAATAATATGAAGAAATACGATACATAAATCATATACATCTTACAACTATGGATCATACTTAGTATAAAAATATAATGAAAACCCTTGATTTCTTGTGCGTTTTTCATTTATTTTTCTAAAACTCTCCTTTACTTCAGTTAATATCTTCATCTTTTCACTTAAACTCTTCCTACATTTCACCACTGCCAAATATACAATTAAATACTAAATAATAATATCCAATATAAACATTCATATCAAAAAGCATTGACTTAAAGAATTAATAAAAATTTTATATCACAGAACAATCCAAACAATTATTTTGCAGCTCAGCCCTATATCATACATGTAACAGTTCTAGTACATATATGTACTTGTTGTATTTCATCAACATATACTGAAAACATATCATGACTACTCCTAGTACATGTACGTACCTCATGGAAATCCAATAAAAAAACAAATGTTTTATCTTCTACTTTAGCACATGGTTCTTCACTGTCCTCTACTTCATATTAGAATATATTATTAGGGTTTGATTAGAATGAGCTCACGGGCCCAGTTAGGTTTCTAGGGTTACTTAATATCTCTATATATTGTAACTTAACTATTCAATAATATAATTCAGTCTTTTACCATCTTACATGGTATCAGAGCTTTAGGATTCTGGTTACCTTCTTCTCCGCTGCACCACCACAAAAACATACAAACCCTAGCCGCGCCATCGAGTTCAAACCCTAGACAGGGTGGTGTGCCGCCACAGCCGCTGCCCTGTCCCACCTTTGTCTTCTGTTTCGTTTCTTATCTATTTTCTAGTTTATGTTGAATAAAGCTTTGTTATCGGTTGATGATTCAAACCTATTACCCATATCCATTCTTTTGGTTCGTTTACATCAATTCTCTTGGTTTGTTTCTGGATTATGGCTCCCAATTTGCGACGGTCACTATATTTTCTTTTTCTTTTTATTTTTTCATTTATCGGTGTTTTAGCCGCATCAAGGACCACGGTCCACGGCCACCGATCTCAAACTAAGGTTTGATAAATATTTCTCTTCTTTTTAGATCTACGGATCTTATCACTTGAACTACGGTCCAAGAGACCGCCACCTAGAAAGTTTCACACATGGTCATTCTTTTGCTTTCTTTTAGCCGTACCAAGGACCACGGTCGACGGTCATCGATCTCAAACTACGGTTTGATTGATTTTATTCTATTTTCTTTTTTATAGATCTACGGATCTAATCTCTTGATTTACGGATCCAAAACACCGCCGCCTGAACACGGTCACGTGCCTTGCTTTCTTTTTCTTTTTTATTTCTATAGATTTCAACTCTTGATCTACGGATCAAAGTGACCGCCGGTAACTAGCCGCGACATCGCCAATGACTACGGTTGCCGGTTCTCAACTTATTATTCCCAGAATCAAAAATCATGAAGTATCAATTAAACTATGGATAGCACAGTCAACAAAAATATGAATGACAAGATCAGCAATAATATTAATTTGTTGGCAAAAGTTTGGATATCTGAGTCGATCGAAGCATGTTTATCTTATTATTATTGGTTTTATGTTTTTTTTTGTTTTCCAGTCTTAGCATACGTTACTTCCGCTACGACTGCGGGGGAGTATTAGAATATATTATTAGGGTTTGATTAGAATAAGCCCACGGTCCTAGTTAGGTTTCTAGGGTTACTTAATATCTCTATATATTGTAACTTAACTATTTAATAATATAATTCAGTCTTTTACCATCTTACACTTCAATGAGATCCTCAGAAGTGTTGGTGAACTTACTAAAACTTATTCGTTTAGCGATTCTTTCACTTTTCTTTCTACCTGCATACCCAAGTACTATGTAAATGTTTATGTAAATACAATATCTAAACTAGAATACAATTTTTTATATCCAACTTACTTGATGACATCTTGAAATGTTTTGTAATCTTTACCGGTTCACTTCCTACATAATCAAATTCACATTATGAAATGTACTGTAATACCAATAAACATACGTATTAAATACAAAACAATTAAGACAATATAATAGCCCTAATCAGTTTATGTTATTCTTATGCTTGTGTCAAATATACATATACGTAATACAATCATTTCCTTTCATAGAATCAATTTTAAAGGAAAGTTTTTAAATTCTCCAAAATTTGACAACTTTATTAGGTCTTTAGATTCTTAATAAACTACTATTATTGTCAAGAATGTTAATCATACATCTCTCAACCTTTTAAATTCATCTGTACACATATGTACCTACAAAGTATTCTACTCTCTAGTACAAACTAATAACACAAAACAACCCCCTAAACCTAAGTAACCCTTTCGATTATTGATCGCTTCACATACATCAGACCAATTAAGACATTATAATAGCCTTAATCAGTTTATGTTATTCTTATGCTTGTGTCAAATATACATATACATAACACAATCCTTTCCTTTCATAAAATCAATTTTAAAGGAAAGTTTTTAAATTCTTCACAATTTGACAACTTTATTAGGTCTTTAGATTCTTAATAAACTACTATTATTGTCAAGAATATTAATCATACATATCTCAACCTTTCAAATTCATTGGTACACATATGTACCTTCAAAGTATTCTACTCTCTAATACGAACTAATAACACAAAACAACCCCCTTAACCTAATACTACTATCAAACAACGGATTATACTTCAATTTCTACACAATCCGCAATGCAATATCGTTTTGGCATTCTTCAAATAAAAATTTCATGAAATAAACACTTCTCAAACCAGAACTTACGCACCTTTAATGTCGATTTGAACCTCCTTTGTTCGTCGCCCTTTTCTTCCAGGTTAATCGTTCGTCATCTTCAATATGGTGAATCTACGCCCTTTTCTTCCGGGAGTAATTTCAATTTCTCTAATATTGTTTAGAAGCCATGATTTTGATCGAGAGAAACAAGGCAATTTTTAAGGAAAAAATATATGTGTTAGTTATAAATTAAAAGTAATTTCCCAGATTACCCTTATTCTTTGTTATTAATTTTTTTGGATTATTTTCTTTACAAAAATAACCTCTATTAATTAATAACTATTGATCTAAATGATCAATGGCTATTAATTGGTTTATATAGTTTTCAATTTAGATGTAGTTTTCATTGGATCCTTCCCATATATATATATACGTATATATACGTATATATACGTATATACGTATATATACGTATATATACGTATATATACGTATATATACGTATATATACGTATATACGTATATATACGTATATATACGTATATATACGTATATATACGTATATATACGTATATATACGTATATATACGTATATATACGTATACGTATATATACGTATACATATACGTATACGTATATATACGTATACACGTATACGTATACATATATACGTATATATACGTATACGTATATATACGTATATATACGTATATATGTATACGTATACGTGTATACGTATATATACGTATACATATACGTATACATATATACGTATATACGTATACGTATATA